>JAGFMF010011599.1:102320-155026 GCA_019455555.1 Galemys pyrenaicus | reverse complement strand
TCTGCCTGTTCTGCTCCCCGCTCTCTGTGGTGAATCCTCTCACCGTCCCACATCTCTGGCCTGTACCCCAGTGCTTGTGTGCATAAATAAATAAATCTTTAAAAAAATAAAATAAAATCCGATGATCCCTTCTCTGCTTGAGCGCCTGCAGGGTGCCCCGCTGCTGTCCTCATTCATAGCTCTTCACTATCTAGTTCTGTTTTACTTTGAACCTCCTTTCTCCCTGCTTCTACTAACCCTTCACACTGCTCAGCTAGGCTCCCACCCTCCTTCTAGAACCCAGCCATCCAGGCTGTTGCCTTTCTCTGAAGTCAGAATGCTTGTTTGCACTGTTATATTTAAGTTTCTTCAAGCCGGTCCCTCTGTTCTAAATGCCCTTTCCATCCTTTCCTTGCCACCCAGCAAACTCCTAGACATACCTCATGGCCCTACCGAGATGTTGTTGCCTCTTTGGTGTGACCTTCCTTAATAATCTTAGGGATAGCTCTTTTATTATATACCTGTGACAGACTCCAATGAGCGACATGGATTACAGACTCCAATGAGGCATTTCTCCATACAAGTAAAATTCCACTTTAGCACAACACACCTCTGAGATGTATGATAAAGAAAAGTATTGGTTCAAGAGCTAGTGAGCTTGTGCACTGTGCCCAGCACCAGATTAGGGTCCTGCAGGGATTGCCTCACTTGCAATGAGCCTATGACAGGTGTGTCCCACCCATGGAGACAGTCCTGTTCTCAAGCATGTGTCTGCCAAAAGGAATTACATCCCTAATTTGGAGCATGCTAATGAAACTTCCCAGTGGACTTTCACAGCATCAAACCTCAACATTTGGTCATACTCACACTTGCTTGACTGGCGGGAGCAACAAGTCTTGCTTTTTGGGGGCTGGCGGGTATGTCATATAATCTCTGTTTCTCTGTCTCCTGAGGAAAGACCACAAAAGAGGACAAATTTGGATTTTTCCCTCCTGATGACTACGCATTACGAACTCTCCCTACTCCAGTTTGTTCCAAATGAAAACACGGATGGGGCTTCAGTTACACTGCTCTTCTGGACATTTCAATTCCTGATGAGCCCTGGGGAAGCTAAAGTGACTTCTGGTCACCAGGAGTGACCAGCACTTGTGGGATTTTCATTTAGATCAGAACTTGACTGTTAGTCCTGGCTACACTTGACAAGTATCCAGGCGCTTTACAATTCCGTGCCCCGGAGCCCACCCGGACTTCAAACAGTGGAGTCCTGGGCTGGAGGGTGCAGATAGTAGGTTTGGTTGAAGTGCCCGCTTTTTGTCTCCATTGATGGGGAGGGAAAATGCAGCCTCAGAGCAGTTGTGATGGGCTAAACAAGGGCAAAGTTGTTTTCTGATTACACAAAGCCTGTCTCACCAATTTGATGTACTAGCTAGCTACAATAAATCCGTAAAAAGTTTTCATCCCTCGGAGATAATTATGATTCTGATGTATATCCTTCAGGATATTATTATTTAAAAACACACATATATGTATAGGTATAAATGTGTGTATCCATAGATTAGAACAAAATATGCTGGGCCTCCCTGGTGGCGCAGTGGGTTAAGCACCGCACTGTGAAGCAAATCGCAGCCAGTGCAGCACGAGTTCGATCCCTGCCGCCGGCCAGGGAGGGGACCCACATGGCCCAGCAGACCTCTCCTGCCTCGCCCGCTGCTGCCCTCGGCAGTGTGTTTCAGTCAGTCTGCCTGTTCTGCTCCCCCCTCTGTCTGGTGAATCCTCTCACCTCTCGCGACTCTGACCTGTACCTCAGCTCTTGTGTACATAAATACATAAATCTTTAAAAAAATATGAAAGATGAAAGGTACAATTTATATTTTACATTTGTTGTATTTTTTTCTTTCCTTCTTTATTTATATATATTTGACATCAATTGTGGTCCCCATGGATTTCCCATCACCATTTCACCAGTGCACCATCACCTCAGTCCCTTGTGCTCTTTCTGCCCTCAAACCTCTCCCCCCCTCCTCCCCACCAAGTGTCTCCAATTTGTCCTTGTCTTTTGTTTTTGTTGTGTTTTTATTATTATTGTTGTTGTTATTATTATTGTTATTATTCTTTTCCTTGATCCTTATTTGTTTCCCTTATATTCCTCCTTGGGGGGAAACCATCCTGTATTTTTCTTTGAAGGGTACAATTTTTAAAAAGTATTCAGAATTCCAATAGTTAAGATGTTCTCTTGAGCTGGTCTGGGTTCGCTGGCCCTAAAGATGACTTTAAAGTGTGATGGTCCTTGGAACCAGTGGGGGTTCCCGAAGACCCCTGTAGATGAAGCTAAGGTGCAGGGTCTGTGACACTTGGAGGCCTCCCCAGACTCAAGGTGGAAAGGTTCAAGGGGCGGGGGGGCGGGAGTAGGGTGGGGCGGTGCTCACCGTCAGGGCTGGGGGCGCCCGGCTCTGGACAGGCACGTCATACACCTGGGGCGGCAGAGTTGGCATTGAGGCCCGAGCAGGTCTGGGAATCGGGAAGAGGGCCTTGGGGAGAAAAAGAAGAGGTGAGGAAAAGGAAATGCCCCAGTGTGTCTACAGATCATGTTCAAAGTCACCCCCAAAGGGTGAAGGCAGCTCCAGCACTTATTGGGGTATTCATCAGCACCCCTAATTGCTGGCCCTTTGCTCTGAGACTGGGGATGCAGCACATGATGGGGAGGTCCCCTTGCATCAGTCACATCTGGGAGCTGGTGAGAAATGCAGGTTCTGGGATCCATGCCAGTTGCACTGAATTTCTGAGTCCTGATGGGGAGACCTAGAATCTGTGATATCCCCACAAGCTCCCCTGTGATTTTAACCTGAGCCTGGGAGCCCCATTCTGGATGCGGCCATGACTGAAAGGTAGAGAGTCTCCGGGGTGTAAGGAGGAGGGACCAAGAGACCCTCCCAGTGTCTCGGGGACCAGAGCTTGCAAATTCGCGTGGCCCATATGTGGGACTCACAGGCTAGTGAGAAGCTCTGGAGGTGAGGCTGGAGGTGACCTGCCTGCCTGGGGGTTAAAGGAAGAACCTCAGGCCACTAACTTGAGGACAGGCCATGTCACTCAGCTGAGAGCTGATGAGCTCTCAGGAATGGTGGGCCTGGCGTGAGATAAGTGCTCAGATTCGTTTATTGGATTGTTTTGGGTGAAAGAATGTGCGGCAATGGGTAGGGGCCAGGCGGCCGGGCCAAGACCAGGCTGGAATGACAGCTGCATATGAAGCAGCTGCAAAGCCCAAGGACAGCCTTCCTCCCTGGGACACGACTTTCAAGCATCAAAACAACCTGGGCCTTGGTGTGCTGAGTGTTTTCTTCTCAACACCGAGCAGCTCAGTTCCTAAAGCCCAGGCTCCCAGGGCATGGTGCTGTCTGAGGGTCCAGCAATAAGAAGGGAGCATCTCTCTGCTAGGACTTCAGAGAAGAGCTGCCGGGTGCCACGTGCCACATCTACCCCAATTTTTGGGGTCCCAAAGAGAAAGTAGCCTGGGTCCACTTTGCAGTCTGGGCTGAAAGTGGCCTCAAAGACACTTTGCTGCTTTGCAGAGTCCATGCTCTCCTTCACCTGCATTTCCTCTAAGCCCTGTGTCCCCCACCCATGGTTAGTCTCATCCTCTGCTGAGATAGGCCTGTGGTCCCTCCACTCGCTGGGCCCCCTCACTCAGTACACCCATAAACCTGACGTGGTCCCTGCTGGTCTTTGGTTGATGGGTCCAGAACAAACTCGTCACTGGTTCCCACGAACTAGGAAGTGAACCTGTGCTCCTAAGAGCCGTGCTCCCCTCAAGCCCAGGGACCAGGACAGACGCATGTGCCCCCACTGACCATCACACCCCCGGAACTTCCTCCCGGCCCCCACTTATCCCAGCGCACCAAGCATTCCTACCACAAAGCTTCCCCCTGCTTTTCCCTCCTCCCCTGCTCCTTTGGAGCCCAGGCCCATTCACCACTGTAGTTGGCTTTGTGGGTGACAATGCCTACCGGACCCCCACAGAGAAAGCAAAGGTACTTCCCTGGGGGTGGGATTAAAGATGGGAAGAAGCTGGTAAGAAAACGTCCAGAGCTTCTAAGAAAATGTAGGCTCGATTTGGCGATGATTTCAGAAACATGTTTGAGAAATGTGGTTTTAAAAGACTTGGGGACCCCCCAGAGGAAACTCCAGTTTAGGAACTAGTGGGTGTGAAAGCAATTTCATGAGGAAATCAGACCCTTTTCTTTTGAAATATAAAAGATTCCTCTCTCTGAATTTCAACCGAAACCAAACACGTTCTTTGTAGGGTGATTATTTAAAGTCAGGCCAACATATTATATTAGGGAAGTTGGAATAAAAAGTAAAAGAAAAAGGGTGGCTGTAGGGGAAGTGGGCTGGAGAAGAAGCAGCTCTGGTTGAGGGGTTCATTATGTTGCTTGATCTGGGTGCTCAGGACTGAATCAAACCTTCAGGACATGGCATTGGCGTTCGCCTCCAACACAAAGTTCACTGCAGAGAATGGGCGGCGCCCACTGGAGGCGGCTAACGGGGCTCAAGGGCGGCCTGTGGGTGCTGGGCCAGAGCAGCCGTGGATGTCTGAGTAGGACGGCACAAGGAAGCCTCCCACTCTGGTGAGCCTGGAGGGGCCTCTCACCTCCCCAGGAGCCTGTTTCCTCATTTGTAAAATGGAGAGGTGTTCTATCTCCAATTCCCCTCCAGCTGGAGGCCGCTGAGTCCAACAGCACAAGACCAGTAGACAGCGTGAGCCCTGTGAACTACTCCCCATGTTGGCTTCCAGTTTAGGCCAGGCTTGATCTAGAGACAAGCCAGCCAGTGTGAAAGTAGTGGTTTGGGCTGCAGGGAAACAGCTCGAGGGCAACTGGACACACCAGGATACACCTGGTCCTGGCAATGATCTGGCCCTCAGGATTCCGAATGCGCTTCCTCAGTGGCCTCAGACCTGGGCCAGTCACCCGCTCACATTAGGGGAGAGACATCCACCTTTTGGAGGATCAGGGGAGTTGTAACTGAAACTCATCTTCTGTTTCTTCCAGTCCCTTGCTTCTTGCAGGAGAGGAAGAGGCAAAATTTTCCAGACCTTAGAAATAATAGGGTGCAGTGCTCTCAAGATACAGAGTGAGGAAGAGGAGTGCAGAGGGGCATTTTGAAGTGTCCAGTTGTCCCACAGAGCCAGGCTTCCCACAGCCAAGTGACCCAAGCCCAGGCCTCCCGATTGCTGGGTCCAAGGAGGTGCTTGCTTTAAGAGACTCCTTAGCACAGTGATGGGGAGGAAAAAAAAGTGGGGGGACGAGAGTACACAGATGTAGCCAGGGTAGGCATGGAGGGAATTTGAGGAAGAAAACGAGGGCAAGAAAGTTCCCTGGGTATTTTACAGGGCCGCCTCAAGAACCCTACTTGATCGACAAGGCGCCTGGCTTCAGAATTCCCCTTCTGTGGATGTGGTTTCTGTGGCAGCCGTGCCAGTGAGGGTACCAGTCGCCCTCACACCTGGTGCAGGACTGCCTGTGAGTCTAGAAGTTGAGAGCGAGGCCAATGGTCACTAAGTCTTTCCCATATCCTGAGCCCGGGACCCTGGCACTGGGCTGGGTGTTGGGACAGTGGGTGACGTTGGCGTTGCTTCTGCTCCCTTTGGAAGGGAAAGTGGCTTCTGTTTGTTTGGTTTGGTTTCGTGACTTTGAACAGCAGCTCAAAAGAGCTGCCGCTGAGGTCACATGTGCTGTGGGAGGAACCCCTCTAGGACCCTGCCCAGAGCCAGCTGTTCCGGAAGGGCCCTGCTTATGGGCTGCCTCGGGGCTCAGCAACAACCCCACACCTGGGGCTTAGAGTCCCATGGGAGGCAGCTGGACTGGGGTGGATGTAAAGTCCACGGGGATCTAAAATCTAAAATCTTTTTTTGTTGTTGTTAACCAAACGTGGTATTTGTACAAATTTTATTTATTTTTCCTTCAATGTTTGCTTTCTTTTCTAGGTGTAGTCCCCATAATTTCCACCACCAATTCACCCATGGGCCATCACCATAGTCCCTTGTGCTCTTCCTGTCCCTGCCTTGATCCCAGTCCCTCCCTCTTCCCTGCAGAATGTCTCTGATTTGCAGTTGTCTGTTTGTAAAATCTCAAATCGTTTCAGAAATCGGTGCCATCTGAAGGAAGAGGGTGCTGGCCACTGCTGGGGGAGTGTCCTGGAGGCTCCCAGCTCTGTGTGGGGAGCAGCCCTTCCCAGACACAGGGCCATGACCTGGGCCTAGCAGGGTACCCAGCTGCTCCGTGTCCCTGGAGCTGAGGTCTTGTGTGTGCCGGTTGGAAGGGCCCTCAGGGCTAAAGCTGCTCTGTGTTCTTAACACCCCAGGAAGGCCAAGTGGGGCTGCACTGGGCAGTGTGTGTCGGGGAAGACAGCACATTACTTCGCTTTTCTTTGTAGTTCCCTTGAATTTCTGCTGTGTTTACTGAGTGCTTCATCTGTTTTTAAAAAATGCTCTTTTTGAAATTACAGATATGACAATAGTTTCTAGAACACACAGATCAACTTCCTAAACTTTTGGTTCATCCCATTTATTGAGAGCCCCCCTAACATTCTCTCCCCATCATGTTTGGGCCTAAGACCTGGGGGAGAGGAGAAAATAAAAGGCAGGCCCCAGCTAAATGCCCTTCTTTTTCTTTCTCCTTCACCAGTTCTTCTACAAGGGTGACCACAGTTGGGGTGTGTTTTTTTCAACCTGTGAACACTCACTACAGGTACACTCCAGGGAACTGTGGGGTGGTGGGGGGGGAGTGTCACCTTTGATGGTTTTTGTTTTCGTTTGGTTGGCTTTTCTTTATTTTTTAATCAATATTTACTGATTTCCCATGCACTTAGCAAACTATAATTTGGGGAGGGCGGCTTTACACCTGGACACCTGTGCATGCCTCTCTCAAGAACGAACACCTTGGCACCTCTGACTTCTCCCTGAACAAGTGATGCTTGATGTTACAATAGCAGCGGCCTCCATGACCAGAGATCTACTTCCCGCTTGTATATTTCTGTAGCAATTCTAGAAGCAGAGATCCTGAGTTGAAGGTATTTGTATATAATTTAATCTGATGAGTAATTTCTTGCCTTTGAACCCGTGGAAAGTCAACCTTAACATGTGCTTTCAGCACCACTAGTCTGAACAAGCCTCCCGGCCCCATGAACAGCCTTAATGCTTCTACAAACACTTCAGCTAAGTATTTAGTTTCCCACAAAGCCTGGGTGTCTTGGAGAGCTGGGGGACCATTGGGGTGCAGAATGTTAATGACACCTCAAATGGGGGCAAGCACAAGCTTCCCCATCACCCCAGCAGCCTGGGTCCCCATTTTGTGCCTCTGTTTTCCTGCGAGTCTAGGGGAAGTGAGGTCCCTGGGCCCAGCTCTTTCATCTGGAACAAGCTCACCTGTCTCGGAGCGCTCAGCGCCTTTTCACAGACGATGCTGGCGCTGGTCAGCGGGTTGGGCAGTTCGTAGACCTGGGCAGTGGCTGGCGGGGGTCCGTTGACCCAGCTCTTCATCTGCTCATACACAGGCCCAGGTGGCGAGGGGCTAAGCAGGGTTGGCACCTGCTCAGGCACCTGGTGGGTCTTCTCATGGCTGGCAAGAGCATCTTCTAGGTCCCTCATGAATGGGGGGCAGGGCCTGTCTGCTGGGATCTCCGTGAGGATTTGGAGGCGGTTGGCAGGGGCCAGGCCCAACCTCCCGTGGAGCAGACACTTCCACCAGCCCTCGCTTTCCGGCACATTTTGTTCCAAAATGGTCAGGATGTCTCCCCTGCAGAAGGCCAGCTCGTCGGAGCAGTCGGCGCGGTTGTCGTAGAGGGCTCTGGCCAGGAGCGTCTGGGGACGGGAGGAGAGTGTGTGTGGTTATTATCGCTGCTGCGGGTGGCAGGTCCTTGGCCACCTCTGACCCAGGAGCACCCAGGAGCACCCAGCTGCTGCTCCCAGGGGAGCTCGTCCCGTTCTGCCTGATTTACTCCTCTCCATCCTTGTGTCCCTGGTGGACTGTCACATCCTCAGGGAAGTCTTACCTGTACCCTAAGACCAGCCTGGGTTCCTAAAGGGCTCTTGTGGTGCTGATTTATTGTGGAGCAGTAGAAGCCCTAGCTTTGTGACTTCCCAGCTGCTCCTGGAGCAAAATAGGGCCCCTCCCGGGGCTTGGTGGACCCGTCTGTGAAATGGGAATACTGGTGCTGTGCGTGCGCCTTCTGTGTGAAGCTCCCATGGCACATGTGAACGTGAAGCTCACTTAACAGCGTGTGCATTTAGTTCGCCCTTGGTGGAGGCTGCTGCCATGTCCCTGATGCAGGGGTCCTGGGCTAGAGGGTTCTCCTGATTTGGGCTGGAAGTGATCAGAAAATTGGGACCCAATCTCAATTATTTGCTGCTCAGTCCCCAGCATCAGGCACACACTGGTGTGAGGGGACACTCCATGAATGCTCCTTAATGCATCAGTCATGAACTAGACATGGGGGAGCGGGGCTCTCCTGTAGTCACATAGCTGGGTTCCTCAGTTCTCAGCCCCAGGTTCTCTGTAAACCACATGGTCGTCCCCCCCCCCAAAAAAAAAAAAACCAGGGCTTCCCTGGTGGTGCAGTGGGTTGAGCGCCACACTGTGAAGCATCCGCTGCACAGCAGTGCAAGTTTGATCCCTGGCCAGGGAGGGGACCTGCATGGCACAGCAGACCTCTCCTGCCTCGCCCGCTGCTTCCCTCAGCAGTGTGTTTCAGGAGATCCCCCTGTTTTGCTCCCCACTCTGTCTCTGGTGAATCCTCTCACCTCCCGTGACTCTGGCTTGTACCCCAGCTCGTGTATGCATAAAAATAAAATAAAAATCTTTAAAAAAAAATATATATAGTTGCTGTGGCAGTGCCGTGTAAGCCTCCTCCTTACTGGAATTTTCTGCTCTAATCAAATGAAAACAATTAGCTTCTGTGGGTTCTAATGTAGTCACTCCCTTCCTTTCTTATTGTATCATTTACATTATTGAAAAATTAGGAAGTATGAAAATGACCCATAAATTCGCTGAAGTAATCATGCATACCATTTTAGCACGTCTGGCTATATTTGGCTGCCTTTTGCCCTTTCTTTAACTAAATATATGTAATGATACTTTTATCCTCCCTAGCACCTAGTACCTCGTTTACAAATGAAGCAAAAACAACCACTCCTTCCAGGACATTTGCTGAGCATTGTTGTTTTGTTTGCACGATGATTTTTTTCCCATAGAAAATGGATGTGGAAATTGAGCTTGCTGTGAGTCACAGCCGGCTGGAGATTGAGCCAGCCACTCAAGAATAGCATCTTAGACATGCGGTGGGGCTTTGCGGATTTAGGGAAATACAGCTATGTGTAGGTCTGAGACGCGTGATGGCCCTTCATGCAGGCAAATGGGCTTGAAAACCCCCTAAAGTCTACTGATTTCCCAGGGGACCAGGGACAAGTGTTAGCCACAAAACTCTTATTTCAGGAGCAAAGAAAGTTCATTTTAAAAAGTGCAGAAAATAATGACAAACAGAGAAAACAAAAGTGTTTGCAGCGCCCTGACCTGTTCCTCCTTCAGTTTGACTTTCCAGGGTTTTCCTTGTGCATGTTGGGTTCTATCACACCAAGAGTCATAGTTACCATTTTAATAATTCATAGGATCAGTCAATACATAAGAGTTTCATGATCTTTTTCTTTTCACTTGAAAATACATGGTGAAGCTCTTCCTACGTCAGTAGTTTCCTTCTACATCCTTGGACATGGTGCATGGGTGTCCATGGAATGGATGAACCAGGCTTGTCTTCCCTGGAATTGGGACATTTCAGATCCTTCCAGTTTTTAGCTACTAAGAGCAACTTGACAGCTGAGCGTGGGCAACTCCCCAGACTGATTTCCTCAGCTACAGCTCTAGACGGGAAGGGGCCAGGAGACCACCACCAGGGCTCTTTCTCCAGCTGGGTCTGGCCCAGTCATGTGGTTTCACTCATTTATGCTTCTGCCCACCAGGGACGAGGTTACAACCCCGCCCCCATTCATCCTGTGCATGATTAGATAGTATTAGATATTAAGACATGGGTTCTAAAACCTTTGTCGAGGAAACTTCAAATAATTTTTTAAACACATTCTTGGAAAGACCAAGACTTTCCAGAACTATGGAACTGGCTGCTGCCCTCTTGCTGCAGCAGGTGGTGCTTGGCCACCTGTTGAGTTAGGGGGAGACACGGACAAGAGGTGTCATGCCCTATTTCCATGTCCTAGAGGGAAGAGAGCTCTTCTGAGCTCAACTTTGCTCAGAGGAGAGCAAGAAGGAAGCTTTCTGCCCACCCCTCGTGGTGACCCCCAGTAAGACTGACCTCTGAGCTATCCAGAGAACGGACCCCGAGGCCTTGCTAGTCTGCACCTATAATTACTGTCCCTCAGGCTGCTGGGTGCAGGTTTCCCGTGAGTGTGGACGCTCGTCTTAGTGGCCACAGAGATGAAGCGTTTAGTAGGAGCGGACTTTTAGTGTCTTAAAAAGACTATGGATTAAAGTCAAGGCTTAGTGAAGTTACGTGCTACTTTTTAGTTTTTTTCACTTAAAGAAGGCAATAATTTCTGTTCAGTAGGAATGGACCGATGTAGATTCTAGATAATTAGCTTGTATGACTTCAACCAGATTTGCATGAAACCCTCTAAGAAAACCCTGACACTCCTTTTTTTCAATTGCCTGTAAATACCTAGATCTTCAAACACTCTCTGAACATTTTACTGGTCCTTTCATTAAGGAATCCACTTGATACATTCTTGGACCAGAGTTCATTGCACATTCTCATAAGAGTCTTGATTTTACCTTTTCAAAAGTTGCAGTTTAATTGCACTTTGCCATAGCAAAGGGAAGATAAAATAAAAGCCTGCCACTGTCACGTGCTGGCATTTTTCTAGAAGTAAGAGGGAAGTGGCACTCAGGGGGCATCTGTGATGAATGGGCAGCTACAGGAGGTGTTGGGACCAGCAACTGTTGAGCTGTTGGGCTGTCTGTTATGAAAGTGAGGAACAGATTTGAAGGAACATCTGCCCCCGAGCCCCCACAGCTGTCCAAGATGGACAGCAGCAGCCTAATTTTGGAAACATGGTTCCCCAAATGTTGCCATAGCCCAGTCCCTTTCAGCATGAGATTTCACGACTGACAGCCCACAAAGTCCATTAATATCTCAGAGTTTTAATCACAAAGGTTTAGGTGACAGAAAAAGAATTAAACCGTGGGAGAAGTCTTGGGGTATTCCTCATCTGAGAAAGGAGAGGTGACAATGAACCATGCTGAAAGGGGCTTTTTTTGTGTTGTGCACCCTGAAGTTACTGTCACTTCATTCTTGGAAGCCCCACAGATGCCCATTTTACAGACAAGGCACCTGAGGATCAGAGGGAAGAATGACTTATCCAAGGTCATGGGATGTCACAAAATCATGGCCCCTGCTGTGTGCCTCCTTTTACAGCCCATTCTCCAGACACTGGCTAGAATACCTCACACGTTTGGGCTGGAGCATGCTGGACTTTGGATTAAAAATCTGGAATTGCTTAGAATTGCACATAGAACAAAATCTAAATGCCCAGCCTTATCGCCTCTGCCCCAATCAGCCTCCAGTTTCTCCTCTCCTCCTGTCCATTTCCCTCTAACCACCTTGTTTTCTTATTTTTCTCAGATGAGAACTTCAGGATCTTGCACTTGTATTCTTCTGCCCAGGACACTCTCCCACCAGATCTTTGCACACGCTGTTCCTCCTCCATATCTCAGTGCAAGAGTCAGCTCCTGCAGAAGCTGCCCTGACCACCCAGTGAAGCTGGCTGCTCCTCTGTGTCTGCAAAGGAGTTGGAGCCGAGGATCCCACTGGCATGATGAAGAAAGACTACAGACTGAGCAAGTCAGGCTTCTGCTGACCGCTTGACAGGATGGGGAGAATGAGAACTAGCAGCAGCATGCGCAAACATTCACTGGCCACCTCTGTTCCTGGCACTGTGCTAAGTTGTTGAGAGATAACAGATGGAAGCAATTGTCAGGCTGTTGCAAAGGAGCTTGGTAAGAACTGCCAGTGGAGAGGCTGCTCAAAAGCTATTTTTCATAGGGACTTAAATTTGGAAATGTTTGTGCAGATACTTAGGAAGGAGGAAGGTGTTGTTGTTTGATTCTGGGTACAACGGAATATACATTCTTAAACAAATTCCAAGTATTTCCCTCAAGTGCCTGTTTCAGACAACAACAGCCAGGAGAGGAGAAAAGAACATGAATAAGCATTTGACACAAAGAAGGGAAGGAGCTCAGGGAAACAAAGGCAAAGAGTGAGAATTCCCTCAGGGGAAACCTGAACACAATGAAAATTGTTCCCCACTTGACTCAGCAATGAATAGTAAGAGTCATTAGCTACAACTGGAAAAATCTGGATCATCATCTATCCCCCACTATGGGTGCATCCATCCATCCATCCACCATCCATCCATCCATCCATCCATCCATCCATCCATCCATCCATCCATCCTCCCACCCACCCATCAATCTATCCTCCCACCCACCCATCCATCCATCCATCCATCCATCCATCCATCCATCCATCCATCCATCCATCCATCCTCCCACCCGCCCATCCATCCATCGTCCCACCTATCCATCCACCCATCCATCCATCCATCCATCCATCCATCCATCCATCCATCCATCCATCCATCCATCCATCCATCCATTCAACCACCCACCCATCCATCCATCCATCCATCCATCCATCCATCCATCCATCCATCCATCCATCCATCCATCCATCCATTCAGCCTCCCACCCACCCACACATCCATCCAACCATCCATCCATCCATCCATCCATCCATCCATCCATCCATCCATCCATCCATCCTCCCACCCACCCACCTGACCATCCACCCACCCACCCACCCACCCATCCATCCATCCATCCATCCATCCATCCATCCATCCATCCATCCATCCATCCATCCATCCATCCATTCATCCATCCATTCATCCATCCACCCACCAAGATTGCCTCACTATATGCTTGGTATGCTGCTGGCAAAGTAGTAGTGAACAAAAACAATTCATGAGCCAATTACATTTAAGTGGAAGAGACAAACTCCAGTCAAATCAGAAACTACCACAGGGCTCCTCCTTTTCTTAAGCACAATGAAAGGTATATGGCAAATGCTGAGATGTGACAAGCAACTCTTGGAAGAGGTGATGGGTGGGAGTGGGGGCGAGTTCCCCTGAGAAAGTGGCCATGGAAGCTGAGATCTATGGGTGAGTAGGACTTAGTCAGATCAGGAGTGGGAGCAAGGAAGAGGAAGAGGCAAAAGAAGAGAAATGTGTGAGGGCGGAGGGAGGGAGAGTGTGAGTATGTGTGTGTGTGTGTGGGGGGGGGTGCGTGGAGAGTTGGAGGAACTGAAAGAGAACGAGGCTGACCGGGAGAAGTAAAAAAAGCATCCGGGTCTTGATTTCTGTAGGGCTGCTGTTTACATCTGGTTGCTGGGTGGAAAGAGGATTGGAGGGAGTCAGAAGGAGGCTACAGGCTAATCAAAGCCAGTTGCCCAGACCAGGGAGGAGATGCCCTGTGCTTAAATATGGGTGGAGGTTGGGTTTAGGAGAATTGTAGGGAGTTGCTGGTGAAAGATTGTTCAGCCTTTAAGGTCAGTCTTGAAGGAAAGGCAGATTTAGCATTGCCAGAGAAGGCAGCAGGGATGCACTATGGGCCAGGGGAAGCAACAAGCAGAGCGAAGTGGGCCTCACACTTTCTGTATCCTGCAGTAACATCAAGAGCCATGAGCAGCAGCTAGTTCTAAAGAGAACCAGGTCTGATGAGCCTCTGGAAATGCCACCTGTCAAAGTTGAAGCTTTGTGCTTCTTCATCATCCTCTCTAGACTGGCACAGTCGTCCATGCTGGCTCTCTTAAGAACTGATATAGTTTCTCTGCTTGACTTTCTGTTTTGATTTTCTTCACTTTCACTTGAAAAGGCAAAGTCACAGAAGCTCAGAATTAAACCTAAATGAGAGTCTGAGACATTGTTTGCTTTGGTGGCCTCATTTTAGAGCTTGGAGGAACCTGAGAACAGAGAGGTTAAGCAACTAGCCTAATGTCACACAGCAGCAGGCGGTAGAGTGGGGATTCCAACTTGAGTCTGTCTGGCTCTGACACCTTCTATTGCCCATTCACTGCATAGACTCTTTAAGTCCAAGTCTGTTTCTTACACTAATCTGCTAAGGTCCAAATTCATATACATTTAGAAGGAACTGAATTAAGGACCTCTATAGGCAGGAACCGCAAACTCAAATGATTACAGGGGTTGGAAAAGAAATAGACAAAAACGAGTAGCGAGCATTTGGGAGTGGTGGAGACTGTGGCATGCTCAGGCAGATTTTAAAATATCACTAGTTGGGTCAAGCCAAGAGCTCTGCTGCTGAGTCCGCCCCACTGCTGGACACTTAGCGACCCCAACCTACTTTGTTTTGCAAAATGATCACTAATAGGCAACAGGACTGGATATCCCTGTGTAAAGCAGGACTCCTTTCCTGGACCTTCCCCTGTCTCCCAATTGTTGGGTCCGAGACTGGAGCATATTGCTCATGGCCTGAGGCTCTCTCTACCTGCTCTTGCTTACTTCCCCTTTTCCCCTTTGCACAAGCGGACTAGTATGTATCATGGCTCAATCCAGTTTCCTCCTTGTTTGATCTTTCATAAGCCCCTTCCCTCTTGTCGTCTGACCATCTAAAAGTGGTAGCCAGGAGTCAGAAGAGTGGAGAGCACGAGGTGCTTTCCAACAAAGCAGCCCTGAACATCAGCATTTCCTTGAGAGGATAAGTCATGCCATATAGTCACGGGCTCAAGCAGGAAGCAGGAGCTAAGTAAGAACTGAAACAAGGGACAGAGACTGCAGAGGAGCTGCAAGTGAGCCTGGGCCCTGTTCCCTACAGAGCATAGAATGCCATTAGGCAGATGAATATTTTCCTTCTGAGATACATTTATAAAAACATCCACATTGACCAGTATTTGCATTTTAACTTCCTTCTCACAGATTCCATGCCTTCCAAGAATTCTTAGTTTTAGGGGAAGGTGGCAGAATTGTTCATACCTCCTCTAAGAGTCAGGAGACAATAGTTATACATGAACCAGATTTTTAAAAAAGCTTACATAGGGGCCTCCCTGGTGGCACAAGGGGTCAAGCACTGCACTATGAAGCATCCTCACCCACTGCAGCATGAGTTCGATCCCCCAGTCATGGAGCTGACCCATATGGTGCAGCAGACCTCTCCTGCCTCACCCACTGCTCCCCCCGAAGTGTATTTCAGTCAATTTGCTTCTTCTGTCCCCCACTCTGTCTCTGGTGAATCCTCTCATTCCCCACACCTCTGGCCTGTACCCTAGTTCTTGTGTGCATAAATAAATAAATCTTTAAAAAAAAAAGCTTATATAGTAAATAACTCAAAACCTTGGACGGATGGGAAGTGAAGGATTTCCTGGGTGTGGGAGGGCTTACTTCGAGATCAGTGAAATGATCTCTCACAGATCTTTATGAGGTAGCTGAGCCCAGACTAGCACAGCAGGGACAAATACTGGTGGCAAGAACATCTGGATCGTCTTTAAAGACAGGCGTCTCTACTTGGAGACAGTTTGCATTCTGTGAATTCTGTACATTCAGGAAAAGAGACTTGGAAGATCAAAGCAGAGCTTGGTTTAGGGATGTTTATTTTCCATCATTTTTAAAATCACACACACCAAAAAAAAAAAAAAAAAAAAAAAGGAAAGAAAAGTTTCCAAGGGTAAAAGAAAANATTTTCCATCATTTTTAAAATCACACACACCAAAAAAAAAAAAAAAAAAAAAAAGGAAAGAAAAGTTTCCAAGGGTATAAGAAAAATCCCCTCCCTATCTCCATTTTCCCACCCACATTCTCCAAAAAGGGAAGAAAAACAGAGGACGGACAGCCTTGAGGAAGGAGCCCCGGGAGCCCAGTGTCCATATGACATGGCTTTTGCGAGACTTAATGGCGACGACACTCTGGGAGGTGACGCCGACCTCTGGAAGGATGAGAGGGGAAGAGTCAGCCCCCAGAGCCACGCAGCCTCCTACACAAGTGTGTGCGTTATCTCTCCATAATTAGTCAAAGGAAAAACAACCCCTTTAGTTTTTCGGATGCATGTTGAGTCAGGAACTGTCCGCCGTGTTGTCTACTCTTCAGCCAACGCCTGCTGCATGGAGCTAGCGCGGCTGTCCTGCTCTGTGCTGGCGCTGAGATGGGCAGTCATCGTGATCTTACTCACTTCACGTTATTATTTTTAAGGATTTATTTATTTACGCATACAGGAACTGGGTGTAGACCAGATGTGGGGGGGTGAGAGAAGTCACCAGAGACAGAGTGGGGAGTAGAACAGGTGTAATACACCACTGAGGGGAGCAGCGGTGAGGCAGGAGAGGTCTGGTGTGCCGTGTGGATCAGCTCCCTGGCCGGGGATGGACCTCATGCTGCGGTGGCTGTGGATATCTTCACAGTGCTGAGAATTTAACCCTTTTCACCACCAGGGAGGCCCCTCACTGCACATTAAAAACCATGAAGCAGGGCCTCCCTGGTGGCACCAGGGGCTAAGGCACAGCACTATGAAGCTATCTGCAGCATGAGTTTGATCTCCGGCCAGGGAGCTGACCCACATGGTGCAGCAGACCTCCTCTGTCTCGCCCGCTGCTCCCCTCAGCAGAGTATTTTAGTTGATCCACCTGTTCTGCTCCCCACTCTCTCTGGTGAATCCTCTAGCCCCTCCACATCCGCAACTTTGACCTGTACCCCAGTTCTTGTATGCATAAATAAATCTTTTTTTAAAAGCCCGTGAAACAGCTGGGCTTTTTAACTCACACCTCTTCCCTGGCCTTTGAAACCTCTGGTCCACTTCTATTTTCCCTTGTGGATGTCAGTCACTTTCCACAGCAACACTTACATTTCAGAGTCAAATTCCATCAGTTGTGGGGAACTGGGAGTCACATAAGACATCAAAATGGTTTATTTCATAACCAGAACTTGCCCTGAGATTTGCACCAATATTAAATTATTTCTCGTTAATTCCTCGTGTCGAATGTGGTGAGAGAATTAGAAACTTGGACAGGGCTGCCTCGATCATCTGCATTTCAGTCTCAGAAATCCTTAGAATCTTTAAATGAGGTGATAGCTCAGCAAACTCTTGCAATATCCTACAACATATGGAAACCCGGCTTCTCTTGGCACAACTTTTGACAAACTTAGCAGAGTGGTTAAAGGAGAGGCTGAAGAATCCTGCTCTTTTTCTGTGGTTCCCACTGATGTACCAGTGAGTTTTGGAACATAGTGGAGCTTCTGTTTTTCTTAGAAATGTGGAAAGTTCTTGAATGAAGAGCTCCAGAATGTGTAAAGAAAAGAAGCTGAGAGCGAATTCAAGAAACTTACTTTTCCCAATTCCTTTTTATTTGTTTATTTTTTTGGTTTGTTTCAAAGGTTTATTCTATTTATTTATGCATACAAGAGCCGGGGTCCAGCCCAGGGGTACAGGGGGGTGAGAGGACTCTCCAGAGAGAGAGTGGGGAAAAGAGCAGGCAGATTGACTGAAGTCGGCTGCTGAGGGGAGCAGCAGGGAGACAGGGGAAGTCTGCTACGCCATGTGGGTCAGCTCCCTGTCTTGGGATCGAACTCATGCTGCTGGGGCTACTGATAGCTTCATAGTGCTGCGACTTAACCCCTTGCACTACCAGGGAGCCCCCCTATTCCTTTTTAAAAAGTAACACATAAAAAAAACTTTATAAACAAATAGAAATTTTCTCTTTTGCTTCAAAACCTGGGGCCCACCCAAGGTTCCCTGGCTGCCAAGGATGCGATAGTTACCTTGGGAAACATCCTTCATTACCTACTTCCTTAACTTAAAGGAGGCATTTTGAAATAACTAGTAGTGGACCCTTTACACGGTTAACAAAGGGCCTCAGCAATCGAGCGGCTGCAGGAAACAGGTGACAGCAGAGAGGAACTCAGTGCTCACACCATCTTCACCCTGATTCTGTAAAGAAATCACCTTTAAAGGTGATTATTCCATGTCCTGGACATCAGCCAAAGCCTTTCTGAAGGGCGATCCCTGAAGCCGCTGGAGCTGCTTGGGGTTAACATGGAAGGGTCTACCTGGCTCTTTCTGCAGCTGTCCTGGCCAGGCTGGGGGTGTTACATGACACAGCACCTCACATTCCCAGTGGTGCCCTCCCTGTGTCTGGACCCGCTAGCCCCCAAGGTTCACCCAGACACAGATGTGAATTACCATGTTGGTTATTGGAAACTGTTTCCAAGCATGTTGGAAAGGAGAGGAGCTCAGAGAGCAAACCTTAAAGGCCAGACTGACTTTGCTTTCCAGCATCTCTCCAATGACTTGGGTCGATGGCATTTTCTGCGACCAAGCATGAACCTTTGCTGATTCTCCAGGATAACCTTGACTTCAGAGCCACCCCACCCCCCCAGCTCTAAATTCTCCCTGATGTTTTTGGATGAAAAAGTCACCCCTTCCTGGGACTTCCAAGGCCACAGGAGGCTCCGCCTACTAACCAGACTTTGAGGAAGAGGCTGTGGTCAGAGAAAAATTCCAAAACCACACAAATAAAATGAAACAACTTTTCCCCCAGGTGCCGGAACACCGCAGTTTCTAATGGGTTTGGGCCTTGACCAGATTAATTGTCTGTCTGTGAATCGCCTACTCTGTGTCTGCCCACAGGTGCTGAAGGGCGGGAGATGATGGGTGGAGCATCCTTGGCCTAAGCATCAGGATGATGCAACAATAAATGTCTCCTTGACCTTCCAGTGATTGGTATCGCAAACGTGGTCCAAGACGAGTCTATACCAAGCTGCCTTCTATGCTCACAGAGCCCTGGAGACCCAGCCTGTTAACTCAGGGTCTTCTCCCACCTCCAAGTCCATACCACGGCGGAGTCCCTAAGTTATCATTTACAATACTTGGTTCGGGAGTAATGTTGCCAAAAGTAAGTGGTGGAAGGTTCAGCCTTCGCTTGTGGGAAAACTCATGAGGGGAAAAGGCAAGGGACCAAGGACTTCTCTGCTCCTCAATTTCCTCAAAGGAAAGTGAGGTCACTTTGTAAGGTTCCTGTCTGGCTGCAAGAACCTATATGTTTGTTTGTTTTTTTCATCTCCTGCTTTTTGAAAGTTATCCCAGGGATTAAAGAAAATGACAAGTGGGTCCTGTTCCTTTCTTTCCTTCCTTCCTTCTTTTTTTGAAGGGCAAAGAGGAGGAAAGACATGGAGATGAAAGAAAATATTCTTTGTTATTTGATTCCAACTTATTGGGAGAAAGCTTTCTTAAACTCCTTCCCTGCCTGCTTCCTTCCGCATCCACATGCCACCTTTATTTTTTTTACTTAAAGTAAAATATTCAATTGAGGGCCTCCTTGGTGGCTTAGGGGTCAAGTCTCAGCATTATCACCACTATGGCCTGAGTTGGATCCCTGGCCAGGTAGCTGAATCACATGGCGCAGCAGACTCTCCTGTGTCTCTCACTGCTCCCCTCAGCAGTGTTTCAGTAGATCTACCTGTTCTGCTCCCCACTGTCTCTGGTGAATCCTTTCATCCCCTGCACCTTTGGCCTGTACCCCGGTTCTTTGACACAAGAATAAATAAAATAAATTTTTAAAATATTCAATTGAGCCAATAATAATAATAATCACTCTAAGCAAGATCATCCATGAAATCACAGGTTGGATGAACTACTTATAGTTTTCCCAATGCATTGAAATACATATTAATGATGTGTAATATAATTAAATAAATTGAAATGCACCACTAATGTTTAAAAAAATGATCTACCTGTGGGGCAGACCTAGAACAGCCGAGGGTGGGCTCTGGTCCCTTTGGACATGATTTTTCCATGGGCTCAATCAGAAAGGTTTCAAAGCAGTTAGTGGATCACAGAGCGATGCATGAAGTTTCCTGCCTGTGCACCTGTTTTCCAGGACCATTCTTAGTGTGTTAGGGAAGCGAGAGGTCACCCGGTAATTGGAGATTTTCTGCCCCCATTCAGATCCATCTTGTCAATAACAGGTATGGACCAGCCTGTAGGGGACCCGCCAGGAAGGTTCTGGGTCAGGTCCTATATCTGCCTCTGCGGATCAGCCAGTGGTTGGTCCTGCTCTATCCACACTTGAGAAAAAAGAGAAGCCACCAGAAGCTTTTCAACTACAGGCCCAGTTTACGGTTACCCCCCATCACACTGGAGCCAACATTCCACAAGACTTTCCTCTTTGAGGACCAGATGGCAAACACCTCCAGGGCAGAGAGACCCCCCTGTTTCCTGACCTTGTTTTTTCTGCACCAACCCCAAGTGACAGAAGTGCCTGGATAGAGCTGCACAGATGTTTAACAAACACCAGCTGCTCTTGATTTTCAGGAAAAGCAACAGTGCAGAGAAAAGGACACGCACTCGCTAACACAGGCGAGGAGAAAGTCCCCTGGCAGCAAGCACTGAGTGCCCTCGCTGCTGTCACTAAGCTGGAGAAGCTCCTGGGGTGAGGACACACCGTGGACTCCAGCCCAGTAAACAACCAGCTGTGAGCAGCACATTGGGAAATGGCTCCTAAAAACAGGATTTCCCCCTTTTGCAACCGTAGTAGTCGAGGGTCACTGGGATCTGCACGGTGTCTTTAGCCAGCCTCCCACCTTCCTCCTTTGAAGTTATTTCCCCTCAGGCTTGTCATTTCCTCCTGAGTCATTCTGCTCCAAGTGACCACGCACAGCCGCTTCCCCATTCCACCTTCGTTTGGCAGTGGCTACTTTCCTTTGAATCGACTTTTTAAATTTCTGTAGTGGTGTTTCGTTGAAATGTTTCTTTTTTCTTTTTAAAAAGTGAGCTTTATAGGAAATAGGATGTGAATGAATAAAGCCTGTGAAATAGGAGAACGAGTCATGGCCAGGTCATGGATTTTCCACTAGTTATGATGACAATTTATCCAACACAGAGAAGGGGGCTAGCTGCCTTTGCGGTGTTGAGAATGGAGCCTTGTGCCGGGAAAGCTGTCAGCATGTGTTGAATGAATGAAAAGTATATTTGTCCCAGCAGAAAATGGGAGTTTGGTGGAAAAATAACACCAGTTTCTCATAAAAAGGAAATATGATTCCATACAGCTATGTCCATCATGCTTTGCTTTTCTTTCTGCTCCCATCCCCTGGTGGTCTCAACACCAAAAATTTTATTTCGCTTTTAGCGCTCTGCTTCTACTCTTGCTTCCTGACAATTTATTTATTGCATAGCGGGCTGAGTGAGCTTTTAAAAGCATAGATCAGCTCATGTCATCTCTTGCTTTAAATAGGCCAGGGTTTCCTTTGCAACTAGAATGCATTTCAAAGTTCTTCCAGGGCCAACAAGGTCAATGTGAAGGGGACTCTATTTGCCCCTCAGGACTCTCATTTAATCACCCTTCCCTGATCCAACCACAAATTCTCCACATGCATTCTCACCACAGGGCCTTTGCACCTGCTGTTCCCGCTGGCTTTGATACTTTTCCCATCATTCAGGACTCCAAAAAGGACTTTTCTGTCTACAACCTCCATCAAACTGCTTTATTTTCTTTGGTCAACTGCCACCTGAAGTCACTATGTCCATTTATTCATCTGCAGACATTCTGACCTCACTCTGCCTTGCTCACCCAAACCCCTAGACCCCAATAACCCTGTGTTGGGTAAAATACTAAACAGTACATTCTATTTTCCAGCTGGGGGCTGCACCAGGGTCATTTTCCTTGGGGGGTAGGTGAAAGGATGAAGTTGCCAGACAAGTTAACAGGAGGTCACAGACCTGTGACTTTGACCTCTGCTGCAAAGGCTCAAATCTAAGGCAATATCAGACCACAGGAGGAGGGCCCAGTCTGACCTGAGTGGCAGGTCAGACTGGGGCCAGGTGGGGGTGAGGGAGCTGAGAGCCAGGCGCAGTCTCTGTTCTCAGACCTCTGAGGAAGGGGAAGTGCTGTTCTGTCCCTGCACCACTCACCCCCATCACACCCAACTCAGGATTGACTTAGCACCTACTATGTGCAGGCTTTGCTCCGGGAACAAGAAAGCCCAGGTGTGTCCCTCACAGAGAGGCCTTTCCCAAGGGGGAGAGCAGGAAAAGCCAGATGTTTCTAGTTGTGATGAGTGGCTAATAAATGAGCGATGAGAATTACAGGTGGGATTGGAAAAAGAAGCCACTTCTATGGGCCCTGAGAGGACCCTGGTGATGCTTGAGAAGGACCCACGTGACCCAGCCCCAGTGAGAAGAGCTTTCCCAGGTGCATTTGGTGGGGGACATAGGCCAGGAATGGCAGTGAGCAGCTGGCCTGAGTGGGGTTGGTCACCCAGGGCCTCAGGGGCTATGCGAGCTCTTTGTCCCAGCGGTTCACGGTCCCATAAGCCCTTCTTTGACAAAGGCGGAATCGAAATGTCCTGTTTACCTCCTCAGAGCTGCTACAGCTGCAAGAGGCTGAAATCACTCCCCATTCATCACCCCATCTACCAGCATCTACCATCCCCCAACCCCCACTCCCAGAATAAAAGTTTTCTTTTATTCTAAGTCTTTGCCCCTGCTTGAATGAGTCTGGAACCATTCCACTCAGACTTGAGGTGGAAGACACCTGAGGATGTCAGTGTTTTAACTGAGGCTGGATCTGAAATGTCAAAACATTTAAGAACATTTAAATGTTCTTTACAGGGCCTCCCTGGTGGCACAGCAGGTTGAGTGCCATACTGTGAAGCATCTGAGGCACAGCAGCATGAGTTCGATCCCTGGTCAGGGAAGGGACCCACATGGTGCAGCAGACCTCTCCTTCCTTGCCCGCTGCTCCCTTCAGCAGTGTATTTCAGTTGATCTGCCCGTTCTGCTCCCCGCTCTGTCTCTGGTGAACCCTCTCACCTCCCGCGACTCTAGTCTGCACCCCAGCTGATGTATGCATAAATAGATAAATTTAAAAAATGTTCTTAATACATAAATAGTAACTGGAGTGGTTCCCTAACCCGCCTCCCTGCAGTCCTGCCATAAAGTTGTCTGACTCTCCCTTCGAAAAACCAAGTAAGCTTACAGCCTTCTTCATAAGAGAAAGGACGGTGGAAACAAACGCCCTAGTTTAACAGACCCGGCAAGTGTTCCTCAATTCCTGACGGTCCTCCCCATGCCTGTGCACAGATGCCAACTTGCACGTCACCTGTGATAGCGCAGGAGATCACACTTTTAGGGACTTTAGCCAAGGAAACTGAATCACAATGTCTCTGCTGTCTTATTTCATAAATAAGCTACATTTGAAACTACGATGAAACCAAATCAAGCAATGACAGATAGTACAAGCACCAATTCACTTGTCCCTCGGACCTAACCATCTAGTTACTTCTGGATGGAGTTGAAGCTGGAGCCTAAGAACTGGACCCCATGAGTCTGTGCAGGAGTCGGGAAACTGACCGCACCTGCCAGCACCATTTCTCCCTGTCTTGTTTGTTTGAGGTCGGCATTTCTTACCATGTACCATCATCATATATTTAATTGGCACTTTCCTCTTTATTTCAAAAAACAATTGGGATGCACATAATAGAGTCAGATAATTACCCTAAATCTGCGCTGCACAAAGGGAGGCTCTACTGACGTGGAACTGGCAGTTTGGCAAGCTCTGCGCTAGGCCACGGCTTGAGAGGTGTCACACACAGGTCACCCCCAGTGTATGGAGTGGAAACGGGGTGCCCCAAGTCATGGCGAGGGCAAGTTAAAGTCAGACCACCAACACTGATAACCAGTATGTGGCGTCGTGTGGACTTGGCTTCCCCTCTGCCCCGACGGGCTGGGGACAGCACCACCCTCTGTCTCAGCTTCGGGAGAGGGGAAGGTCCTCTTCGTGGGACTGCAGGAAGGTGCAGTGCATTTTAGGGTTCTTGCTCCGGTCAGAAGTCACACAGGGTTTGAACTTCATTTTTGCTGCCAGTGCTTCAGTGAGAGCTAGCATTTGGACCAGACTATTTTCTTTGACAGGCGGGGATACTAACCACTATACTAACGAGGAGCTGCTTATTTTCTTTGAGAAATTTTAAACCATTGCAAAAATGGGGGAAACGATAATTAAGTAAACACTGAATATTTTACCTACAAGCACAGTTTCCTGGCAGCTCTTCACACCCGCATGTGGCTGTTTGTGTATATTTAGACATTGGCACTCACTGAAGTGTGGCCAAACCATTTAAAACAAATTATACTTGTAAAGTCCCTTCACCCTTAAATATGTCAATATATCTCCTAAAAACAAGGCTATTCTTCACAAAACAAGGACACAGCTCCAGTATCACAACCTTATCTATGGAACTTTAACTCTGAATTAAAAATGACGTTCCAGGGCCTCCCTGGTGGTGCAGCGGGTTAAGCAACACACTATGAAGCAAACTGAAGCACGAGTTCGATCCCTGCCGCTGACCAGGGAGGGGACCCACATGGCGTAGCAGACCTCTCCTGCCTCGCCCACTGCTCCTCTCAGCAGTGTGTTTCAGTAAGTCTGTCTGTCCTGTCTAGTGAATCCTCTCACCTCCTGTGACTCTGGCCTGTACCCCAGCTCTTGTATGTATAAATAAATCTTAAAAAAATAAATAAAAATGACATTCCTGGTCTTCCTCGTGGCACAAGGGGTTAAGACGCAGCACTATGAAGCTATCCGCAGCCACTGCAGCAGGAGTTCGATCCTCTGCCAGGGAGGGGACTCACATGGAACAGCAGACCTCTCCTGCCTTGCCTGCTGCTCCCCTCAGCAGTGTGCTTCAGCTAATCTGCCTGTTCTGCTCCCCACTCTGTCTCTGGTGAATCCTCTCACCCACTACACCTTTGGCCAATACCCCAGTTCTTGTATGCATAAATAAATAAATTTTAAAAAAATAAATAAAAATGACATTCCATAGCTCAGACCATGTTCACATTTTCCCAAAATAGCCTTCTTGGCTGTCGTTACTTCTGTTTGTTTTTACAACCCAGGGCTCATTCCAACATCACACACTGCACTGTCTGTCAGGTTCTGTCATTTTCAACCTAGGACAATCCACTTTTTTTCCTTTCATAACACTGATGCTTTCTCCAGATAGCCCAGACTTTGTTATGATTTGGGTTGCATTCTAAGTACGTGACATTTATGCAGCCTGACTGTCGTCTGCTTTGGCCAAGTGCTGTGGAGTGCATGGTACCCCCACCCGCACTGGCATTCATTCTACAAGGTGGGTGTCACTCGACTAAATCCGGACAAAGGGCCTCCCTGGTGGCGCAGTGGGTTGAGTGCTGCACTGTGAAGCATCCACAGCACAGCAGCGCAAGTTTGATCCCTGGCCAGGGAGGAGACCCACATGGCGCAGCAGACCTCCCCTGCCTCACCCGCTGCTCCCCTCAGTGGTGTGTTTCAGTCGATCTTCCTGTTCTGCTTCCCACCCTGTCTCTGGTGAATCCTCTCACCTCCCGTGCCTCTGACCTATACCCCCCAAATCTTGATGCATAAATAAGTAAATCTTTGAAAAAAAATAAATCTGGACAAAGACCCCAAATAGAGCCTAGGATGCAAAGCCACATCTCGCCAAGAAGGGAAGGAAAAGGGCAGAAACAATTGAGATGATGCAGGAAAAAAAGTGATTTCACACGGAACCGTCTTTAAAAACTGCTGACATGACACAAACCCTCAAGACAAAAGCACTCCATCCTCACAAATGCTAGGGCAGCTATTTATACACACTCTGTATGAGAGGCTGTCCTCGGCCATACGTCCACCAGTGAGTCTGTTGTTATCACTGTGATGATAAAGAACATCTGGAATCACACAAGCAGGTTCCCCATTCAGTGATGGGTGCATATCTTTTTTTCTGTTCTAGTTAAAATATAGAAAGCACACAGCAGAGAAGTGCTGGCACTTCCCTGTGCTTGAGTTCAAGGCATTTTGTGAGGAGCCATTTCAACTTGCTCAATAGTGAGTCTTACTTGATTCATGTCACAGACAGGAATTTTGTATTGAAGTCCTGGCTTCAGGGACACATGTCAGCACAGACATTACTGTGACAGTGACAGAATCTCCAGGGTTAGGACTCCAGGGGAGGCCCTTGCCAAGGTCCCGGGAAGGAGAAGAGAGTCAGTGAAGACACTTGGTCACGACCGGTGTTTAGCGAAGAGAAAGCAGAGACTGACACAGACTCACGTCTTGGTAGAGGCTTGTCAGAAGGTGAATGGACACTGAGCAGATCGATCAACAGCAGTCTAAGCAGTGAAAGTCTAAGTAACTTTCACAAACCTCTGCGTCAAGCTGACCGGGAGCTTCCCAGAGCATGTATTCTCCACACTTAAACCTCCACTAAACTCTCCCGTATCAATCTCACCTCTAGCTTTCCTCCTTTGATCTCAAGAGACTCTGAGCACAACTTGCTTGTACCTTCCCCCCAGTA
Organism: Galemys pyrenaicus; assembly: GCA_019455555.1. NCBI lineage: Eukaryota > Metazoa > Chordata > Mammalia > Eulipotyphla > Talpidae > Galemys > Galemys pyrenaicus. Next base: position 128,598 of record JAGFMF010011599.1, on the reverse strand, counting down.
GTTGTTGCCGGTGGATGCTCACATGGTCCCCCCACTCACCTTGGGCGCCCCATCCATGGTGCTGGCTCCCCTCATGCTGGCGGCAGGCAGCTCTTGTGCACCCCGCGGCTGATGTTGCCTGTCTCCAGCACAGATTATGCAATGTCACCGCATGCCTCTGCTTCTCAGAAACTGAATTCTATGGAGCTATCTGACAACATGGGAAATTGTCAGCAGTCCTGCCAGTGGGTCGACTTTCTGGCAAGCACGATAAGACTAAGCCGTGAAGGGAGGAGAGAAGGAATAGCCTCCTTGATGCGAGGTCCCATCTATTAAATAGGGACTGTCATACATTTGCTACATGAAACCACAAGAGAAGAAAAAACCCCCACTCTTCTGCTTTAGAGGATGAAGTTCCTGCTTTGACTAGTGCAGTGTATGATCCCCTAGCACTCTGGTCTCTGGGGTCCCGGTGGGGGGGCCGCTCCCTTGGAACAGGCCACACTCCTCTCTCTGGGCAGAGCCACAAGGCCGAATTTCTGAGAGGTCAGTGTTCTTTCCTTCCTCTCCCCAAAGGTGCCCTGCAACAGCTTGGGGGAGAGGGGGGCAGGGCCTTCAAGGACCTTGTCCCGCTTTTCTGGGGCATCCCCTGCTCTGACCTGTGTCTCCGCTCACAACACTTAGCCACAAACACCCTCTGAGGACAGCCTCTGCCGATGGCCTCCACTCCAGGGTTGTGCTGAGCACACAGCAGTGTAGGCATTGTGTAAACACCACCAGCGCACTGTGGGCTTTTCTAGAAGCCACATCAGATGCTGCACTTCGTTACCTGCCAAGCGTTTTGCTTTCCTGTAATTCAAACTCAAAACAGAGACACATGAAAGTGATAGCAGGCAGGAGCCTGGCTCAAGCTTGTGTCAGGCAGGCAGCCCCCTTCACCACTACCTTCTTGCCAGGACAGCACTGTCCACTCAAGAGCAGTGCCCCGTGTTTGGGCAGCTGGCAGGATACACCAGTGGCAGTAGGTAACTGATTTCTGGCCCACATGAGCTATATTTGCAAATGTCAGCCTCATTGGAAATAAACTTTGAGCGTCAAGCACTCGCTGATGTGTTGCAGATGGGAAAGGACAAGGATGGAGGGACCACCCCAGTGAACACAAACCAGCTGAGTAACAAGTCCAAGAGGGAGTGTCTCAGGGAGGACAGCTGGGAGGTGGGGCAGCTGTGGAGGGACAGCTTCAGGGGAAGGCATGATATGGAAGAGGCAGAGCTGGTTCATGACCGCCACACCGTGAACAAGCAAAACAAGGATGGCACCAGCAAATTCCATTTAAGGACAAGCAAACACATGTGGAAGAGGACTGAGGGCACCGGCTGAGGTTGGGAGTGACCGCCTGTCCGGCAGACACATTTGTCTTCAGAGGAGACACATCATGATGGTCAGCCCACGGCTCTGCGTGCCGTGTGGTATTTAGGTCAAGGCCAAGCCTAGTGGCAGCTGCATTCCAAGTTGCCGTATGGTGTGTTTTCCTTGGGTGCCCCTCTTGGCGCCTGCCCACTCTGGCTCTACCATGTCCCTGGTGGATGTGGCTGGGCAGCATCTCAGGTGAGGAAAAGCTCCCTGGAGGTAAGGCCAACCTCTGTGTTTCCAGGTGGGGCTGCACAATACAAGCCAAAGCCTCCATCCGGGCATCTACTGTTATTTGTCCGCGGGAAAGCATTTCTAAGTGAGTGGAGTGTAGCTGAAATGTCCCTTTTTATCAGTCTTTCTTTTCTAAAGCAAGAATCTCATATTCCTAACTGGGGAGAGAGATTAATTTGACCAAAGTTTCTTCAACAAATTGCCAAGGGAAAAAGACATGGAACCTGATGATGAAGAGACTTGGGAGGTGTATCCCATCATATTTGGGTCTAATTTGGATTCTGACACTGACTAGATATGCGATGTTAAGTAATGAATGTTGTTTTTAGGTACATGATGTTGTGGTTGTTTAAAAAAGTCCTTTATCTCTGAGATATATACACATACGCATAAATTTATACATATATATTATATATGCTATACATATAGATGATATATATCTCAGAGATAAAGAACTTTTTGTATATAGTGAAATATTTACAGATAAAATATATTTAAGGTTTGCGGCGAAGTAATTCAAGGAAACAAGGAATAAAAAAATAAAAAAGAAAGCAAATAATTCAAGGAAGCAGAGTGTGGGTAGAGATAACAGAGACGGGTGGTGACTGGAGGGCTTGTTTGGAGGTTCCAGCGAAGAGCACAGTGACTGTGTCTCCTCAAGGGAACAAGTCACCAGCAGTGGGGAAGGTTGTGCCTCTCGACAGAGGCACGTGCAGCTTTGGGAGGGAAGCACATGGTGTGGTGGAGATGCCTGCCTAGCCCAACTGCTCAGCGAATCCACCCTGGCCCCCAGTGGGAGGGGTAGACGTGGCAGCCAGATTGCCCTCACCTTAGTCGTGACTTGAAAGTTGGGGTTCTGAGTGATGGGCTCATGGGGCCTCACTGTGCTATACTGTTAACATTACATTCTAAAAAAACAATAGCTTTATTATTTTTAAAAGATTTATTTATGCATACAAGAAGTGGGATACAGGTGTGGAGGGTGAGAGGATCACCAGAGTCAGCATGGGGAACAGAACAGGCAGACTGACTTAAGTACACTGCTGAGGGGAGCAGTGCGGGGACAGGAGAGGTCTGCTGCGCCATGTGGGTCAGCTCCCTGGCCAGGGATGGAACTTGTGCTGCAGTGACTGCGGATGCTTCACATGTGGTGCTTAACCCTTTGCGCCACCAGGGAGGGCCCAACAATGTCTTTAATAAGATATAATCTACCCGGCACAAATATTCACCCTTTTAGACGATTCAGCATCTTTTCATATTGTCACAGTTGTGCAACTATCACCACTATCTAATTCCAGACTACTTCTATCACCCCAGAATAAAACCCAAGTCCCACCAGCAAGCACTCCTCCTCTCCCCAGCCCACCACAACCACTGTTTGTAGTGTATGACTGACTCTCGGATGCATTCAAAAAAATGCCAAAAGCAAGGATGACTTGCTCAAGGCTACTAGTGATGTGACAGGCTCTGAATTCAAGCTCCCAGGACAGATCAACTTCACACCCAATCAACTTTGGCCAGTTCCTGGCTTTTGGCTATGTCCTGACAATTCTCCTCACATAAAGGGGGGAGAGTGTACAGCAGTGAGCTGCACGGTAGGAGGCTTCTCTTCACTTGTAGGAAAATCCACCAAGACACATAAAACAATAATTTAGGACCAAGTAGTAAGATTTGACTGAGAGTGAAAAAAACCACACAACTCATAGATACCAGGTATGCAGATTCTCAGTCTGGTATTTGATACTGTTATTTTTCTGAATGAAAAGCCTGAAGTCATTGCATGCAGTCTTCGTTCGGTGTAAGACAGTGAGGCTGGGATACACACAAATATCGTGAGAAATTATTCTAGGAAACGGGAAGGCTTTCGTAATACTCTGTGGCCTGCAAGTTGAGACAGTGGAGTTCAAGAGAATTAGGGCAACCCTAATGAGGTCATTTTCCCCTTCTCCACACACGTGCTAATGAGCAATTAGGGATGACAAACATTCTTTTCTAGATCTAGGGAGTGGTCCCTTCACTTCTAGAGGCCTGGCTTCTGCCTGCTGACCTAGTTTTTGGATGCTCTCATAGTTCTCAGGAGGCATTTGGTCATTATTCAGACACCAGACCTTAGGATGTACAAACATGAAAGGCCTGTCAGGAAAACTGAATCCCAGATGAGAGGAAGAGACTACAGATGGAGACATACACGTAGGGGGTCGGAGGAAAGGGACACCAGCCCAGGAAAAAGGGCCAAAGGCAGTAATACAAAAGCTCTCAAAATGCTGCACGAGTCTCCTGAGTCTTACCTGTCCTCATTCAGATCCACTGGGTCACCTCTGAAGCCTTGTTATTGCCCCTCTCCAGTTGCCCTGCTTGAGTTCTTGAAACAGCCTCATGTCACAGACCAGAAAACCGGGCTCTTCCTTTAGTTTCTGCAGTCTCATGGCAGCCAGCTCCTCACTTATCAGTTATTGTGAACCCCATTCTAGAAGCTTTATCAGGAGGGGAATCCTGGGGCTGTGCTGGCTTGTCAGGCACTCATGGTCACTGCCACCTGGGAGAGACTAAGTTCTCAGCCTGCTTTTAAGTCACTGTGACAGCTGGATCATTTCCTCTTTACTTGAGGGGTGAATGGTTTGTGGATGGGACTCTCAGGAGAGTCCTCCAGCCTATACCCCATAACCTGGGCCAGCAGGACCAGGTAGATTTCTCTTCCTGAGAGGCAGGGCTTTGTCCCTTCCACTGAGGGGGCACCTTTTGAGTTCTGGACTTCTGTCCTGGGTATTGATCGGGTTGCTGCCCTGTGAAGACTCAGCAGCTCAGCAGGCTGTAGGGAGCAGCACTGTTTCAGGTGCTCTACCACTGCTGTTTGTCCTGGGAGTTTTGCCTCACACATTCCCTACTTATTTTTTTTAAGATTTTTTATTTATTTATGCATACAACAGCTGGGGTACAGGCCAGAGACACAGGGGCAGGCAAGAGGATTCACCAGAGACGGAGTGGGGAGCAGAACAGGCAGATTGACTGGAGTTCACTGCTAAGGAGAGCAGTAGGCAAGGCAGGAGAGGTCTGCTGCACCTCGTGAGTCCATTCCCTGGCTGGGGATTGAACTCATGCTACAGTGGCTGTGGAAGTCCCACAGAACAAGTCATTCTTGTTCCTTATCTTTCAGTTTTATAAAACAGATGGCCAAGTTCAAGCGCTGGAAAATTATAACACAAAATGAAGTTTAAACTCACAATGGCCCAAGAAATAGTTCTTTAAATATCTGAACTTTTTAACATGTTAAGAATGCTTACACTGGCTTTATAGACCAAAGACTTCAAAGGCACCTTAAGGACGATGACTAGAACCCTATGCCATAAACCTCAAGAAGACTTTAAGGCTCCTACAGCGTAAAGCAATTACTTTTACCTTGATCTTTGAAATATTTTATTCAAACGATCTCAGAATACATTTCTAGGTGCTTTTACCTAGAGAATGAAGTATTTGCACTTGGGGTTAATTATAAACCAAAGTTTATCTTGGTGAGAGAAATCCAGGGTCCACTGACATAGATGAAAATAGTTGCTTTCTAAGAGGATTCAGAACAAAGGAAACCTAACTCTTCAGACAACATGGCTGTCCTGTGCATCCCTGAGGAGCAATTAGAGTTCACCCTGAAAAGAAACTGGAAAATAAGATTTAAAATTATAAAGGAACAGTCAATTGATAATAATCATTCCTGAAGGTAAGCACACCCGAGAGCACCAGGTTTACCTAATCAGCTACATTTCCCATTATGTTTCCCAATAAATGGATATAATCTTATCCAGAAATGCATTTACTGAAGATAAGCAAGGCTGGTTAGGAGGACCGTGTGGGCAGTGCGAGGGAAGACACACTCCTCTGCACTTTCAAGGAAAATTGGTTATTAATTTTATTGAAGTGGAAAAGGTGTAACACTAAGTTGCAGATGTGAGCTTTATTATCAGAATGATGTCATTCTAGGACAGAATTGAATAGATTCTCTCCTCTCAAATGGTTTTATAGGCACCAAACTGATTGTCAGAGCCATGTGCCTAGCTAGTTATGTGCTCAGATGTATTCTGAGAGTACAAAGGGTGCAGAACAGGAACGCAAGTGGACAAAACCACCAATGAAAATTCCTCACAACAGATCCACTTAAGGTCTAGAAAGCACTTTAATGCTCTATCCTTCAAATGATCAAGAAGTTCAAGAGAAATAGCAAGTCCCGTATTTACAAAATCGATGAGAATCACACTGTAATAACCAGTGAATGTAGAACAAGCGCAAAGATTTGCGGTTCCAACTTTTCCCACCATGATTCTACATCAAGGTAAAAAAAGATTCTTTTGTACAAATCCACGAAGGATGTAGAGGTGGCAGCACAACCGCCAAAGATGGTGCAGTGACTTACTACGAAGCTGGTGCAGGGCCTGGGGAGCGGGTGAGCCCGCAGAGGCCCAGGGCGCCTGCGCGCTAGTCTGTGGTGGACCTCCGGTACCAAAAGCGCGCCCTGAAGTCGTCGCTGCATGTCATGAAGCCGGGGTTGGTGGGCGAGTGCACGATGCAGCGCACAATGTTGTTGTGGCCCAGGGAGAGCAGGTTCCGGCGCTCGGCTGTCCGTGAGTCCCAGCAGCAGAGGCTGATGGTCCTCTCATCGGGCAGCAACACATAGTCCTCAGTGTGGTTGAAGACGGCCTGCGTCCGGTGCACCTGTCGCCCGCTCAGGCCTGCGCCTGCAGAGAGAAGAGAGTTTATGGTCTTCCAAACTCCCTCCTCAGACCTTCAGAGCTACCTCTATTATCTGCTGGTTAAAACAACACTTAAATTACTGGCCTAACACACAATCAGTGCAATTCTGGCAACTACACTGTTTGCTGTTCTGAAGCACATCTAGGCGAAAAAACACTCTAAAAGCGCAAACTGGCACAACACCTTTTTTTCAATCATAATTTAAAACCACTTTACCATGCATTTCCCTGTTTTTACCAGGTTGTCAGTATGGCCTGGGAGCACCATAACTTAGTTAAGACAATCATCATGTTTTATGTGTCAACTATCATATAACCTGTATTTAAAAGACCTGCCTGAGAGCCAGTATTTTGGTGAATCACCTTTCTAAGTACCTCTGTGCTATACATGCATTTGTAAAGCACGTGCATCAGTGTATACATCACAGTTTCACTCAGTAGTAGACTAAAGTGTGAACATGGCTTACTAGACAACAACACAAACTTAGCGTCAGATATGGCTTCAAGAGTTATCAGTGCTGTGACCTTGGGTAATCACTAAATGCCAAAACTGTAACTTTCTCCTCTGTTCTGTGGGATGGCCTGAGACTGCTATGGGGGCTACAGAGGGACCACCCCTGCACACCCTAGCACGTGCCCAGCAAGTGTTACCAGAGTATTTTTGGTGGTCACATGCTATGAAAGGATGTGCTTCGTGTTTCTAGCTGTCCACCCCCACCACACACCAAAGGATGCTGAGGGGTCACCCTCCCATCAACTGACCGTTCCAGGCAGGATTTCTACAAGTGGAAATAGTGGGTCCAAAAAAAAAAAAAAATATATATATATATGTATTTTCAACTGTGATGACACCATGCTCCATGCTTCAGAACTCTTTTACCAACTGACATGCCTAACAATAAAGTGTGATTTCTTGAAATGTTTCTTAATATTAGGTACCACACTTTACATGTTTATTTATGTGATGAGTTCAGCATATTAACTTTGTTCCAACTTAACTTTTCCTTTTTCTCAGGAACCCCTCAATTCTAACATTAAAACTGGAAACTGAGCTAGCTAAACATGTTGACAGGGGTTTTACCAGTAAATGAGAAATAAGGGAGTTTGCATATAAATTCAGTCATCTTTTCTGAAAAATCAAATCTCAGCTCTGCACCAAAACAAGCCAGTTCACATTCAACCAAGAAACACCCCAAACATTCATAAAGTAAAACAAGCAGCAGTGACTTCTGAATGGGGGAGGTGCTCACATTTCTGGTTCGATAATTTCGTATGTCCTCTTTTGTAACAAGCACACATTCCTAAGTAGAAACAATTAGAAATATTTTCCCAAAAAGCTTCAGACAACACTTGCTAGCCACAGGACCACCTGTACCTGAAACCAGAGAAGGCAGGACTAGGGTGCCCAGGGGCCAAGAAACCAGAGAAGGCAGGACTGGGGCCGCCAGGAGCCACGGCCAGGCAGGCTGTACTGCACCCTAGTGGCTCACAGGCCACTGTCTCCAGCACCCTTTGATGCAGACCTGACAACCCAGCAGAGCTCCTCAAAACAGTGCTTGCCAGTGAGTTTAGAGGCACATAGTGAGATTTCCACAAATTTCTTTTAAAAGAGGAAACTGAGGTTTCCTGGAAGTTTTCTACTTGCTGAGATAGGTACAGGGGAGTAAGACAAAGTATTTAAAAAAATATTCGAGACTATACAAGCCAAGATGTGAACACTATCACCAATGATAGGATAAATTTAAATAAATCTCTCCATAAAAAGAGCTCAGAGGCGGCACAGCTGTTACCAATTAGTGACCAATGTAAATTACTGGAAATTAGACAAAATCAATCTTGGTTTTCCTGTCTGAACGCGTGGCCCAGTTTATCTAAGTTCAGAACACTTGTGGTCTCATTTGGGAGCTACCTCGCTCTTAGTACACAAATGACAATTTATTTCAAGGCTTTAAATATTGAACCAAGATCTTCCCTTTCTGCGGAAGTGTTAGGGTCAGACAAAGAAGTTTCTCTAACACATCCATTGAGGTCCACTGAGATGTTTCTCTGGACTGCTTTCCTGGTTTTTGTAGTAAGTGTGTGGGCCATGGTCTGTAAGTGGACCACTAGGCTCTCAAGCGTTACTGGCCTGGGATCAGTCCTAAGTTAAGCTCTGATGTACTGGATGAGTAAAGGAACTGGTGCTCTATCTCTAGCCCTGCTTGTACTCAGGGCAGCCTGGGCTAAACCATCTCGTCTTAATTTCCTCTTATCCAAAAAAGGGATAAACTCTGCCTCACTCAATTCAGACTGATTACATGGATCTATTGTGAAGACCTAATCGAGTTCTGGAAAATGCTACAGAAATGTCTAGTGACACCAACTTTTCACATACCTGTGTATCTGACCAGTGTCCGTCCTGTTGATATTTCCCAAAGTTTTGCTACAGAGTCTTTTCCACTTGAGAGAATATATTTAGAATTTTTGGAAAAAATAGCAGAACAAACTTCAGCACCATCATGTGCTTTCTCAAATGTGGTGATACATCGATTTGAAACGCCATCCCATAATTTGATGCAGCCGTCCTTGCTACCAGTTACGTACATATTGGCACTAGGATTGTAATTAACAGAGCAGATGGCATCAGTATGCTGATCTTGAGGATTGCAAGAGACGAAACACTGAAATGTGTTGATATCATAAAGTCGAAGAGTAGGATGCTGAGTCCCAACCAGTATGAAGTCTCCAGAAGGATGGAAAGAGATGGAACGCAACATTTCAGCTTCCTGTTAGGACAAAGATGTTGATACTAAATGACCAACTGGTGAGCAATCAGATCCAAAGGAATGTGGACAATATGTGGCAGATGTCAAGAATTCATAAAATGATGATTAAATATTACAGATATAAGAACAAATTACTTTCTTGAATATATGAGAGTGTCATTTGACTAGAGATTTCCAAACATATATATTTATAGGTAAGAATGTTCAAAAAACCCAAAGGTGAGTTTTTAAAAGGAATTTGATTGTTTGCAAAGGAATGCTGGGTGAACTCACAGCAGAGTAAGATCAATTTACGTACCACTTTCATGGGCGATTAATGAAGAAACACACAACACAACTGCCAATTTGTCCAAAGGCCCTGAATACTGTATACAAAATTAAGTCTTATCATTAAAAGAGGGAAGCCACTACTCAAAACATTAGTGTTCTGATGTGCATATTCAAAATAAGGACCAAATATATCACTCTTTGAGCAAGCATCTGGTAGTTTAAACAATTTTCCGACCCCCTTAAATTCTACTTTAGCAAAGTTGCTTGTGTTCTGTTTTCAAAACGAGATCTGTGACATTGAAAGAGTGATAGGGAGTCTCAACTCTTGCTGCCCGAGCTGGGATCAGCAGCAGCCCCATCAGGCCAAGGAAGTGGATGCCTGACTGCCCATGAATTATGTGCCAAGGAAACCTGGCAGAGCGCCTCCGGCAGCAGGCATGCTTGCTGCTGTGCTCCTGTTTCATAGGATGAGCACTTCAGATGGTTCTTAAAGGGTTAGTCCGTAATTACTGTATTTAAGAGTCAAAGCTCTTTTCCAAATATTCCTAACCTGAATATATTTGAAGGCTCTTTTCGCAGATGGTTTGGAATAATCAAATAATTTAAGCGTGTAATCCCTGGACCCAGAGGCCAGGATCTGTTCTGTTGGGTGGAAAGCGAGACAAGTGACTTCATCCACGTGGTCATACAGAGTCCGAATGACTGGGTGGTTTTCCATGTTCTGTTGTGCAGTCTCATTCATCATGACCTAGACCAATGAGAAGAGATATGCTCAATGTGTAAGGTCTGTCTGAATCAAAGTACACAAGCTATGGCCAGAAGTTAAAGTGGATTTAAGCTAGTTTCTCATTTTTCCGAGAATGAGCAGCGAAAAGCACGGAGCAGGTGATGAGCGGTACCTCTATGGGCATGGCACTTTTGGCCAGCATCCTCTCTGTGTCCAGGATCTTTATGGACGCGTCAGCTGAGCCGGTGGCTATTAACTGCCCATCTCTACTGTAGGTAGCGACCCGGCATGGGCCTTTATGGGAGGTGACATAACATGTTTCATACTCTGAAGCTTCTGGGGACATAGTCTGGACATCTGCATCAAATTCCAGGTCGATTCCTGTGCCAGGGGCGACTGTATCTGAGCGACCAATTGCATACTGAACTGCAGTATCATCATTTTCCATTCCTGAAAAGTAAAAGGAAAACATTTTTCTTCTGAAAGGCAAACACAAAGTCCTGAATCTACAGTTGGGAAAGACGCTGACCAATGTCCGCTTACTACTGTTCTGGAGGTTCATGGCTCTCAATACTTTTCAAACCTATGTGTGTTCACAGGGGTGCCACACTATGACAAGGTGTGGCATGTGCCACTGGAAGCTTTGCTACTTTAACTACAACTACAGAAACTTAACCACAAAAAGCAGTTTTGTAAACTGCCCATTTTCTCCTTATCCTGGATTTTAATGTTTTTGGTGCTGACACCAATTAGTAGTAGCTGTGATATTCATTAAGTCAGATAATCTGTTAACATTAACACTAGTGAAGCACTTCTCAGAGAATGCTGATATTTAAATTGAGCTTTCTATCAAGACTAGCATCATAAATTTAAAAACAAAGTTACATATCTAATAAACAAAGTTAAATAGTATATGACAAACTAGAAAAACAGATGAACAAGAAAATGAAAAGGAGCCTGGCTCCATGTAGGCCTTAGGTGATGTCAGAGGTCTCGTCGCTTAGTAGTTTTTGTGACCCATTTGAATTAAAATGTTGATAATGTTGCTAACTTCATTATGTTGCTGTGCGGGATTACAGGGAATAAGGAAAGTGTGATAGGCATACAATTAAAAAAAAAAAAAAAACTAACTGAAAATAAGGTTAGAGGCCAGGACCAGCTTGAGTCTTCATGCTCTGGATTTTGCTCAATCCTTCCCGTTAGGCCATCCAGAAATAACTAGTCAGCACAATACCCCACAGTCCCATTCCTAGATTTAACACTTGGTCATTATAATACATGTTCCTGCTGGGTTCCATGTCATGGCTAGAGGAACCTGTGTAATTAATTTCACATTGTTGTGTATGCAGCTGTAGTCATTTTATCTCCTCAGGACAAATTCTCACCACTGGCACTGCCAGGTCAAAGCCTATAAACATGCTTGGTAATTCTCTATTTTAATGAGTGATCCAGGCAGGCACCAGGATGCACTGTGGTACAAGACAGGGTTCTGATCTTTTATGAGCTTGCTGTCATTTTGGGGAGGCGTGTGTGTTGGGCGAGGATGGTGAGGAAAACAATCCAAAGAATCAAGTTTCAGACAGCAATTCTGTTATGAAGCAAATGGGATGGTCGTGTTAGAGAAAATGAGGTCAGGGGAGAGCAGCGTGAACACTCAGGTAACATTTGAGCTGTAACCCACAGAGTAAGGAAGACATTAGTCACATGCCACTAAACACCAGATATGTGACAGTGGCTCTGAGATGCTGTACCACACAACCCAGGATTACAGGAAACACAGCAAGCATGCCAGGCTTATAGTAAACAGGCTGGAACACCCAGACTTGTGTAGCTGCACCTTGTGACATTTGCACAAAGATAAAGTTGCCTGATAATGCATTCATCTTTAGAGATTCCTGAATGTACAATAACAGAATGTTCCAGATAATCCATATAAAGAACCTGAGATGAGAAACAGCTAGAAGTTGTGGATATTACTTACTCCCTCACTATCAACACAGAAATAATCTTGAAAAATTTGGATATGGGAAATCAACAGAAACCTCACAGTATCATGAATGTCCACGCATGGACTACCTAGTTTGATGAGATGCAGGAGCTGCTCTGAGGGTGCACAGACAGACTGAGGCTTGATCTCGTTGATGAGGCCATTAGCAATGCTGATGTAGCCATCATAGAGCAGCTGGCTAATGATCAGCTTGTAGAGCTGTTGGCGATCCTTCAAGCCCACTTTGGTTCTGTACATCTTGGAGATAATTGGAGACTACTTCCTTGTAAGCTGAAAAAAGAGAAAACAGGTGGGTGGTGAGGGCAAAGACACTGGAAGTCACAGAAGCAACAAAGGAATCTGGTCATTCTGACTAGCTCTTTGGTCAGTGACCAGTCTCTGAAATCAGGCTCCTCAGTTGTTAAGTTATTGGAGGTTAACAAAGATGGTGTATGTAATGTAAGGAGTACAGCAGTGCACAAAAATTATTTAAGTCATGTGAGCTGGTATTTACAGCAGAACCTCATCAACTTTTCTTCTCTGCCAAACTACCTTCCTGTGATTTATAAGAAAAAAACAAAAAAACAAAAAAAGCAACTAAACTTTAGAAATTTTTTTTTACAGGAAAGAGTTTAAAAACTTTAAAAAAGTTTTTAAAAAAAATATCCTAGAATCTTCCATTTCTCCTGTTAATAAAACAGACTAGTTGTTTGCAACAGGCAAGACAACTGTTATTATTTGATGTCTAAAAATAAGTGCTTCTACCAGCAGGCTTTACAGTTTATTAATGCCACCAGTTGTATTCACTTTTAATACATGTTTAAAGGCACCCAGCTGGTTAAAGTACATAATTTGATAGCAAACCAAAACACAAGGGCAGAAAAACTAAGTTTAAGACTTTGGAAAGGTTCAAAGGTGAACTGTTTTAAAAAAATTGATAAAACAGTAAAAATCAGGAAGGATCATGCACTTAGATTGATGTGCACGTGTCTAAGTTCTGCTTCAGTCTTTCAAAGTGAAAACTGTAGATGATAGTTTCAAGTTTATGCCAACAAAGAACTCCAACTGAAGGTCATGATTAGATAATATGATGAACAAAGGCAAATGCCCGTATGTTTATGTCTGGACAGATACTGGAAGGCTGCAGGAGCTGGGGACAGCAATAAGGAATGAAAGCTGCAGACAAGTAGTCACGGCATAGATGAAAGCTGGAAGGTAGAGCCTGGGAGAAATGGATGAGAAGTTAAGTGTGAGCACTACCACCAAGACCTCCTGGTTTGCTGTACTTTACTGGGGTGACTCTGGAAGAGGGGTGCTATTAAGGGGTAAAAATCATTTTCTAACTACAACTCCCTATGAAGAATTACTAAGACTACAGGTCACAACAATAGCTAATATTTACTCAGCACTTACAGCTCAATTCTCAACACCATCTTATAAAGGAAATCTTTAACTTCCCTGGCTTATAGATGAGGAGGGGAAATAACTTGCCCAAGGTCTCACAACCTGTGTCTGAAGGCACCAAGGGTAGAATAGAGAGGATCTGATTCTAGACTGTTGTTACCTACTATTACCTATACTGCTGCTGCTAAAAAACATATAGTAAGCTACCTCAAATTCACCATTCAATACAGCAACACGTTATGTAAGCACCCAATAGGCAGTACCTCCATCAGTCTTAACCTAATCCTACTTCACAGATGCCCAACCCAAAGCCCTGAGAAGTTAGTTATTCCCCTAAGACCAAACATCTTGTGAATGGCAGGGCCTGGACCACACGGAGGCTCCTTGACCCCATCCATAGCTTGAGCTCTAATGTGCTGTGCTGATGGGATTAACAGCACTTGCCAGACACCACGCTCAGAAGTTTATAAGCTTTAGCTCATTGAATGAATTCAAGTACACGCAGAAGCAAATATACTTAAGTTTATGCTTGTGTAGACAAAGAAGAGGATGGGACCGGTTCAAAGCGGTGTAAAAGTAAAAGCGGCTGCAGTAGCTGGCTCGAAGCTAAAGTGGTCGCCAGGATTGCGCAGGACAGAACTACCTACTCTGTTTTGTCTTTTCATTCCCCCCTGGAGAATCCGGGCATATACAGAGAGATTAAATAGAAGGAGGAAAAAAAAATAGTGGACGAGCCACCGCTTTTCAACTCCTACGGAACGCGGGCTCGCCAGGCTTGTGGGGAGCCTAAAGACCATCCTCAATTTGCAGAAAACTCTGAGGTCCAAGGACAGGAAGCATTCGAGCTGGTTACGCCGGAGCCGGAAGAGGAGAGCACAAAGGCCCACTCTCGGGGGCCCCTGCTACCATCCCGCCGCAGCGGCGAACTCGGGACCGGGGGAGGGTGCAAGCGCGGCCTTGGAGACGGGAGCGTGCAGGCCTAGTCCGGCAACTCCGAGTAGGCGCCGGCCGCGCAGCTTGCTCCTGACACCCCACTTCTCCCTAGTCCTCCCTGGCGTCTCCGAAAGGTCCAGCCAACCGCCACGGCCTCTCTCTCCGCCGCCCGGACGCCCCATACCCGCTAGTCCGGCTCTCTCGGTCCCCAGCTCTCTCCTACAAAAATGGAGGCGCGAATCCTGCCCGATCGATCGCTCCGAGCTCACGTCCCCTGCGCAAGCGTCCAAGGCAACGCGCCGAGCGCTGCGCTATCGAACTCCCCCTCCCGCCTCCTCCCCCCCGCCCCCCGGTCTCCAGCCCTTCTCGCCATCTTACTGGCGCGTTCGAGAAGTTCGCTCTCCTCGTCCAACCTTATCTGCTACGCGAGGCCCCTGACACCAAGAGGCTGCAGTCCCATGGATAGACGTCTGATCCCGGAGGGCACCGCGGGTGCTAAAGTCGCCGCGGGACTGGCGGGCCGTTGGCGCCACCGCTTCCGGGGCCTGGCTGGGCCAGTAGTGCGCCTGCTCGTAGTCTGCGTCTTCGCCCGTGACGCCCGCGGAGAGTTCGCGGGGAGCCAATCAAAAGGCCGTATCTCTGCGGCCCGGACCAATCAGCGTGCGGAGCGGAGGGTTTAACTCTTATTTAAAATGAAGACTTGAACTGTAACGGCTGAGCTCTCGGAGGACTCGGCGGTCTGGGGTCCGAGGCGGGAGCTGACGGGTGCGTGGACCCGGGGGAAAGCGCTGTGAGGCGGGAGAAGGCGGGCAAGGGTGTGCGGGGTTCAACTGGCAGGTCCGGAGAGCGGCGGGGTACGCAGCGGAATGAAGAGGCCGCTCTCGGCCCCCTCTATTCCCCCTCCTGCCCAGCTCCCCTCCCCCCTCCGATGCCCTCCCAATCCATTCCTGGATGTCGGGGCGCCCTGAAGTGTTAAACCCCTGGGGTGGAGGGGGGAGTTGTTGCGTCTGTGTGTTGGGGGTGGGGTGCTTCCTGATTGGATTCTTACTCACTGAGAACTGGGGAAGTACAGAAGGAGTTGGGGAGACATGGCGAACCATCAGGGTACCTTCCTGGTCACAGGTAATAGAGGTGGTGTTACTAAGGGAAGACGGGCCAGCAGGGGCTACTTTGGATAGGGCACCCCGGGTACCTTTGGGTAGGACAGGCTTTGTCCTGGCTGGCCGACTGGCGGAGCAGCCTGTGCTCCTCAAGTCCTAGGCTATGGTCCATCTCTTTCGGGGTTACTTGGGGGTGGGGGGTGTCCTGATACAAATGCCGACCCACCGCATGCCTAATGGATCAGAAGCGCCTGAGCACAGGACTCCGGTGGCTGATCAAGCGCTCCAGGTGATTCCAACGAGCACTGAGAGCTGGTCTCAACCAGCCTTGACTGGTCATCAGTGCGTGTTAAATGGAGGAGCTGATTTGTTAGGCTTGGGGTTGGGCCTGAAAGTGTTCCTACTGATAGAGGGATGCAGTGGCTTTCAGTGTCTTCTTACATAACCTTCCCTGTTCTTTTAGATCAGTGCTTTTTAGCAACATACTCATTTCCTTACCCCTTTCCTTCATCAGTGTAGACATTCCCAGGTTAGACTAGACGGAGAGAAAGGATAAACCCACACCTAATAGAATTCCTGTTTAGAATAGTAGGATCTCTGATTTGTATGGAATGGAGCTTGTGAAGGAAGGGCCTGTGGTCAGGTGACTCCTGAATCTGGCTGTAGATTAGAATCACCTGACTTAGTTTTCCTGGCGCTGTCCCAGAATTTGAGTCAGAATTTCACACACTTCATCTTCCTGTGAAAGGTAGTATATTAAATTGGAGCAAGTCTGTGACTTGTAATTGTTAGGAAGCGTGGAGAAAACACTAGAGAATGCAATTGGCATTAGCACACATTTCCTCTCCCTTTTGGTCTGTTTCTACAACACTGCTGTTGGTATAAGGACTCCAGCCTGGTCCCATCTATCAGGTGGTTCTCATTTTTGCTTTGCAGGTTAATTCAGTCCCAAAACATTGGCCATGCTGTAAGTACTAGGCATGCTCTGCATCTGGGGAGGCAACAGTGAGCAAAATGGGACAAAACCCTTGTTCTTTGGGATCTTTCTTGGGAAATAACTGAGTAGGTATCTGGAAATGAATCTGGGCAGATGGACATTAAACAAATATAAGTAATGTCTCACAAAATACTATGTAAGTGCCCTGAAGAAAAACAAGTGGTCTGAAAGAGGGGACATCTGAGCAGAGACCTCAATGAAAAGAAGTGACCCAGGCATCTCTTAGTGGGAGGAGCTTAATAAGTGGAGAGAACTGGAAGTGCAAAGGCCCAGTTGTAGGTGGCTTAGAGGAAACAAAGGCGTCCTGTGTGGCTGGTATGCTGTACACAGGAGGCGGTGAGGTCAGTGGTGGGCAAGGTCATTCGTGTGACCTCTGAGATCTATCTGTGCTGGTAGCATTTTGAGTTTCTTTGAAGAGCCTTGCAAGGCTCTGAACCAAGGACTGGTGTACCAGACTTGTTAATGGGGTCCCTGAGTACTGTGTTGCCATGGTCCTTGATGGAGGAGGCACAGAAGCAGAGTGACTTTGGGAGTCTGTTGCTAGTAATTCAAAGGGGGAGAGGATTGAGTTTGACCAGGTGAGTCAGAGTAGTGATTCTGAAAGCACAAGACATGCTGGTGATGAAGTAGAGTTTGAGAGAGATCCACGTAAAATATTACACCCAGACTCTTAACAGTGCTGCCTGATAGGTGTGCCATAGACTGAGAAGAGGATGTCTTGAGAACAGATTTGGTGAAAAGGGAGTCTGCAAGGAGCAGGACTTTAGTTCGGGGCACATTAAACCTGAGATTGCTAGCTGGAGATATTGCGTGGGTAGGAGGGGTTCAGGGGGAAAGTCTGGGCCAGAGATAGAAATTTGGTGGGGGGCACAGTTGGGAGAGGGAAGTATGATATTGAAAGCCAGGAGAATGGATGAGCTCACCTAGTGAGTGAGTGTAGTTGGAAAAGATGGTTCTGGATTTGAACTCAGGGTACTCCCATGAACAGAGGGAAGGAGTGTGGAGAAAAGGTTTCATTTGGATGTGTTAGGAGAGAGATCCTTGGCAGGCCCCTTTGGAGATCCTGAGCAGGTAGTTAGATTTCTACGTGTGTGGTGAGTGGAGAGGTTAAGGGCAGAAGATGCAAATTGGAGTTAGTTTATAAAGACGTGCAGTGCCCTGGTTGAGAGGCCCTGGGAACGCCAGGGATGGACAAGTGCAGCGTCAAGAGGACTCATACCTGGGTCATTCAGACTGGTAAAGGTGAGGCTGATCTAGCAAAGGAGGATGTGATGTGACATTGCAGCTAGTGAGGTGGAGAGAGCTGCAAGTTGAGTTGGGAGTGGAGTGGAAAAGGAATGGAGCTTGTTAGATGCTGCCAAGAAGATGGGAGCATTGACTGGGGTCTGGCAGCAATAGGGTCATCGAGGAGCCTGGCCCTGCAGATAGAAGTGACTAGGAAAGTGGGGGAGACACACTGGAGCTGCAGATGTGGACAGTGGGGAGAGCTGTTGTGAGATTAGCTGTTGAAAAGGTTGATGAGAGATTAAGTCAATTATGGGGTAAATGGGACCTTGAAAAAGACAGTGGGCATGGATGCTGGCTTGTACACTGAATGGGGTGATCCCCCGAGAGGAGACGATGGACTATGCAGAGGTGAGGATTGAGTTTGGGGAGGTGAGCTTGGACTTCCCGGGAAGGCCCGATCTGAACATTATCACCTGAGAAAACTGCTTCATGTAGGCAAAGGAGTGTGAAGTGTGATAACCCTGATCAGCATAACAGCCTTTTGAAGCAGGTGTTTGTGTAACTGATGGTGGCCCTTTTGTCTTTTCAGGTATCATGGACAAATCTAAAGAAAACTGCATCTCAGGGCCTGTTAAGGTAAATTGAATCATTTGCTGTCTCAGTCACATTTATAAAATCCAAATGGAGATTGGTCTTAGGTCTGCAAGTCTTTCTACCTTTACTCTGGATTATAACTTTAGACCCCTCTGCTACCTTCCTGGTTAGGAAGTCACTTTTCTCAGCATCCCAAAACACTTACTGATGACCTTGTAGTAACTTATTTTGTTCTGCTTTTTCTCATAGTAACTATCTAAGTATCTGTCCCTTTATTATAGGTAGCATAGTGGTGTATACAGTAGGTGCCTAACATTTGCCTTTACTTTCTTGCATCTGGGAGAACGATTTCTTTGCTGTTGCTTGTTCTTGTCACATATCAGGAGTGGTAAGTGCAGGCGTGTCCACTGTGTCTTAGAGAACACTTCCTGGGAATCCCCTGGGCCCAGTTTTGTGTCAGGTCAGTGGTACAGTGAAGAAAAGTACCTAACCTTTGGAGAACCTGGATTCCTTTTGGGAGGTGTCTGAGTTGGCGCCAGGTCTTATTTAAGTGGGGCCCACGTAGTTCTGAGGAGGGGTGCTCAGTTCTGACTGGGATGGACTGGAATCCAGGGAGGTGTCACCAAGGAAGGACCCCTAGGGCTGTGGGTACTGCTAATTTTAAAAGTGATTGCCTTGTCATCTGAAGTTGGGAACTCTTGTAAACCTGCTCCTGCCGCTGGTGATGGACATGGCGGTCCCCCTTTCCTGTGCCATTTCTCCATTGATGGGGGCTGCATGAATTGGAGGAAGCCCCTGCTTCCATTTTATTAGCTCAGGGTTTAACAATTGTATTGTTTATACATAGATCCTACTTACACATATGGAAATAATATATTCTGGTAATGACTTTTTGAAGAGTAATGACTTTTTGAAGAGTGCCAACGTTCTTTTGGCTCAGATCCATTTTGTAAGTACTTGGAAGATAATCATTAATAATAAGTTTTTTTGTGTAAAATTTGGCAAATAGAAAAAGTCACACACTTCCAAAACTTCAGTTGAAGATAGCCTCTGTTGGACATGAGGATGTGTTTTTTTCCACCTTTATTTTAAATGTGTCTTGTCAAACTGGAGCTGAATTTTGGTATAGTTTGTCTTGCAACTTCTTGCTGCCTAATAATTCCTAAGTTCTTGAGATTTCTTAGCAAGTGTCTGCTGTCTTCCTTTTTAGATGGAAGTATAGTTAATGGACACTTGTTAATGGGTGTGATTTCTAGGGGAGGAGGTATTTCTTTCAGCCATACATTGTTTCTTCTGAAAAGCGCTGACTAAAATACTAATTTCCCCTTCCATCTGTTATCAGTGACATCATTTCATTCTGTGAGAAAGCAAGTAATGAAATTCTTAACCAGTTTTTGTACATGAAGCCCATGAAGTTTCTTTTTTTCCCTCCCAACCTAGACTGTGCTTCCACTTGGTGATGGTGCAAAGCGTGTTCCTGTGAATCAGCATTTTCCTTCACAGAATCCCTTATCTGCAAATAGTGGCCAGGCTCAGCGGGTTTTGTGTCCGTCAGACTCCTCCCAGCGCCTGCCGTCACAAGCACAGAAGCTTGTCTCCAGCCACAAAGCAGTTCCGAATCCCAAACAGAAGCAATTGCAGGCAAACAGTGTGCCTCGTCCTGTCTCCAGGCCGCTGGCTGGCACCCAGAAGAGCGAGCCCCCGCCACCAGCATCTGGTAAGGAAGCCCGGCCACCCACCGGAGTCATTCTGGTTGCTTAAAGAGCAAGTGTATAAACTTGATTGACTGTTTAGAGTCTTACCTTTCATGTTTCTGTTGAGGATGGGGAGCATCCTGACGTCTGGGCTGACGTGACGTTGTTTTCTGTGGGCCAACTCTGGGAGTTTGGAATGAATTGGAGAGGACAGTGCTGGGCCCTGTATGGGTGCCAGTTAGGAGGGAGGCCACTGTCGTTTAGGTCAACGATGGCAGTGACCTGAGCTGGGTGAATACTAGTAATTTATCAGGTGAGCATTGACACACAGCTGGCTCCTTGGGAAGTCCTGCTTTGGTCACTTTGTCTCCTTCAGTTCTCATGGCCACTCCACAAAGGCAGGCAGAGTTAGTAACTCTGGCCTACAGAGGAGGAAGCTGAGACTCAGAGGCAGTGAACATATCCGTAGACATGGCGAAGGAGGAGTACAACGCCTTTGAGAGCTCATGTGGGATGCAGATAGAACTAGGCAGTGACTGAACTGGAAGATGAATGAAAGGGAGTTAGAAATGGCAGTTATATTGCTGTCATTAGCTGAGGTAGTGAACCAGGGAGGGAAAACAGTTTGACTTTGTATCTAAGCACCGGGGTAGTATATGCTGTGCTACTATTAGTCCCACATAGACTGTAACTAAGGGGACAGTTAACCCCCTTTTGCTCCCCTGTGGCTCCCGTTATACAGTTGCCTTGTACGCTTTGCTGACTTGGCTTCTCTTTTTATATTTCCCTTTGGCAACTGATAAACTCTTTTATAGTATATTAGTAGCTGATAAAATGTGCCTGTGTAGGGTCTCCCTGGTGGTGCAGCGCGTTGAGCACCACACTGAAGCATCCACTGCACAGCAGTGCAAGTTCAGTCCCTGGCCAGGGAGGGGACCCACATGGTGCAGCAGACCTCTCCTGCTGCTCTCCTTAGTGTATTTCAGTCAATCTGCCCTACTTTCTCTGGTGAATCCTCTCACCTCCTGCGACTCTGGTCTGTACCCCAGATCTTGTATGCATGAATAAATCTTTTTTTAAAAAAGAAGATAAATAATTTCCATTTTAAAAAAATGTGCATGTGTAAACTAACATAGTATATTAACAAAGTATTCGTGTAACCCAAACTAAAGTTCTCTCCACTCTCACAAGTGGAACTGCAAGGTCCTTGAGTAACATCTCATTCAGTTTCAGTGGGATTTCTTTCAACAAAAATGATGCTACTCCAGGGCCTACTGTATTATCTTTTTCTATAAAGAAAAGTGGTCCAAATTATTCTGGACATACCATTAATATTTTGGTAACACATTCTTTGATATATCTCTATTGACATGCTTTTACTTACAGGAAATAATCCTGAAAAGGAACAGGCATCAAAACAGAAAACTGAAGAATCCAAAAAGTAAGCTTTAAACTTGTTTACAGAAGCTCTGTACTCTGTTCCAGAATATGTCATTCCATTGCAGATTTTGTTAAGGGAACTTGTAAAAACTAGGTCATCTTATTTTCACTTAGAAAATCTTTCTAAAAGGGAAATTTTATTTAAAGAGAGGTATTTCTTGGGGACTCCAGTTTCTACTACTTTCTAAATTTGGAAAAAGCTTGTATGAATCTGTCCTAGGAATGTGTAAACTAAATAAAAGTCCCCTCCACCTTAGCAAGAATTGTTCCAGATGGTTTGTGTGCTTCTGTACTTTATTATTCTACAGAAGTGCAAGTTTTTTAAATATAAAGTGCAGTATGTTGATGAGCTCTGCACACGTGAGTGCACGAGTATTTTGACAGAATTAATAGTTAAGTATTTATTATAAAGTGTGACTGTAGTATCTTCCCCAGACATTTTTGATGACCTGAGTTGGGCCCTAGACTGAAGGAGGTGGAAGCAGGGTTGACTTCGGACTTGCTTTACTGCCTACTGGAGGCTGAGACTCTAAATCCAATCTGTCTAACTCCTGGGGGTCTCACCTCTCTTCTAGGGGGTTCTCTACCAGAGAGTGTGGACAGCTCTGCGGATGGAGCAGGTGGCTGTGGTGTGGCCCTGTTTGGAAGCATTCCCTTCTGTCTAGTTCCCTCACCTCTTTGTGGTCTTTCCTTCCCTGGGCCTAGTGCTGCCTTGGGACACTTCCCATGAGTGCCTCGGCTCCAAAAGTCCAGACTGATCCTTGTCACTCCTCTAGGTAACAGCAGTTGGGGAAGGTTAAGGTTTGTGGCGACTCATTGTTGGCTTGGTTCTTGAAGAGGAAGGTACCTGCGGAGTACAGCTGTGGATGTCAGTGTGCTTACAGGATGTATCTACTGCTCAGAACATATTTAGAGGAGATTTGTTTTCATATTTTAAAAATGTTCAAATTCTTTCTTCCCCACACCAAATTCTTTCTTAGAAGACAATGGGTTTTGGAAGACTTTGAAATTGGCCGCCCACTGGGTAAAGGAAAGTTTGGTAATGTTTATTTGGCAAGAGAAAAACAAAGCAAGTTTATCCTGGCTCTTAAAGTGCTATTTAAAGCTCAGCTGGAGAAGGCAGGGGTTGAGCATCAGCTGAGAAGAGAAGTGGAAATACAGTCCCACCTTAGGTAAGTGTTCAGGTTGATGTTTAAGGGATGGTGTGCAGAACTGAAGGTCTTAATGTTTGTAAGCCTCTTAAGAAAGCCTGCTGTGTAGTACTGCAAGATTAAATTGTGCTAGATTTAATCTAAAACAAAAATGCTCTAGATTTAAGTGCATGGTCCAAAAAAAGTTGCTGAAATTTAATGTTCTATAGTAATTTATGTGAGCAGTGTGTGTGTGCGTGAGGGGGGGGGCACTAATGCAAGTGTCATCTCTAGCTCTGAACTCTAAGCAGAGGTTGCATTTGCAGCCTGCAGGTTGGCTTTGGTGGATGGTTTTCTTTTTTTCCCTTTCAGTGTTTTTTCCAGATTTGAATCAGTAGCTAACACTCAGACCTCTGACGCTAAACTTGTAGTCCACTAATACTTCGAAATGCATGTAAACTAATACAGATGAGATATAGTTCTTTTTCTTGGCGTGGTTCTGTAATTTCAGATTCTCAAGGGACAGAGGTCTATGACCAGACCAGTTTTACCATTGGTTTCACATGAGGGATTTTGCTTGATATTTAATATTCTGGTGTCAGCTCCAAAGTCAGGTGCTAGTGTCTGTTCTTTGTTGCAGGCATCCGAATATTCTCCGACTTTATGGGTATTTCCACGACGCTACCAGAGTGTACCTAATTCTGGAATATGCACCTCTTGGAGCCGTGTATAGAGAGCTTCAGAAACTGTCCAAGTTTGATGAGCAGAGAACTGCTACTGTAAGTCTTGTTGTTCTGTAAATCTGCTTTCTCTGCTGTGCTGCAGTGTGAGCAGCTTGGCGCGGCAAGGGTGGTTTTGTCCCTTGGACACTGCTCAACAGGGCCAAGTTTGAAATGGGAAGAATCAAGATAGCTTAACCCTGTACAGGTAAATCGTACACCAGGGCTGACTTCCACAACTGCTTTTCTGTAGAAACGTATGTAAATACTTGTTTTGAAAATTATTTTAGAATAGCTTTAGACCTAAGGTAATTTTGGTGATTGTGCAGAACACTCACTGTTTTAAAGTTACTGTTTATTGTTCAAGATTATTTTCTCCCTGACATAGTCCCCTCCAGCTCCCCTAATTGAAGTAGCACTGATTTATAGCCATGCATGGGTTTGAGCCTCAGTGTCTCACCTCAGCACCTGCACATTTTATAGCACACCCACTACCTGTGTCTTGTCACCACCCTCACCCAGCTGCCTTCGCCCACCCCGCCTTCTGGCCAGCGCCGTCTGGTTGTCAGAGTCTAAGTGCGTCCATGTGTCTCACGGCATCTGTGTGTCTCTGGTGAGACGCAATTCAGATCCTCTTCTCGCTTTTCAATGGAGATGTAGTAACTTGTTGGATGGCTGGGTACTTGGCAAATAATTCTCCCATTGGGCAGGCTGCCTTTTAAGGATGGGCTTTTTTTTTTTTTTTTTGCAGCCACTGTTTAGTTTGATGTCCCATTTGATTACATTCTTGGTTTCTTAATTTTTAACTTTAAATGAGACACTTTGTTGTAAATTGACCTTGATTTTAAGAATGGGAATTGACTGTAGTTAAAAGGTTTTAAAATTCAGAAAAGAACAGTCTACAGTTTACATGTCTGACTCTAATTGTAGCATTTTCCTAGTTTGCTGCTGGGTCCTAGGTTGTCATGGAGGGATGGAGTATAGTCAGTGTTCTTCTGTCTTACAGCATCACATCTGCTCTGCTAGCAAACATGTGACTTAGCCCTGGATAACTTGTGCTGCATGCTGAGTTCTATAAATTGGTTCAGCTGGTTTTTAAAAATTTTCTTTTCTAGATTTTGCCTTAAAACCTATAAAATGTGTTCAAATCTATATTGGTTTCCTATCAGAAGAGATTGTCTAAAATTGTATTAAATAAATCTAAAGCAGACTTTCAAAACTTTTTTTTAACAGTATATCACAGAGCTGGCAGATGCCCTGTCTTATTGTCATTCAAAGAGAGTTATTCACAGAGACATTAAGCCCGAAAATCTGCTCCTAGGATCAGATGGAGAACTGAAGATTGCAGATTTTGGGTGGTCTGTCCATGCCCCATCCTCCAGGTATTTGACGTCAGTAGTGGGACTGGTTTGGTTTGCAAAAATACCAGTGTCTGATTATTAGCTCAATTGTAAAATGCTTGAGCACAGCTGTTGTGCTGAGTTGGGGCAGGTAATTGACAACCATACTTTGGAGTAATATAGACTTGATGGTAATTTAGTATCTTGAAGAACATTTTATTCTCCAGCCAGTTTGGGTTCTTCACTGTGTTGTAGGTCTGGGGTTCGAGGGGCTCGGTGACCTTGTTGGCTGATGAGGAAATGGCAAATATGATGGGAGGTGCTGAAATGGTGGTGGGTGGCAACTCCAGCCTCCTGGACCCGAGGCCATGTCTCAGAGACAGTGTGTGCAGAGACCCACAGTCAAGAGAGCAGAGGTGCCAACGTCCAGCTGGTTGTCTGGGACATTAAGTGGGTTACGAGTCTCTGGTCAGCTTGTCTCAAGAACATTTCTTCTTGTCCCATCTTTTTTTTTAAGATTTGTTTATGCATACAAGAACGGGGGGTACAGGCCAGAGGTGGGGATGAGAGGATTCACCAGAGACAAAGTGAGGAGCAGAACAAGCAGATCTACTGAAACACACTGCTGAGGGGAGCAGTGGGTGAGGCAGGAGAGGTCTGCTGCGCCCTGTGGGTCAGCTCCAGTGGCTGCCGATAGCTTCCTAGTGCTCGAGTTAACCACTTGTGCCACCAGAGAGGCCCTGCTTGTCCCATCTTAAAGCAAAGATCAACTGAATGAAATAATTTAAATATTAAGTGAACTTTGCAAATAAGAGCTCAAATGTTCTGTTTTAAATTGGAGTTTAAATTAGCTTTCGAAACCTTGTAATGAAGTAAGTCTCTCTAAAAATATACATTCACCAGTAAGCATTTGCCAGTTTTGGGGCAGAACTTAAAAAAATTACGTGTTTAAGATATATATACTGTAGGCTTAAACAGATGACATGGAGTGGGGTAGTCTTGTTAGAGACCACTTCTGATTGTTTCCAGGGATACTGAGTCTGTGATTGAAGTCTCTCTCTTCAAAAACCAGGAGCTGTTGGCACTTAGTGAGATGAACAACAACAAAGCATTGTGGGCATCGGGGACCTAGGGCTATATTGACTGTGACCTGTCCCACTGAGTCATCCTGTAGGAAATAGCTGCTGCTTTGGTGAACAGGGCCTTTATATAAATGTCGATGGTCATTGACCCTCTTCCAAGTGTTAATAACCAAATATCTCCCGAAGTATTATGTGTGGATCTTTGAGGACCCCAATCCTAATGGTGATATAGGGGTGGCACATCTGGAGATGTCACAGGTTGTTTGGGCATTTGTGTGCTTACTGGGCACCAGCCCTGGGTACTCCATACCAGCCCTGACCCAGCAGAAAGGCAGTACAGACTTATGTGGTTCTTGCTGCTGGTTTGATGTTTGATCCTGTGTAGCCTTTTATATTAAAAACTCAAACACGGGCCTCCCTGGTGGCGCAGTGGGTTAAGCAACGCACTGTGAAGCAAACCGCAGCCACTGCAGCACGAGTTCGATCCCTGCTGCCGGCCAGGGAGGG
>JAGFMF010011599.1:88752-102270 GCA_019455555.1 Galemys pyrenaicus | reverse complement strand
TCTGCCTGTTCTGCTCCCCGCTCTCTGTGGTGAATCCTCTCACCCCCCACACCTCTGGCCTGTACCCCAGTGCTTGTATGCATAAAAAAATAAATCTTTTAAAAAAAAAAAAAAACTCAAGCACACAGAAACACTGAGTCTACTCAGTGCCTCTGCTGTAACATGTCTGCTTTTTTGGTGGACCTTCAAGTTACTTGTAGGCACCATGATGCTTCTGAGGAAATGAACAGCCTTGTTGATATCTAAAGCGTAGGCCATGTTCACATTTCCACAGCTATCTGCAAAAATCTCTGCTTTTAAACCTGAATACAGCTAAGGTCTGTGATTGTATTTGTCTTTTTTTGTTTGAATTTGTAATTTCAAACTAATTCTTCCATTGTAAGTTGATCTTGGTTTCAAAATGTGCATTGAGGGTCTCTCTGTTGCAGCAGTTTGAGTACCAGGCTGTGAAGCATCCATGGCACAGGAGCATGGGTTCGATCCCCAGCCAGGGAGGGGACCCACATAGGCCTCTCCTGCCTCGCCTACTGCTCCACTCAGCAGTTTATTTCAGTTGATCTGCCTGTTCCGTTCCCCACACTGTCTCTGGTGAATCCTCTCACCTCCTGTGACTCTGGCCTGTGCCCCAGCTCTTGTATGCATAAATAAATAAATCTTTTTTTAAAAAAGGGCATTGACTGTAGAGTAAGAGGTTTTAAAATTAAAAACAAAACAAAACATGTTTATATGCCTGATTCTCTACTGTGAACCAGTTTTCTAATTATCTTTGTGACGGACGTCATTGCTGCTGGGTCCTACTTGCCATGTAGGGAAGCGGTGTTTTCCCTGCCTTTCAACACATCTGCTTTATTAGACTCAACCCCCAGAACTTAAATTATGAATATTTTAAACTGTGTTGTTACTTAGCTTGACCCTTCAACCTGTGTTCACTGAAAACTGAAGTTAGGTCAGAGGGCCTAAAGAATATTTTTGGCAAGAACAGTTCATGGGCCACTCCCAAAATTTCACTTTCTCTTTTCTTCCTGTGATGTAGCAGGTCATGTATCTATAACCCCAGACCTGGTGCTTTCACAGTGGGACAGCTTTTAGTTTCTTGTGAGCTGACTCTTAGCTGCTAAACCTATCTGTAGTGTAAAGCAGTATAGACTCCGGGTTGTGCTTACAGAGAGCTTTGTGTGGCTGCTGTCACATAGCAGTGCTTTGAATAGTGTCGATCTCGGTTCTGGATTTGGGCACGTTTGGGGTGCAATATGGGACAGTCTCATGTTGCACATCTCCCTCAGTCTGTTTTCTGTTGTCAAGTGGGGATTTATAGGAGCTTCATGATGCAGGACCTGGCTTAGGAGAAGCACTCAGTCAATGTTAGTGTGATTGTTCTGATTTTGAGCCACTGTTGTGATGATAAAGCAGAAACACGTCAACCTGCCTTCCCCCCCTTTTCAGGAGAACCACCCTCTGTGGCACCCTGGACTACCTGCCCCCAGAGATGATTGAGGGCCGAATGCACGATGAGAAGGTGGATCTCTGGAGCCTTGGAGTTCTTTGCTATGAATTTTTAGTTGGGGATCCTCCTTTTGAGGCACGCACATACCAGGAGACCTACAAAAGAATATCGCGGGTAAGACATCACTGGAAAGGATTCAGATCGTCAGTTAGAATTCTTATCGGCCTTAACTTAGGTTACCATCTCAATACTTATGCTTTTCTTTCTAAACCATGTTTTGTGACTGTCACTTGCTGTACTCCAGGTTGAATTTACATTCCCTGACTTTGTATCAGAAGGAGCCAGGGACTTCATTTCAAGACTGTTGAAGCATAATCCCAGCCAAAGGCCAACTCTGAAAGAAGTACTGGAGCACCCGTGGATCATAGCAAATTCATCCAAACCACCAAGTAGCCAAAAAAACAAAGAATCGACTAGCAAACAATCTTAGAAATTGCAGGGAGAAACTGGACCCAGTGCTGCCGTATGAGCTTCTAGGGACAGGCCTTTATCTTGTGCCGATGCCTGCAATCTTCAGCCGCTCCAGGATTTTCCTGAGCAGACAGTACTGTGACCTCCCCCTTCAGCAACTCCATGGCAACAAACTTAACACGCCTAAGGAAAGTATTCACACGAATGTGTGAACGTCCCTGGTTTGAGTTTGAGGCAGCCGCTCCACAGCCTGTCCTGGGTAAGGTGATCTCCCAGAAGACAGTGCCAGGCCTGACTGGGGTGAGTCGCCGCTGAGCTCCGATGGTCAGATGAGAGCTGTGCAATACCTCCCGAGTACCTGAGCGTGTATGTAACTTATTGGGGGGCCATGCGTGGTCTAGCTGTCAGAATGAATATGGGACTTTTCCTTTTAAATGTTAAAATAAAGGGTTTTGTGCAGGCTTGTGTTGAGTTCCGTGGCACACCTTAGGAGTGCTGTCTGCCCGACACTGCTGGTGACTCCAGCCTCCTCTGCCTGAGACTAACATGGCACGTGCTCCCCCGTCCCAGGACTTGCTGGGGCAAATGCTACTCATGCCTCACAGTTGTTTGTAAGTGTTAAGGGCTGCTTTCTTCACTGCATGGAGGCATGGCTGTGTGCACACCTGAGCAGATGCGTTTCTAGAGCACACAGGGACGCCCACCTGCTCACCACTGGCAGAGCTTGTCGGCCCTGCACCTGGTCCCTTGTTCTGTGCTCCTAATGTGTCAAGTTCTGTATGTGTTCCTAGCTGCCGTGTCGTCTGTTCATCAACCAAAGGTATGGAAAACTTGACAGTGGTGAACGATAATGTCACTGTGATGTGTGCTGGACACAGTAAGGCCTGGGGAAGCACGCTTTCACTCGTGGCTGACTTACAGTGCAGGAGCCCAGGTAGCACCTATGTCTAGAGTCGTCACGGAAACTTGAAACTGCTGAATGAATGGCAGTGTCTAGTTATCCCCCCTGGAGACAGAGCAGCTCTTGGTTTCCACAGTCTGAAGCACAACAAATTGCATGCCATGGGTATCCTCCCCAACACGGTCCATGTGGCATGGCAAACTTCGCCAGTGGCTCTAGCGAGGCTTCTGTCACTTGCTCAAGCTCTCCCACTGAGTAAAGGAGACAGCTCATCATGACAGCAAGCTGGGAGCATGCATGCTGCTTTGTGCTCAACAGTGAGGGCTTTCTAGAACGAAAGGTTCTCCATAGACCGAAAGATGTTTGTTACACAAAATTTAAACCGCTCATTTTGTCAGATAAAAACAATGCAGGTGAACACTGGCTTTTATTTCTAAAATAGCTTTATTCCTCTAGGTCCATAAAAACAATGTAAATACAAGGAATTTATATGTCTTGCTGGTGAGTTCACATAACACTTCAGTCCCTGAATGCTGACCTCCCCTCCAGAGGGGCTGCAGAAGCAGAGCTGGGCTTGGAGGGGAACAGGATGGCTGTTGGGTGTGATGACCACTTGTATTGCTTGGCCTTCCCTCCATTCCCATCACTCCAAAGAATTACAGTTTTAAGATTTAACCTGGGAGAGAGCTCACTCGGCTCTTCTGCACAGGCCTTACTAGGGACCTGGTGGTTGGGAGGCCAGCTGCTGAAGTGCAGGTGAGATCAAACTGCTGGGCCCGTGCACACTGGGTGACCTACACAGATGCAGGCACCCTGGGAGTTTTTAAGTCAGTACAACTTCTGGCACCGGGCTAAGTGCTTAGAGAAGGAAAAGGACATAGATCTCTGAAAGATCTTGGGAGCAGAGTGTCCTATAGATTATGACAAAAGTGAACTTAACTACTTGATGTGGGCTGCAGTAAAGACCGCAGTTGATTTGTAATTCTTTTCACTTTCTGATTGTCACAAAAGTAACTAAAAAGCCATAAGGATAAGCACGGCTGCTTTCCCTGTGGAGGTGGGCAGAACTGGTTTCTGGGGGGCTCCGGGAGGGCAACTTCCATGATGCTGAATCCCACAAAAGGGGCTCTCAAGTGCCTGCTCTGTGCTTCAATTTCTAAAGTAATGTCCCTGACAGAGTGAGGCTCTCAGGACACCCCTCTCATACTAGGGACGATTAGCTCAATAGAGGGTGGTGACACCTGGCTCTCCTTCCTGAGTCTCATTGCTGCAGCCTGGCTTCCGATGTACAGCAAGTGAGACCACGTTGCCTTTACAGAGATCTATACAAAAATCTTTTTAACTTGACAAAGTTTTGACTCTGTCAAAAAATGCGGTGGCAACCCAATGTAAACACGAGGTAGCTACCCTGGAATGTCTGAGGTTTATAGAGGGCTAACCGTGGGTGCCCTTCACTTGTCTTCTGTGCTGGGAGGGGTATCTGGAGTTGCTTGCACTGGACAGAGCTCCGTGTGTTGCCTCAACATATTAGAGAAGAGCCATCTGAGGCAGACCCCATCAGCCAGGTTGGAAGTGCCTTGGGGGTCACAGAAACACCTTTTGTTTTCCCCAAACAAGTGTAATGATGTCAAAGTGTGAACTGCTCAGTTAGGTCCTGACTACATATTGTTGCATATTCGTTCACCAGCACTTGCAGTGGCTTTGCAGAATATTGCACGTTAAACTGCAGGCAGCCTGACAAAAATTGGAGGAAAGGGAGTTTTAAAATTAAGCTTAATGAATCGTTGCCTTTTAAGAATCTGAGCAAAGATGAACTCCCGGGGCTTCTGCAGACAGCCTTACCAAAGATCTTACAGAAGGAACATTTTCTGGGCTCGGAGGTGACTTGGAGACAACTTACTGTGGATTCTGCTGACATTGTGGACTCTGGTAAAAGCATTCACAAAGCT
Organism: Galemys pyrenaicus; assembly: GCA_019455555.1. Taxonomy (NCBI): domain Eukaryota; kingdom Metazoa; phylum Chordata; class Mammalia; order Eulipotyphla; family Talpidae; genus Galemys; species Galemys pyrenaicus. Next base: position 97,505 of record JAGFMF010011599.1, on the reverse strand, counting down.
TCTAAAGGAAATTAAACTCTTAAGACCAATCTAAAAATACTTAAAAGAAATAGATTTTCAGATCTGCAATAGAGTTCATCAAGGCTTTGCAGCTGGAGGCTTAAAAAATCCCACTTTCCGGAAATATCTGACAATCAAGGGCGCGGAAACCAAGGTGATGCTGATCCTCACTGGCGCGAAGAGCTTGTGGATGGCATAGGCCACCACGAAGGTGCTCGTGCCTGCTGCCACCTTCGACTGTACCAGTGATTCTTTAAACCCCAGTTTAAGCAGGATTGCAGACATGTCCACGCCACTGCAGGGGGGGCAGAAACAAGACAAAACCCGATTATTACAGCAAGGGATTAAATTTAGGAAGTGACTTAGTAAGATTCGCAGTATCTTTTAAAATGACGACAGTAGCTAGTCTTAGGGAAAAAGTTCTCATAAAGCTCGCAGGACAGTAGGGACTGGCCAACTCACCTTGACACAACCATGTAAAAGATGCCCAAGGACATGAGTGAGACCCCAATGTGAAATGACACACCAACTGCGCCGTACTCTTGGAAGACCTTTCTCAGCTGCTGTGTCTTGCTTGGCTGCTGCTCTGTGCTGCTGGCACTGCTGCCCGTGGCCGTCATGCCTTTGCTGGGGTCCTGTGCCCAACCAAAGAAAGTGAGACTTTAGGGCAGGGATAAGGGTGTCTGCGGTCACTTCACAGCCATCTGCTCTCTTCCTCCCCAGGAAGTGATTCCCTGCCTGCTTTCTTAAGCTGAGGCTGATGTCCGCTATGCCACTAAGTGCAGTGAGAAGCTGGGCACTAGGTATGGCTGCTGAGTGATGGCCCCACTCGTGTTCAGGTCCTCATCTCCAGACCCTGTGTTATGTACATGGCCAAAGGAGTTTGCAGATGTGGCGAAGTTAAGGAGTCTGAGACGGGGAGATTCTTCTGGGTCATCTGAGTGTGGCCAACCTAATCACAAAGGCCCTTACTCATGGAGCGGGAAGGCAGGCGGTGGGAGAAGCAGATGTGAGGACATGTTGCATGAGAGCTGAAGCTGCTATGCAGCTGGCTTTGCAGGTGGAGAGGGCTGAGAGCAGCTGCCTGTGGCTCCAGATAGGAAATGGGCTCTGCCCTTGGAGCCTCCAGAAGGAATCCCCAGCTTTGGCTTTCAGACCCATTTGGACTTGTCCTCAAGAACCATCAGAGTAGGTAGGGGCTGTTCCAAAACCCCAGGTTCTTGGTGGCTTCTTGTAGCCAGAGGCTCATTTGGGCAAGGATACCTGACCTCACACCTTTTGGGCCAGACAGGGCTCAGCTGCTCTCAGACACTGTCTACGGCACCCTACAGCACACCCAGCACTCTTCCTCTATAGGAAGTAGAGAGGCCTGGTGACTGACCCAAGGTTACCAGGACCAGGCCAGGCTGTCTGAGTCACAGCCTGAGCCCATGGCCACTACATGATACTACAAAACAAGGACAATGGTGCGACATAAACAGAGCCGAACTAATGTGTGACTTCCAGAATCAAGATCTGCCCTGGTTGGGAGCAGGTCAAGTTGGGGCTAGGCCACTTCACTGAGCACCTACAGGGAGAAAGAAAAAGCCACCAACACCGGAATAAAACACCTAAGTCCAAAATTCCTTCTCGGCATGAAAAGTGCTTTTCTCATCAAAGGATTTCTTGAACTCCAGTGATGTCCTCAGCAAGTCCTCGCAGGCAGGATCTGGGTCATCAGCTCCAGTTTTATTCCTGTGCCACTGGTCCACCTCTCCCTTGTATTTTTAGAGCCTGCTGCAGCTGAAAACCTCAAGGGCCATGTAAAAGAGCACAATACCCAGGAGCCCCTGGGCCAGTCCTCCAGGCTTTGTCCACGAGGGGCTTACCTTGGAGTGGGGACTTTATGGCTGCTGACCACTTTAGGTACACTGAGGGACAGAGGGTTCAAAATGGAACCTGCAAGCTGACTTGGTTCCTCTCTCTGGGTCACTCGTATGTCCAGATAGGGAGGGCACTGGAAGTGGGAAGGGGTGCAGACCCCGGCAAGACCTCAGTCTGGCTTGGATGTTCAAAGAGATGTATCGTATCTGTAATAAGCCCACATGATTGAGCCATCCTCCCCCACACTCAAGGTCAAGCCCACAGGCCTGGTCAAACAACCTGGGTTACCACCTGTGAATATGGGCTCTGAGGCCGGGTCTCTGTCTCTCTCATGGCACCGCCTAGAAAGTTAGGCTCAGAAATCAGCTGCTTAGTGGGGTCCTTCCTCCTCCCTGGGAGAGTTATCCACATTGGGTCACCCATACTGGTCCCTCCTAAAGCAGCCATTTTCCCCTAATAATTCTGTTATAATTTACAAACCACAGGTTTGAAGTAGACAACTGAATGGTTTACGTGGACTTGAGATTCAGTCATGGCTAACTCTGGAACATTTTCATCACCCAGTTAGCAGTTATCTGTAACTCCTTCCCTCAGGGCTCCTTACCTTTCTGGCATCGAGATTTCCCCATTCTGGACATTTCATGTACATGGGACTGCACATTCTGTGGTCATTTGTGATTTTGCTGTAGATTAAATGCATGTGACCCTCAAAATTCATAGGTTGAAACCTGATCCCTAATGTATTTGAGATGGGAGGTGGAGATCCCCAGGAATGGGGTTAATGCTTTCCTTTCTGGCCCCTCCAGCCTGTGAGGAACCCCCGAGAAGACAGACCAGGAAGCGGCCCTCACGGGGCAGGCACTCATCCACCAGAGCCCTGACCTTGGCTTCCAGCCCCGAGAACTGAGAATTCTGAGGCTTTGTTTAAGTCCCATCTCTGGCTTTTTTTTACAGCAGCCAGAACAGACTCCGCTTCTTTCACTTAACACCATGTTTTCAAGGCTCATCTACCCTGTAGTTGGTATCAGAACTTCATCCTTTTTTATGAAGCGGAATTTGATCCAACTGTAATACAAAAAATACAAGCCCCAAAGTTCACCGTGCAGTAGGCTAGCCAGGTCAGATTACCCGGGGCAGCGTTTCAGGCTGGCTTCAGGCAGGGCTAGGATACAGTGGCATCCAGAAAAGATAAATGGTGGGTGCAGAAGGCGAGGCCACAAAAGCAGAGCCCCCTGTGCCCCCAGAGGAACTGGTGCTCAGGAAGGGCACACCTGATTGAGCACAGGGATGGGGAGCATTTTCAGTCTTGGAGTAAAACCTGTAAGATTCTCCTTGATTTTTTTTTTTTAAGATTTTTTCTTTATTTATGCATACAAGAACTGGGGTACAGGCCAGAGGTGTGGGGGGGTGAGAGGATTCACCAGAGTCAGTGGGGAGCAGAACAGGCAGACTGGCTGAAATACGCTGCTGAGGGGAGCAGTGGGTGAGGCAGGAGAGGTCTACTGCGCCATGCAGGTCCACTCCCTGGTTGGGGGATTGAACTCACACTGCAGGGACTGTGGACGTCCCACAATGCAGCGCTGAACTCCCTGCACCACCAGGTAGGCCCTCTCCTTGATTTTTAATCATACAAAACAGCTACTCATTTGCTCCTCCTCCCCCATAAGTCTGTACAAAAATTCAATTTACTTGTTAAAACTCTTCTTTGCCTCCCAACTGAGAGCATTTCCTTTGTTCCCAAATAGTAGTTGGGACAGAAACAAAACAAAAAACCCAGAAGTTTTGGTTCTGGAATTCATCTGTTGTGTTAAAGGCCTGCAGTCCTGGGACCAGCATGTCATTTCTGATGTCTGAAGACAAACATAAGGGGAGGGGCTACTGCCCCAGTGACGGAATCTGGTGGGCAGTGGAGTGGACCATTTTTGGAGAGGTTTGAGGAAAACTACCTGTGGCCTCAGGACAGGCCCTCACTGGAAAGGCATTTCCTACAAACTCTCCTACCCAGCGATAGGGGGGGCCCTCACTTGTTCCCACGATAGCGGGCAGACCGAGTTGGGGCAGGGAGAAGTGACAAGCTAGCTGGCAGTGCCTGGACTGGCTCTGGCCATGAGGCTGCAAGTCTGCTTTAATAGCCGAAGAGCCCCAAAGCAGGTCCCATTTCCAGAAGATCCAGGCTCCAGAGGGGAGGAGGAAAACCATCATGGTTTCCTTTCGGTTGGTCAGCACAGTAGCTCCCCCAACCCTCCACCCCGCTCCTCATAGCCCTTGACTGTCTCTGCCACCCCTCAGCAGGAGGGCTGCCCAGAGCCGGGGTTCTGATAAGGACGAGCCCGCCTTCTGCTGCAGGGAGGGCTCCAGACGGCCAGCACTGATACTCAGCGTGCCCCGTGTGCAGAGCCAGGGACCTTCTGAGGCCCAGCAACCCTTCCCACTTGGCCCAAGAAAACTGACTGTGCCCCTCCCTCCCATTCACCAGGACCCAGTGCAGCCAGCTCTGTGAGGGCCTTTTTTTTTTACAACCTCTATTTTGGCAAAAGACCTTTGGCCAAACATGAGAGGGGAAAAAAGACAGCCAGACTTCAGAATAACCTTTATCTATTGTAACACAATGGGAGGGACAAATATTAGCCCCCATGGACAAGTGTCTGCTCTCTGCTCCTCCCTTGGATGGCAGAGGATGGACAAAGCCCTACTCTCACGTGGTCTAGTGGCAGGGGAGGAACCTTAAGCAGAAAAGGCAGGCCTAGGACCCAGAGAGGTGGCAGGTGCTGTAGAGAAACACAAAGGAGGGGAGGTGGATAGGGAGGACTTGGGTTAAAATGAGCTTGTCAAAGAAGTGCTCCCTGAGGACTGATGGAGATGAGGATACTGGGGACATGGGGGCTCCTGGAGAACAAGTCACTTCCCTACAGTTTCCCTCCCAGAGTGATTAGTGGGCAGGCAGGCTAGTGTAGGCATGGCTGGGAGAGGACCTTGAATCATGTTCACTGAAAGGGCCACTTCTGCAGCTTTTTTTACTCTTCCTCCTGCTGAGAGCAGAGACTCCTGACTGGAGGCAGAGGTGGGCACTCAATTAACCTGGAAAACTGGGACCTTCGGAGACCCCAACTGCTTGCCCTCTTCCCAATGACCATAGTGGGAAGCCTGGGGGAGCCAGGAAGAGGGCTCTGGGTATGGCCAAAACCCACTTGTCCCTCCACAAACCTAGGCCCCCTGGGGAGTGTTTCCAGGGAGAGGAGGATCTTTTGTCCTAACTTCCTGTTAGGTTCTGATTCCACTCAAGATTGGCCCATGCATTGGAGAAACAAGCACAGTTCCTGGGGCCCTGTAATTTCATACATTTACTGTGATAATAACAATGGCTAACATCAACTCATAATCAGCCAGATGCTGGCAAGAACATGACCTGTCTGCACTCACAGTATGTGAAAGGTGAATTGTTGAGCCTCCCTGGTGGCACAGGGGTTAAAGACATAGCACTATCAAGTATTGCCAGCGACTGCAGCACAAGTTTGATCCCCTCAATCCCCACCAGGAAGGTGACCCACATGGCACAGCAGACCTCTCCTGTCTTACCCGCTGCTCCTCTCAGCAGTGTATTTCAGTTGATCTGTTTGTTCTTCTCCCCACTGTCTCTGGTGACTCCTCTCATTCCCCACACCTCTGGCCTATATCCCAGCTCTTGCAAATAATTCTTTTCTTAAAAAAAAGAAAAAAAAAAGGTAAATTGTTAACACTTCACTGTATAGATGTGTGGGAACTGATGAAGGTCACAGCTAGTGAGGCTCATGGGGAGTCCGAGGCCACGCACCACTGTATATGTGCGTCTCTCTCACATACACCGCCAGTGGCTGGACCTGGGCTGGGAGGGGGCTGGTGTGGCTGACAGGACAGACAAGGAAGCCAAGAGACCTTTCAGATTGCGAATGCAGGGCATATCATTGCCCATGGGTCTGCGGGGGGCCAGTGGGGGTACCCTAGGCATTCGTGGTGGTCAGGGAAGGCTTCCTGGGGTCAGAGACAGCAGCACTGAGCTGTGAAGAATCACCAGGAGGCAGTGGTGTTTGGAGGGTGCCAAGCTGGTAAGGAGCCCCAAACGGGGCTCAGGGATTAGAGACAGATGGGGGAGCCAAGCCAGTACCAGAGGCCTGACCCCATGGAGTGTTCATGAAGCTGGCTCCAGGGGTCCTGTGCTCATGCCTACATCATCTCAACAAACAGGCTCAGGACCTTCAGTGCTTAGGGAGAGCCCAGGGGCTGTGAGGGTATCCAGGCAGGAGGGACACTTGGGTGCACAGCTGAGGTCTGCCCCACAGCAGTGGGGTTCTGTGTGTCCTGGATTGCTAGCCCTCTGGCTCCAGACTACTATTTTTCTGAAAGGAATCGTGAATTACCCTTCTGAATGGAACCCGGGTGTCACTTGGCATGCATAGAAGGCAAGAGAAGGAAACAGCACCTGGGGTCTTGTGGGAGCCGGCCTAAAGTGAAGGAGGCCTGCTATGGGTTTGGTGAAAAGCACAAAAGAGAGCCGCCAGCCCCTGGCCCCAGGCGGGGCTCCCAACCGCCTTCCAAAGGGAGCAGGTCTGACGGCCAGGCGTGGTCAAGTTTAATACCAAGTCCAGGTCCCATCGACAGTTCTGTCGGCCTCCTGGGTACCCCCACCGTGTGGGACAATGCTCTGGAACCTGGGGCTCGGCTGGAGACTGTGACCTTACCTGCCCGAGTCTCAGTTTCTCCGTCGGTCACTTGGGAAGACCCGGTCTTTGGCTTGTAGGGATCTGGGGCCTGGGGAACCCTGGAGGTGCTCGGTCTCGGGCAGCTGGGGATGCAAAGCTCTACTTCGGAGGCAGTGGAAGGGATCGGGGCGCCCGGGGCTGGGGAGGCTCACCTGGCGGCCATGGCAGTCCCCGCGGGTGGTGCGCAGCAGCCGGGCGTCGGGTACCGGCCGGAGTAGCGGCAGTAACCGGGGTGGCGGGGAGGCAGCAACCAGGAGCCAGGTGGCGCAAGGCCGGATCCGGGCGCCAACCCGGCCGGCGGAGCCCAGCAGCGTCAGCAGCCCGGCCATGGAGCGCTCTAGGTGCTGCGGCCGCGTACCGGATCTTAGCAGGACAGCAGCGCGCGGAAGAAGTGGGCAGCCGGAGCCCAAGCAGGGGGGGTGGGCGGACCCGGAGCGGCGCGCGGTCCTCGGCTCCGCCCACGGGAGCGTGCACCCCGCGCGGGTGGGCGGGTCCAGAGCTGGAGCCGGAGGACGCGGGAGATTCCGGAGTTGCGCGCGCGTCCTCCTTGACTCCCCCGCCCACGACTCCGCCCCTCCAGGGTGGGAGTCTCAACGGTGGGCGGGTCCGGAGGTGGGGCCCAGCGCCAGTGGGCGTGTCAGGAGGCGTGCACAGTTATGGCTCCACCCACTCTCCACCTCCTAGCTGTTTGAAGGGCTTCCCAGGGTCAGGGGCCTCCAAACCAGGAACTCGTTTGGCGACTTGATTTATTCTGTGGTCACAAAGATGAGCGTAGGAATTCAGCTTGTGGCTCTTTTTCGCTCTACCGAAACGGGTGGAACTTGAGAAACTTATAGGTGTACTCACACGAATAAAAAAATGTGGGGGTTGGCATTAGTATTTGTTAAAATCTTCTAAATGACCCCAATACATTGTTGGTGTGAATTTGGGAAAAAGTTCAGCGTCTGCTCACCGTAACCCAACGGCCCCCTCCTCTTAGCTCGCACCAAGATGCATGCTCACCCCAAGACCTCAATGCGAGGTGCCTGCGTCCACAGATGGCAAGGCCCAGAGCAGCTGTAGTCACAATAGAAAAAACCTGGGATCATCCAAATGGCATTCACCTGGGGAATGAAGAGACACGGGGCTCAGCCCAGCAAGAGAGGCATCAGCCTCATAACATAACACCTGCATAACACAAAAGGATCTCCAAGTGGTGCTGCAAAAGTCACATCCTCTATGATTCCATTCATATGAAATGTCCAGAATAGCCAAAGCTGTGGAGACCTAGAACAGGTCAGGGCTGCCTGGGGCTCGGAGGGGGAGACAGGGTTGATGCCCAGGAGGAGGGGGACCTTCTGGGGGAGTGTGGGTGGAAGGATTTGAAAACCCAAGTACCCTGAACTGCATGCTTAAAATGAGTGTACTTGATGCTGGGTAAAGGACACCTGCCCTTCAGTGAAAACATAGAATTAGGCTGATCAGCTGCAACTCAGATCAACCATGCTCTTCTGCAGTCAGACATTACATGGAAGAATGTGTGCTTTTAATGTGTTTGTTACCCTTTGTAAGATGCAGTTAAGCTCTGTGAGTAAGAGTTCATTTGGAGGGACAAGCAGATCTCATTTTAGTTTCCCAGCCACACACTATTTGTGGTACGTTTAATATAAACCATCCCTAACCCCAGCTTTCTCTTGTATTAAATGAAGGTAGTGACAATCCAGACTCAACCTTGTTGAGGGGTTGTAGGGTCAGAGAACAATCAGGTCTTTCCACCCTCCCACCACTTGTGTGATGATGGACACCTGCGGTGCTGCGAGTGAGGGTAGGCATGCACAAGTGGGGCACCTGAGTTGGACATGGGCTTAAATGGGTGGCGTCATGAGGACACCAGGACCAACAGTACTAACAAGCAGCTGCAGCAGCAGAGAGAAGAAGCAGCCGAGAGGGTGAGATGCGCCGAGGCCTGCCAGCCTCCCAGCCCCCCCGGCACCCCTGCCTGCCATGTACCTGGCCATCTCTGACAATAAAAAGCATAAAGGCCACCGAGGGCTCTGTAGGGTAAAGGTTGATCATGTATTTCCACCCTCCCACCACTGATGATGGACACCTGAGGTGCTGCAAGCATTCCAGGGTGGGCATGCGCAAGTGGGCGCACCTGTGTTGGACACGGGC
>JAGFMF010011599.1:73001-88394 GCA_019455555.1 Galemys pyrenaicus | reverse complement strand
TGAAAAGCCACCAAGGGCTCCAAGACTCTCCTTCCTTGACCTGTCTGCCCAGAACCATCCCGAACCTGCCTCCAGTGCCACCCCCATCCTGCCGCTACAGGCTCCAAGACTCCTTCCTTTACCCCCTGTCTGCTAGAACCATCCTGAACCTTGCTCCATATGCCTTTCCTGCTGCTACAGGGGCCCAAGGGAGTTGATGTCACTTGCTCACACAGTATTTGTTCCCCTCAGAGCAGCAGACAACTGCAGACTAGGAGTGAAAACAGTGGCCATTTGTTAGGCTCGTGAGACCTGTGGGTGAGGACTTTGGACAGGGTGCCTGGGTGACTCGTCTCTATGTCGGGGCCTCAGTTGGTGCATTAACGACCAACTACTATGTAACAAAGTCCCCCAAGTGGAGTGACTTAAAACAACACACACTACGATCTCATAGTTTCTGTAGGTTAGAAGTCAGGCCATGCTTAGCTGGGTTCTCTGCTGGGTGTCTGTAGGGCCAGTGAAAAGGGATCAGGCTTTTTCGCCTGGTGTTGGTGATAGACACCTGTGGTCCTGCACACATGCCTGATGGCGGGCACCTCAAGTAGAGTGTGGGCGTGCACAATTGGGTGCACCTGGGGTGAGACATGGGGTGTATAAGGGCGATGTCACGAGGATAACAGCAGAGAGGAGAAGCGAAGAGAGCAGAAAGAGAACAGAGGCAGGAGCCCAGAGAGAGTGAGATTTGTTGGGGGCTAGGAGACCTGCCAGCCTCCTGGCCCCCTATCTCCCCTGCCTGCTGTGTACCTGGTCTCCTCTAATATAAAGAGTAATAATAGCCTGAAAAAGCCACTGAGGGCTTGTAGGGTAAAGGTTGATCAGGTATTTCCATCCTCCCACCACTGATGATGGACACCTGCGGTGCTGCGAGCATTCCAGGGTGGGCATGCGCAAGTGGGTGCACCTGCATTGGACACGGGCATAAATGGGCGGCGTCATGAGGACGCCAGAACTGTGAGAACCAACAGACAGAACTGCGAGGACTGACCGAGAGAACCAACAGCAGCAGCAGCAGCAGAGAAGGAAGCAGCAGCCGAGAGGGTGAGATGCGCTGGGGGCTGGGAGGCTGGCAGGCCTCCCAGTACCCCCGGCACCCCTGCCTGCCATGTACCTGGCCACCTCTACTAAATAAAGCATGAAAAGCCACCGAGGGCTCAGAGACTCTCCTTCCTTGACCCGTCTGCCCAGAACCATCCTGAACCTTGCTCCAGTGCCTCCATCCTGCCGCTACAGGGCTCCAGGACTCCTCTTTGACTCATCTGCTTGGATCATTGAGAACCTGCTCTGTGCCTTGCTGGCACCACAGTGTCACAGTTCAAATGATGAGGGACTGCAGTCTCCTCAGGGGAGGAGGTCTTTCCACTGGGGAAAGACCCACTTCCCAGCTCCTGCAGCTCATTGGTGGAATTCATCTTGGAGCACAGGACTGAGTCCTCACTCTCTGGCAGCTGATGGCCCCCTGTTTCTCAGAGACTACCCACAGTTTCTTCCCCACAGCCTTTCCCCACAGTAGCTCATAATGGGCAGCTTCAATGCCAGTGAGGGAGACATGGTATTGATGTGATGGGATTATGAGGGTACCTGGTCACCTCAGCCGCATGACGTGGTCTGCCAAGTGTCATCTCCATCATCCTGGCTGCATCTGATCATTAGAAGCAAGTCCTAGGTGTTGCCTGCTGCTGGGAGGGGTTCACACCCAGGAGGTAGGAATTACTGGGGCATTGCCTGCCCCAATTGGGAAGTTACAAGATGCAAAGTAAGTACCTCAGCTGGGCACTTGGGCTGGGCTCGGGTGCTTTTGAGCACATGGGTCCCCATGCTGCAGTCATAATAGCTGGATTCCCAGGGCAAGTGAGTCAACATCTGAAGCTCATCTGAAAATGGGAATATAATGGTGCCCACCTTGGGGGGTGTAGCGGCAGGATGGGGGTGCTAGAGGCAGGGTTCTGGATGGTTCTGGGCAGACGGGTCAGGGAAGGAGAGTCTTGGAGCCCTCGGTGGCTTTTCATACTTTATGTAGTAGAGGTGGCCAGGTACATGGCAGACATGGGTGCTGGGTCCCAGCCCCCAGCGCATCTCACCCTCTCAGCTGCTGCTTCTCTCGCTGGTCCTGTCGGTCCTGTCGGTCGGTCCTCACAGTTCTGGTGTCCTCATGACGCCGCCCATTTAAGCCCATGTCCAACTCAGGTGCGCCCACTTGCACATGACCACCCTGGAATGCTCGCAGCACCACAGGTGTCCATCATCACAGTGGTGGGAGGGTGGAAAGACCTGATCAACATTTACCCTACAGGGAGTTACTTGAAGAATGCACGTGGGGTCCTCGGCACAGGGCCTGGCACCTGCCAGTCCCGTGAGCTGATGTGGTGAGCTCAGTCCCATAGCTCTTTGTCTTCGTTCTGAGAGGAAGGGGATGGCATGGCCTTTTATTACCTCTACAGAGAAAGCTGGTAGCTTGCTGGATGATGAGGGGCTGCTGTGGCATTCTGAGAATCTGTCCACTGCCTTTGAGATGGACAGGTCACTTTTCAGAGGTTAGGAAGGATCTAGACCAGCTGGGACTGTGATGACTTTTCCTTTTTTTTTGGTATGATGTTTGAAATGGTTGCTAGTGAGAGCATCTGAAGTAGTCACTAGTAGCAATTTAAGGAATACTGACCCATGTCTGGGAAGCTTGAGGATTAACAGGAAATAAAATCAATATCATTTAGCACCTGCCATTTAATTGGCCATTGTGGAGTTTTTAAAAGCTCCCTGGATTTTCTTATAAGAAAACTTTCTTGTGAAATAAAATTGGAGCCACGCAGCAAGCAAGTTCATGAATGCATTCAATAAGCACATCTGAGCACTCAGTGCCCTCACTCTCCAGCTGTTTGGAAACCACCCCAACTAGGAGGGGAAAACCATCCCACAGAGTTTATACTTGACCGGCATGAGGTGTTGGGGAAATGGAATTCAAAACAAAATCTACCAACCCAGATCACCTTTCCATAATGGAGAAAAGAAAAACCAGTTTTCTTACGTAATAAGCATCAAGTCAGAACGTGATGCATATGGCAGGCAACCCAACAAAGAGATTGCGGCAGAGAAATTTTGCCTTTTATGCTGAGAGGCAGATGCCAAACCTGCTTTAAGTAGGACCGCTGGGTGTCACATGTCACACGGTTTACCCTAAACCCACAGATAACTGGGTGGCCAGTTGTGTTTGCTAAGTGTCTTCATCCAAAGGAATCATAAATGCATATCCCTGTGGTCAGCCTGATCTGGACTAGGAGATATGGTGTGGCAGCAGGAAGCACAGAGCAGGTTCCCGATGATTCGGGGTAAAGGAAGGAGTCCTGGAGCCCTCGGTGGCTTTTAACAGACTTTTATTGCGCCCTTATATCAGAGGCAATCAGGGACACGACAGGCAGAGGGGCCTGGGGGCTAGAAGGCTGGCTGGCGCATCTCACTCTCGGCTGCTTTGCTGCTTCTCTTCTGCCACTTCTGCTTCTCTATGTTCTGCTACTGGCATCACTGTGATGCTGCCCTTATACTCTGTGTCTAAGCCCAGATGCAGGTGTCCATCATCACATCAATGGCGAGAGGACGAAAAAGCCTGAATAACTTTTCTCTGACCCTACAAAATATACATACGTTTCCCTGGGCAAATATGAACATTGCAGCCATCATAAACCACAAAAGTAAAAATACAATTTAGCAATACAACAAAATATAACAGAATACAAATACATCCAGGCAGGGCATCAACCTAGGGGAAAAAGACAAGATTATTGGCACCAGTGGATGGTCCACCACGTCTGCTGCTGAAGGCACCGAACATGCAAGGCGGGAACCACTCACGGCATCTGCCGTCTCACGCCAGGAGCTGTCAGGCTTCCAGGCCTCCTCTGGCTGTGCTCTCGGCCACGAGCCACACACCGCACCCACCCCAGGATGCTCTCACTCTCTCTCGGGATTGTGATACTAAACTTTTGGGGGATAATCGCCCAATCCCTAGGGTACTCTCTGCTGTCATTCCAACACTCGGCTTTCATAGCCACATGTGACACGCAGCCCCTGCACTCAGGCCAACCCTGTGCACACGCACATGGGTCGGGGATCCATGGACACAAGCTCCACATGCGGCCTCTCTTGGGTCCCCTTCTTCGGCTGTGAGCTCCACCACAAGCCACATTCTCTTCCCATTCCCCAAGGACAGTTCCTCAGCTCCTCACCCTCACTTAACAAGCAGGGCATCATCCACAGGTGATTTTAAGAGACTCACTGGCTTTCTTTACCAGACTTAGGCTGCTTACCAGCTGCTCAGGGCTTCCCAAACTTAGCATCAGCTTTTCCCTTCTCTAAGATTTTTGATACCTTTCCTCTGCCTGGCTGCAGAGAACTTGGTGAAGGCTTTCTCCCACAGTTTTGATTTTGTGGGTGTGCTTGCGGTTTAAAAACGTTCGGTACAGGTGAGGCTAGGTAGTAATCACTGTGCTTGCTCTCACACCCGCGTGCAATGCCTTGTATTAGGGAGTTGCAGGGGCGATTCAGACCAATTTCTGCGCATTGCTCATGGCACCCTCTGCGGCCCAGCTGAGGGCTTCCTACCCCGTCACATTTGCACCTAACAGCCACGTGGGCTGGCATTATCATCTCCGTTGTGTAGATGGGGCAAACGGTTCCCAGGCTGCTGAGAGCCAGGGGCAGTGGTCTGGAGCTTCAGGGCCCTCAGCGACTACGGAGGCTTCCCAGGCGGGGCCGGTGAGTCGATTTCGTCCCAGGCGGTCTCGCCTGGGTGACTAGCTTGGGGAGTCCCAGGCACGGTGGGCGGCTGAGGACTGCGCGCTCGTGCAAAGTGGATCGGGCACCGAAGGCGGCACCGGCTGCAGAACTCGGCCTCGGAAGCGGCGTGAGGGGACCAGGCTCGGCTTGCGTGCAGCTAGAAGACGCGAGCGGCTGATTCCTGGAGAGGGACCTTCCCAACTTTCCCTGCTAGATGCGGCACGCGCACCCAATCACCCTCGTCTAGACGGCCTTGTCCAGCAGGTGGCGCTGCAGGCCTTCCCAAGGCTCTGGCCACGGAAAGAACACCTTAGCTGCCGAGGAAGGTCCCTGGGAGCCCAATCTATGGACCTTTCAGCAAATCTGCGCTTGAGCACGAATTGCCTTTTGCAGGAAGATGGCTAACATCCAGAACAAGGAAATGACCTCCATTGCTCCACTGAGTCGTTGGTGGCTTGTTGCTTTTGTATTGTGTTGCATTTTGCTTTTTTTTCCTTCTTAAAGATTTATTTATGCATACGAGAACTGGGGTACAGGGCAGAGGTGTGGGGGTGAGAGGATTCACTAGAGTGGGGAACATAACAGGCAGATAGACTGAAACACATTGCTGAGGGGAGCAGCAGGTGAGACAGGAGAGGTCTGCTGTGCCGTGTGGGTCAGCATCCTGGCCAGAGGCGGGATTGAACTTGGGCTGCAGTGACTGGGATTTTCATCATAGTGCTGTGCTTACCCATTGCACCACCAGGGAGGCCCCCCTTTCTTTTCTCTTTTGTTGCACCAAAATGGGTCCACATTTATGCAAATTGCATGGATGGACAAGAATAATCTGTCCCAGGAGAAGTGTGTAAACAGCACTTGCAGAGCAGGACACCGAGGCTTAGTGAGACTAAGTGTGGCAGTGAGGAGATGGAGCCAGGCCACTGCCAGGCTGCTCCTTAGCTTCCAACTTGGAATATGACCTCCATTTTCCAAGCGCCCCCCCTAGTTCTCCCAGGAAAATGGGATCTTTATTGGGGGAAGGAAACAGTAAGTAGAAAGATGTTTTCTGGGGTGTGAAAAATTGTCTCATGACACTGCAGCTGGTGGGTGCCTGGCTGGGGAGGTCTTGGGGGGTATAGATAAGGGGGTGGGAGTTCATTGTGGGCTCAGGAATGGCCTAGCCCAGCAGGCCGCGGGGCTCACAGATGCGTGTGCGAATCCACAGGGCCAGGCTTGTGCAGAAGGTACCGGCTCAGGCCGGCCGCTCTGGCTAGTCATGTTGTCACCAGTGGACTGTGTGCCCAGGTGGCTACGTCTGCTGACTCCTTTGCTGGGAGCTCAGTTTTTCTATCCCATAAGCTGGGCTGGCTTAGGGCTTGCTCTGCCGGTAGGAGGCGGCGGAAGCAAGTGCTGAGCCAGCGTCCCAGGAGGCCTGCCTGGCAGCTCTGCTCAGCAATTCGATCAGGATCGCGGAACAAGTTCAGGTTTCCCTGCGGGAAGAAGCGGGCCGCTCTATGGACCTTCCTCTGGGGATCTGGAGCTTCAGCGTTTGTACCTACGGTGTCTTTGTTCCAGATGCCCCCTGGTCCTGTTTATTAGACTCTTGATGGTTCAGCTGTGTACCGAGTCCTGTCTCGTCCCCCGTGGCAGTGAGCTGGACACCGCTGAGCTGCGGCCGCTGCACACCCACCTGCTCTAAGACCCAGTGGTGCGTGACCAGTGTGTATGGACTGGGGCTGGAAGATGATGCTTTGAATCGTGTCCCTGAGAGAAGCCAGGGAGGTGGGAGCCTTCTAGACTTTTCTCTCACACTTCAGATTTTCAGGGTTTCTGAGCTGCTTTATTTGCTTCCTTTGTGAGGCTTTAAGAATCATTGAAAACGGTCTTGCTGCTGAACAACTGACATAAGGAAACAGGTAACTCCCTTTGATTTGCAAAACTGGGAAAGAGGGTAAAAAGCTGAAGGGAGGGCTCTGATCCTTTGGGGGTTTTCTTTGAGGATCTTCTGTGAGACAGAAGAGAATGCTGTGTGGTACACGGCATAGCAGGCAGCTTCGTGTTTCTCTCTCTCTCTCTCTCTCTCTCCCCCCATAACAATAAGCATGCTATTCACTGTTTTTCAACATTGCAGTGAATTCACAGGACAAGCATGAAAGACATAGCTCCAGAGCTCAAAGTATCAGAAATTGAGTTGAGAGGGAAAGTTAGAGGCCACTCCTCTTGGGGAGGCATTACATACTGTGCATGACAGGAATAATGGTATGAACATATCACTTGGATAAGAGGCAAATGCCGGGGTTGTTTGTTGAAATTGGTGCTGTGGACCCAGGTGGGATGATTTTGCTGAGGCAGCACAGGGAGACTTGGTGAGTGTGGGGGATGGGAGGATGGGGGTGGGGGGTAGGGGAGCAAGAAATGTCCAAGGCTGCACTAGCTCCCATTGGGATTTTTAGAACCACAGGCTTCTGGGGCCAGTGCTGAGTTTCTCCTCCATCACCGTGGGTGGTGCTTGTCCTCAGTGCCCACACAGGCCTCCTCTGGCCCTTCTCTGACACCAGCGGGGCGTCCTGCAGAGCAGCTCAATGGGTTACTTATATGATACTTTCTCAAGGAAGTAAGTAAAGAATGCTTTTGGGAGAAAGTGTTGTTTCTCTCTGAAAACATGTATTGACTCTGAAAGTTCAAAATTTATTTGAAAATTTGGTTGTCAGGGACTTTTTTCTACAATGCAAGTAACAGATTTCTCATTTGCCTTTTAACATTCTGTTGTTGTCAGAGAAAACACGTGTCCACATGCTTGCAAAGAGTTAGTTTTAGTGCAAAATTTCGGACTCATTCTGAAAGTTCAATATTTAGCTGAAAGTCCTACCTGTTGTGTCTTTATCTAGAATGTAAGTAGTCGGATATCTCACATCTGTGTTATAACATTCCCTTGTATTTTAATAAAACAATTGTGTTCCACAGGCTTGCAAAGAGTACTTTCATGCAAAAGTGTGTCTTTGAAAACATTTTCTAGCTTTGAAATTTCAATGTCAGTTGAAAGACTTACCTCAGTTACTTTTCACCAGAAAGTAATAACATAGTCAGATTTCTCACATATGTGTTTTAACATTCTCTTCTTTTCAGAAAAAATTCTTGCTCTTCAAATGCTTGCAAAATGTACTTTTGTGTAAAAGTGGTTTTCTTTCTGAAAACATGAACTAACTGAATGTTCATTCTTTACTTGAAAGATTTAATAGTTCTCATTGACTTTTACCAGAAAGTAAGTAACATGTCAGATATGTCACATCTGTGCTTTAACATTCTCTTGTTTTCAGAAAAAAACCTGTCTAAATGCTTGAAAATAGTGATTTTAGGGGAAAGTGGTATTTCTCTCTGAAATCATGCATTAACTCTAAAAGTTCAATGTTTATTTGAAGACTTTCTTGTTAGTGACTTTTCTCCAGTTAGAGATAACATAGTTGGGGCCTTTCTGGTGGCGCAACGGATTAAGTTGCAGCACTATGAAGCACTGCAGCAGGAGATCTATCCCTGGCCAGGGAGGTGACCCACAAGATGCAGCAGACCTCTCTTGTCTCACCAGCTGCTCCCCTCAGCAGTATGTTTCAGTCGATCAGCCTATTCTGCTCCCCACTCTGTCTTTTGGAAATCTTCTCGCCCTCTGAGCCTCTGGCCTGCACTCCAGTTTTTGTATTCACAAGTAAATAAATCTTTGAAATAAAAAAAAAAAAAAACCAACTCAATGAAACCAAAGCAGACAACTCCAAAAATAGGCAGAAAAGCTAAAAAGACACTTCTCCAAAGAGGAAATGCAAATGGCCAATAGGTATATGAAAAAATGCTCAACATCACTTATAATCAGGGAAATGCAAATCAAAACAATGAGATTGCACCATACACTGGTGAGAATGGCCCATATTAAAAAAAAAAAAAAGTACAACACAGGGCCTCCCTGGTTAAGTAAGTCCAAGGGGTCAAGTAAGTGCTATTACTGCTACTGCCTGAGTTCAATCCCTGGCCAGGGAGCCAACTCACAAAGGGTACCTCAGAGCTCTCTTGTGTTGGCAAGGATGTGGAGTAAAGGGAACCCTCTTACACTGCTGGTGGGAATGCAGACTGGTCCAACTACTGTGGAAAGCTGAATGAAAGTTCCTCAAATTACTAAAAATGGAGTGACCATATGACCCAGTAGTTCCACTCCTAGGAATCTACCCAAAGGACACAAAAACATTAATTCAAAAGGAAACTTGGAAAGCTGTTTATCATAGCACTATTTGCAATAGCTAAGATATGGAAATAACCTAAATGACCGAAAATAGATGAACAGAGCAAGAAGATGTGGTCTATATACACAATGGAATACTATTCAGCAATCAAAAAGATAAACTCATGCTAGTTGAAGGAACATGAATGGAACTTGAAGGGATTATGCTCAGTAAAATAAGTCAAAAGGAAAATAAAAAAAATCAGATGATTTCACTTATAGGAGGAATGAAGGGAAATCAGAAAAAAGGTGAAAAAAAAAGTTAGAACCTGCAGGGAAAACTGTACAGTCATCCAATAGGGGCGGGGGAGGGAGATAGGTCAGCACAGGGAAGGGAAGAGCATAAAGGATTATGGTGATGGTTCAAATGTGATGTGGTGATGGGAGATTTATGAGGACTACACCTGTGCAGAGAAATCAAATACTGTGCAAAAATAAACAATAATGTAAGAAAATAAATCTCCACTTGTGCTTTTCTTGAATCAGAAATATTTATTCTGTTGAATCTGTCAACATGTATTTTCCTTACTACTAGATGTATATTTTCCTTTTACCACAATGCTATCTCATTGTGACTTTGATTTGCATTTCCCTGACTATAAGTGATGTTGAGTATTTTTTGTGTATTTTTCTATACTTCCGTTATAACCTGTTCACTTTTTCCATTTGACTTCAGTAAAAATTGCCAATCTTTTTTCCAAAATTCACAGAGGATAAAATCCCTTTGTTCTTATGACACTCAGTGGAAAATTAGACATATTTTTAAAATTTTAATTTTTAATATATTTTACATTATTTTCCATTTTTGTACAGTGTCTATTTCTCATCCCTGTGAAAATTCCACCACCAATCCACCCGTGTCCCATCACCATAGCCCTTTGTGCTCTTCCCACCCATTTTGTTCCTTCTCCTTCCTCCTTTCCTTGGGAATATCTCAGACTTCCATATCTTACCTATTGCAAATAGTGCTATGATAAACAGCTTTCCAAGTTTCCTTTTGAATTAATGTTTTTGTGTCCTTTGTTGTCTGTTGATTTTTATTTTCATTTATTGTAATTGATTTTTTCCCTTAGTCCCTTGTTTGTTTCCTCTATGGAAAGTGAGAAATATTTTAATGTTTCAGCAGGAAGAAAATAACTGCTCAGTGCTAATTCCAGGAGTATCATTTAAAAATGTCCCATTAGAAGTAAAACTGCTCCCAGCATTGGTCTGTTGCCAGTGTTTCCCAACACTTTTGATCACAACATTTAGATTCCTAGCAGTTACCTGAACTGGACATCCTCATTATTCAAAGGTGAGAGGAAAATGGCCGTCTGAAGCTTCCTTTGCCGTGGAGCTGCGGGAGCCAATGCAGACACTCTATCCTGTCCATTTGGACCTGCCTGAATAAAGAACAGTGAACTGGAGCAGAGCTTTTTGAATAGAACCTAATGCAATTGTGAAACTATTGAGAAAACAATTGTTTAAGAAGTTTTCAGATTCATGAGAACTGATGACCATGGACTTTGAGCCAGAGGACAAGATCAAGTTCTATTTTCATCCTTTCTAGAGAATAAGTAGTCACTTTTTTATATAAGAAATAGTTTGAACCTGTTGCCACACTACTCTCATATCATTTACTTGATTTTCCTCCTATAAAAGCCTTCCTCATTATCTATTGGGCATAATTTAGGTTCATCTGGAATCTGTTTAATCTGAGTCAGAAAGCTTTCAACTGAACATGCTGGTTTTAGTAGTCTGACTTTTTAGGTTAACAGCACAGTGACAGGGTGCCAACAGACAGCCCATTCAAGGGGGGAAGATGGTTTAAGAGGCACTTGGCGATAACTGGCCCTAGAAAATTTGAGCAGGGACTATTAAGGAAATTATTTCTTTAATGCATGACTGTGCACTCTCACTTTCTCTTCTAGCTGTGTTTGGTTATATAAGGAACCACCTAGGCTTTTGACTAACACACCAACAGCTGTGTACAGGTCCATTTACATGCTGATATTTTTCATTAAATGGACTTAAAATATTTTGGACAGTTGTGGCTTTTTAAGACTAAGGCTTTTTATTCTATGATGTCAAATATGTTTTAAGGGAAAGTTAGACGTCATTGGTGCATAAAGTATGTAGCTGATAGTCTACTTAGTATCAGAAAATGAGCATAAACCTTTTACAGGGCAGAGAGAGGGGCACTTTAGAATTTTTAAACTTGCCTTTTTTAAATGGGTTTTGCCATTTGCTATGTTAAGACAAATATATAAGGCTTTTAATGGAAAGGAACTTTCATATAATTGGGGAACAATACAAAAAGGATAAAGAATATAGTTACTAAGTTAAGCATTTAAAGTGACTTACTTTTTTGAGGGTAAAAGTCCAGCCAAATAGGATTAGCCCAAAGCAAGGCCCAAAAGCCTGCTACAAGTTTAAAGGACTTTTTAGTGGAGACCCACAGAAAAGGCTTAGAGTTAGACAAATCCGGGAGGAAAAGAGCAAAATCAAAATCAAAATCAAAGCTGCCATTGTTAACCTCCCCACGGGTCTCTCACCCACATCTGTTCCAACCAGTCCAAGACCAAAAAGCAAGCCCAGTTTCTTCACATGTCCCTCTGCTCCACGTGCCTCCTCCTCATCTCCTTGCTGCTCTCCATCCTGCTTCCTTCTTCCTCCCTTCCTTCTGTGCTTTATTTATTTATTTTTTTTTAGCATTTTTTTATTCCTGCTTAGCTCTACCTCACTTAGGGTGGGACAGGGATTTTGGAACTTTTATTTTTGGGGGGGACAACCCTGTTATAACCCTAGTATAAAATGTTAAAAGTCATCAAAACTTAGCAACAAACATCACAACATTCACCTGAGAGCCATGTGAACAAAGAGCTGCAGTTTAAGTCACAGGCGCCAGTTCTCCTGCCCTCCTGTGACAGTGCAGGCGCCCATCTTTTTCTTTCTCCTCCTAATAAACTTGTCCTTCTAAAATATCCAAAAGAAACAAAAAATGAAGCTACGCATAGGTGCATACAATTACCTAGCTCATTATTTTCTACATATTTAAGAGGCAGTAATTCTGTAGCTATCTGGTCTGGTTACGACCCACCGGTCTGTGCCCTTTTTGTGGTCTCTTTAATGGCTCCGACAAAAAGCAAGTGTTTAGCAAAAGGAACAGAGGAAAAATTTATACCTCTTGGCTCCCTTACCTTAAATCTTGCAAGATCTGGGATTGTAACAGGGTAGTTCCCAGGAAAAGGGGAAGTTCCAGGATCCCTAAGGTTGAGGCCTTAAGTGGGTGGAGCTGAGCAGGGATAAGAAGATGCTGGAGAGAGGAAAGAGGAGGACAGAAGGAAGGGAGGAAGAAGGAAGCAGGATGGAGAGCAGCAAGGAGATGAGGAGGAGGCACGTGGAGCAGAGGGACATGTGAAGAAACTGTGCTTGCTTTCTGGTCTTGGACTGGTTGGAACAGATGTGGGTGAAAGACCCGTGGGGAGGTTAACAATGGCAGCTTTCATCTTGATTTTGATTTTGCTCTTTTCCTCCCGGATTTGTCTGACTCTTTCTCACCCTTTTCTATGGGCCTCTACTGAAAGGTCCCTTAGACTTATGGCAGGCTTTGGGCCTTGCTTTGGGTCAATCCTATTTGGCTGGACTTTTACCCTCAAGGAGATGGGTAACTTTGGATGCTTAACTTAGTCATTATATTCTTTGTTCTTTCTTTATTGTACCCTAGTTGTATTAAAGTTCCTTTCCATTAAAGGTTTTATGTGTTTGTCTTGATGCGGCAGATGGCAGAACCCATTCAGAGAGGGCAAGTTTGGGAGTTCTGGAGTGCCCCTCTTCCTGCTCTTCCTGGGGATGAGCCCCCCCTCTTCCTGGGGATGAGTCCCCAGTATGACACTGCATTTTCAGGTCTTCAGGTCTAGTCTCCAGACGGGAAGGGGCCGGAGGCTGCAGGGGACAGCACTGAGCCCAGACACCAAGGCACTTTGGGAACTTCGCTGATGCTCAGGCAAGCTAGTGAAAAGAGGCAGATTTATTTAGAGAAAGGAAAAGTTTATTAAGGAGAAAAGGAACAGAAAAAAGTGGGATTCCCAGGCCAGGAGAACCATCCCAGAGAGGGGCAAAGTAGCGACCTAGTGTTGAACCTCAGGGAATATAGACCTTCTTTCCCTGATTATTCTAAAGTCTCTCTGTGATGGGTTAGTTCCTGGTGGTCTCACTCACTCTGCTACTGTGCTTGGAATCTTCCTGCCTCACAGCCCTTATCAGAAAATCCCCCCTTTTTATTGTCTTGTCCAGGAATATCCACTGTGCCTGGTCCTGGGGTGTCTGATTTGCCCCCTTTGGAAGGTGTTGCCCTTACCTCTGGAACATCCCTTATTCCTTTTGTTGTTATATCTCAGAAGCCTCTTTACCTCTCCTGAAGTCCCTGCCTCACTGTCCCTGAAGCTGCCTAAGTAACCCTAACTTGGCCTGGGACTCACCCCCACCCAGGCCTGGGGGGCGGGTCAGGGGGCTCAAGCAGCAGGCTCAGCCTGTGCTTGCACAAGGGCCTTTACTGTGTAGTCGGCCTTCCCGCCTTTGGCCTCAAGTGGTCCCAGGAAGTCTGCAGGGAGGCAGACTGACCTTTCTGCCCTTCCTGCTGAGCGGCTGTCTGGGGAGAGAAACACAGCTGAGCTCTGTGGGTTGATTTTGTGTCCTGACACCTTCCTGAAGTCATCTTTCCCAACATGTTTTTATTTTATCTGTGGTACAGTGGTGTAGCGAATTGGAATGAGAGATTCCTGCTGTTTCCACCACCTCCTGGGGCATCTGTCACACCCAAGGCCTCAATCTCCCCACAGCATCTCATCATTGAGGTCTGGATAATTAGTTTCAGGGACAGGTGGAGCCCTGGAGAAGTTAAGCTTCAGAGTTAAGGTTAACAAAAAGAAAGCGAAGATCAGAGATGGGAAATATAAAATTCTAAAGGGAACTAGTTAACACCCTAGAACTAGAGACAAAAGGACATTCAAAAGCAAAGGAGACATAATGGATGTAAATTAGGAAGATTCTACAGGCAAGGTAGTAGATTAAGTGGGACCACCAAGAACTGACCAATCACAAAGACACGGGTGGAGCTTTAGTATAATTAGGAAAGAAAGGGAATATTCCCTGAGGCTCAACTCCACCTTAGCTCTCTTGGCCTCTCCAAGGTACCATATATCTGGGAGTCTTTACTCTTTACCTTTTTTACATAAATAAACTTTTCTTTACTTTCCAAGACAAAGTTTGCTTCTCTTTGCTTACTCATCTGAAAAGTCTGTGAATTCCTTTGTACGGCTTCACAGACAAAAACCTGTGGTGATGACCAGGGTGGGGGTGGGGCAGCAGCAGCTGTGACCAAGGTAACCTGGCACTCCAGCATCGTCATGACATGGACACGCAGCTTCACGGCCATGGAGGGATACGATGGAGGATGTGACATTTTTGGGAAACACCCGATTCTTTTCTTCCTGCCACTGTCGTGGCTGCCCAAAGACAAGAAAAGGATTTGTTATAGGGCAGGGAGAGGGGCACCCCAGAACCCCCAAACCTGCCCTCTCTGAATGGGTTCTGCCATCTGCCGCATCAAGACAAACATATAAGGCCTTTAATGGAAAGGAACTTTAATACAATTGGGGAACAATACAGAAAGGATAAGGAATATAGTTACTAAGTTAAGCACACAAAGTTACCCTGAAAATCAACCAGCCAAAGCCTGGCAGTTTTCCATATCCAGCTCTCCCTTCCCTGGGTCCCCCACATTGACCCTCCCCCCACCCCACACACCATTGGCCGCCCACAGGCAGGTGCTCCTGGATTTCTCTTCCCTCTGGGCTTACCTTCTCCTCAGATCAAAGCCCAGAGGGGGCTGCCCTGCTGGGTCCTGCTGGACCAGTTTCATCTCCACCCCCACTCTGGGCCCTGCAGGTCCAGGCCTGGACTTCAGTCCAAGTCCAGAGAAGTCCTGACAGAGGAGGACTGGACTCACTCAAGGTCGTGACTTCCACCCAACAGTTGCTGCACCACGACACTGTGGAAATTCAAAGTGAAATAGAAGAAAACAGCTCATGTTTTCTCCAAAGATAGTGACAACCTGAACATTCTAAGATAAATGGGGAAAGCTCATGTGCTCTTCTGTAGCAGGGTGGTCCCAGGAAAAGGGGAAGTTCCAAATATCCTGGTTCTGCCCTAAGTGGGTGGAGCTGAGGAAAAAAAGGAGATTTCTGCAGAGAGGAGAGAAGGAAGAAAAAGGAAGATGGAGAACAGCAAGGAGACCTGGAGGAGGAACATGGAGCAGAGGGACATGTGAAGAAACTGTGCTTGCTTTCTGGTCTTGGACTGGTTGG
>JAGFMF010011599.1:21890-53628 GCA_019455555.1 Galemys pyrenaicus | reverse complement strand
CATGTTCCCATGAATGAGTCTAGTTTTTCATTTCTGATTGCTGAGTAGTATTCCATCGTGTATATGTACCACAGCTTCCCGATCCACTCATCTAGAAACGCTGATTTGTTCTTTAGTCATTCATGGAAAGCGTTTGCCTTTAGTTTCAGGGCACTCAAAGGGGGAGTAGAGAACATTAATGTAAATAAAGTATTTTCTCCTTTATGTCTTTCCCATTTGATTAATGGGAAGGGGTCTATTTTTTTTTCTAGTTGAAGAGAAGCTGTAAATAAAGTAGAAAGTATTTTGTTGCAGATTATGGCTCAAGCCTGGAAGATGATGTGGTAGGGACACTTCCCGGTACGACCTGAGAATGTTGCTGGTTCTCCTGTAGGTATTGGGTGGAGACTATTTACAGTTGGGTTAAAAAAATCTGAAGCCTGACTGGTCTGAAATATGGTTGAGTAAATTCACTTAAAATTCTTTTGCTCATTTCTGGTACTTGCTGGATCCTGGCTGTGTGCTGTATGAGTTTGGTTGTGTTTTGGAACATGCAACGTAAACTTTTTTTTTTAAAAAGATTTTTATTTATTTATACAAGAATTGGGGTGTAGGCCAGAGGTGTGGGGGTGAGAGGATTCACAAGAGACAGAGTGGGGAGTAGAACAGGCGGATCTACTGAAATCCACTGCTGGGTGGAGCAGTGTGGGTGAGACAGGAGAGGTCTGCTGTGCCATGTGGGTCAGATCCCTGCCCTGGGGTCAAGTTCTGGCAGCTTTGCCACTTGAGGACTGGGTCATCACTGGGGTAGTGCTGACACTTAGCCCTTAGGCCACCAGGGATGCCCCTGGCAACAACATATTTTATTCCCAAGTTGAAGTGAAATGAAATAAATTACATATAGTGAGTCCCATCTAGATATGTTACCTTTTTCTAACTGTAGGACCTTCATAAAATACTGAATTAAAAAAAATACTTAGAGGTTATTTTTCTAAAAAAGACACAGTAGGTGTGTTTGCAGAAGATGAAGACAGAACATTTCAGTGATAAAATGTGCTTTTTTATGTAATAGATGGCAAGTTATTGTAATATTGGGACATTCGCCCACCTTGCCTTGGATGAACTCTAGGATTATTCTTTGTCAGCTGCTGTTTGGTGACATCCACATAACATGTTGCACGCGAGTGGCTTCTAAAGAGTCCTTGGTATGGTCTATAAAGTTGACCAAATCTAGTAACGAAGTCTGGAAATCTGAAACATGGAACCAGAGAATGTGATTTTGGTAATAAAGGTAGAATCCCGTCTTATAGCCACGTCTCTCTGGTCATGTGTGTCCATGAAATGCATGAGCCTTGACTGCTTGCTGGTCGCCCTCTGTTGAAAACTGCAGGCCTTTTTTGGCCACTCTTCCAGTGACTGTTCTTTTGAAACTGGACTTTTGCCTGACTTTGCTAACAGGAGAGCTAGAGTGTATTACAGTTTTGGGGTGGGGGGTTGACTTCCTGTCTTCAGAGTGCTCTGCTGTCTTTGCAGAGCTGGAGAGAGAAAAGGAAAGAATCAAATGATCCCGAGGACTGTCTGCAGCCTCACTCTGCCCCGCTGTCCCTTACAAGAGGCAAACCTATTGTGACATGTCTGTTTAAAGCCTTAAAGTCCTTCATTGGTTCCCACTGTCCCAGGACAAAGTCCAGGCCTCGGAGCGCAGTCTACGGGACTCTTGCTCCCTGCCCCTTGCTCTTCCTCTCTCTCGCTTTCCAAGCCTCTCTTAGAGGCTCACTCTCTTTCCTTGCTCCCCCCCAACCCCCAGCTAACTGATTCTTTTATTCCAGGGTAAATGCTCAGATTAGCTACTTTCTAGGCAACCCTGTCTGACACCATCACCTTCTCTCCCACTTTCTCCCCATCAGCTGTATATCAGGGTCCCTTACAGGGAAGACGGGTAGGCGGGCACCTCAAGCTGCCCTCACTGCCCTTGGGGTCATCTGCCGAGGCTGCCCGTGCACCTGACTGCCCCCAGGACCCAGCTAGTGTCCTCAGCTTCTAGCAGCTGTGGGTACTCAGGAAATCACTGAGAATACATTGTGCGCCCTCTAACGCGGAGGGGGACACTGTCCCTTGTCTTGATAAGGAAACCAGACTCAGGAATTGAGGGACAAACCCACAGCCCCCATCTTGGCCTGTCTGGCCCTAAAGTCTTTCTCTGAGACAATAGTCTCGGGATTCTTGCTGTCAGCTCCTCTCTCTTCTTTCTTCATTAAATGCAGAGTGGAAGCACAGATGTGACTGAACTCTACCTTCTGGAGGGAAAGGGCTAGAGTAGCTCTCAAATGCCAGAGCCCTTGCTGGCTGGGTGACACACTTACCTGTGGCCTCTGTACCAAACACTATGCTTGTTACACACCTGCAGGTGGAGTTCAGAGAAGATGTAGGCGGTTCTAGGTGACCACGTGAGGCCTCGGTCAGCAGGCAGTGGCCCCTTCCCAGCAGGATGGGGTGGGGAGTGCGTGTCCTGAGCACAGAGCCACAGGGTGAGGTTCCTGAGGGTGGACAGTGGACAGCAGTGCGTTTCTGCCTCCTTGCTGATTTCTCTCCTCGGATCACTCAGTGCATAGCAGCGATCAAACTTTCTTGTGCCTGTGGTCTCCCTCACAGTACCAGTTCTGACTCAGTGGGCTGCTCAGGAATGAACCTGGACCCCTGTGTTCTTCCATGCACATAAATGAACCCTCCCCCTGCCCAGTTTTCCACATCTAGCTCTTCACCTTCTCTTCACTTGGGGTTTACCTCATCCTGCCATGGCCCAGTGAGGTCTCCAGATCAACCACAGATGGCGCCTCCCCGCTTGGTCCTGAAGAGGCCACGTTCCCACCAGCGACAACTCCAGCCCATGTCCCTGACCCCAGGGAGCATAGGCAAGGATGGACTCTCACAGGGAGTGAACTAATGGAGGCTAATCCCCGCTTCTCCATAGTAGAGGCGACCTAAAATTTGTGAGAGCAACATAGAGGACTGGAGTGACCCCAGGGCCTGAGGTGGTCATGTCTGTGATGTAAATGTTATTTGGTTGGTATCCAGTTTAGTTGCAAAGTTGCTCAAATTGCTGAGCTTTAGACTGTAACATTTGTTGTAATAATTGCCACGTTGAATTCACTATATTGAAAAGGACATGGATATACATTGTCAAGGTGTCCCCAGTGTGGTAGTGCCATTCTTTGATTG
Organism: Galemys pyrenaicus; assembly: GCA_019455555.1. Taxonomy (NCBI): domain Eukaryota; kingdom Metazoa; phylum Chordata; class Mammalia; order Eulipotyphla; family Talpidae; genus Galemys; species Galemys pyrenaicus. Next base: position 50,430 of record JAGFMF010011599.1, on the reverse strand, counting down.
ACAGCTGACAAAACTGAGCAGAGGGTGAGGCAGGAGAGGTCTGCTGCGCCATGTGGATCCCCTCCCTGGCAGGGAACCAACTGGCGCTGCTGTGCGGGCGGATGCTTCACAGTGTGGCGCTCAACCCGCTGCACCACCAGGGAGGCCCTAAAGAAGTGTTTTAATGTCACAATCTTTCTGTTGCCTGAAATGAATCAGGATTTGAGCTCTAGGATGAGATGAACATGAAAGCAAGGACACTGGATTTATACTGATGTGTGACAAGATGATTTGGAACACAGGAATTTCATTCTGTTCAGTTCTAGTCTTTTTCTTTTTGTGAAGGAAATTCACTACCCCCTTGAAAGTCTCTTCCAGTTGTATAAATCTATGTTTGATGAAATGTCACGGCTCTATTCAGAAGTTTGTCTTCTTCTCCCCATAGGTATATACAACTTACAGAGCTCATGTATTTGGAAAGCTTTAGGGGGCCCGGACCTTGAACTCATGTCTTGTTTCACTGTTGTTGTTTTTAAACTAAAACTATCCAAAGCCATGGATTAACTAATTTTCTAAATTTAAAAATGAACAAAAAAGGCAAAATGTGTTATTTGGATTTGAAAACTAGCAGGAGCACGGGCTCAAGCCAGAAACCCAAACCCCCTCACTAAAATAAAATGAGGTGACCTTGACATTAACACTCCAAATGCTGCTACTCTGCCCACGCTTGCTTGACTAGCAGGAGGCCCATATTTTCATCCTTAAATGTTTTTCTATAACCACAGTGGAATGAAGACTTAAAAAAAATTACCAGTTGCTGCTCATCTGTCACGGAGCTGGGAGGTAATTTCAGCAATGATTTTTTTCATTAGCTTCAGTTGACTGGTTCTGTAATAAAAGGGACTGTGCATATTACAGAAATCTTGAAAAGTAATAAGTATAATGAACAACATAGTCAACTATGATTTTTCCATCAAAACATACATACTATCATGAGTTCTTACTTTTTTCCTACTATTTTCCGATATTCTTAATTGTGTGTAAAGGCAGGTAGTAATGATGTCGAGTTTGAGAATTACAAAATGAACTCCTTCCCACTAACCAGGTCAATAAACATAAAGTCACAACACATCGTAATCTTCTTCCTCCACAAGTGAGCACCACTGTGACTTCCATCAAATTTATTTCCCTTGCTCTCCATTATATCACCTAAGGTTGTATCATGAAATGCATAATTAAAACACGGTTTTAATTTTGTCTGGTATTTAACATTTAAATAAATCACATAATGTTTATTTTCTATCTTGGCACTTTCAACCATAGGTAAGCATCATTAATCCACATTATTGGATGTTGCTAAAGCCTAATTTCACTGCTTATAATATTCCACCTGATGCAAAGTAATAAATTTTCATTCTAGTCTTCGTACACTTAAGGGGTAGAAATGTAACAGGGTGGTCCCCAGGAAAAGGGGAAGTTCCAGAATCCTGGTTCTTCCCTAAGTGGGTGGAGCTGAGCAGGGATAAGAAGATGCTGGAGAGAGGAGATAAGAGGACAGAAGGAAGGGAGGAAGAAGGAAGCAGGATGGAGAGCAGTAAGAAGGCTTTGAGGAGGCACGTGGAGCAGAGGGACATGTGAAGAAACTGTGCTTGCTTTTTGGTCTTGGACTGGTTGGAAGAGATGATGGCAGCTTTCATCTTGATTTTGATTTTGCTCTTTTCCTCCCAGATTTGTCTGACTCTTTCTGACCCTTTTCTATGGGCCTCTAATGAAAGTAGACTTGTGGCAGGCTTTTGGGCCTTGCTTTGGGCCAATCCTATTTGGCTGGACTTTTACCCTCAAGGAGATGGGTAACTTTGGATGCTTAACTTACTAACTATGTTCTTTGTCCTTTCTTTATTGTACCTTGTTGTATTAAAGTTCCTTTCCATTAAAGGCCTTACATGTTTGTCTTAATGCGGTATATGGGAGAACCCATTCAGAGAGGGCATGTTTGGGGATTTTGGGGTGCCTCTCTCCCTGCCCTGTAACAGAGTTTATTTCATTAATATTTTCTTCTGTGGTCAAATCACATTATCTCTGGGGTTTTATATTCTTTCATCATTTAACATTGTAAGGTAAGTATTTTTACATCATTAAAAACTATTCAGAATTGTACCTAATTGCTACATTTCATTTATATTTATGTTATAATTTAACAACTCCCTGTGGTTCTCATTTAGATGGTTTCCAATCATTTGTTACTATAAAGAAAGTGCTGGTGAACATTTTTACACATATTTTTATCTGTTTTTCAAGTCATTTCCTAGGTCATTTCTCCAAAACAGAATGCCTATTTCTAATTGAAATAAAATAAAAATATTTTAAGTTCAAAGTTCTCTGCAGAAGGGTGGTGTGAACTTATTTTCTGCGGAATGAATGCGAGTACATAATTCACCCATCCCACCTCCTTCTATCTGGTTGTCTCCTTAAAACCTTTGACACAAACTCCCTGCCTTTAGCCTCCTGTGGTCTTGGCCCCGCCCCTGTCCCAGGCTGGACTGTCATCATCTTCATTCTCGACCTGGGCGCACGCCTTCTCGCCACCAGGCGGCGCTCTCCATCGTTTTTCTGCGCGGTCGCCCTCATGCCTTTCCCGCCCCTCACCGCTCTGTCATGTTACTTTTTCTTCACCAGCGACCACGTCCTCCGTTATTGGGCGCTTCTCCCGCCGTTCGCCTTGCTCCTCGCCCCTTCCACCCTCGCTCTGCACTTTCCGTACATTCCCACGCCCTTGACCTTGGCCGGCTGGCGCGATCACGTGGCACAGCTTCGTCCCACGTCCCTGTGTCCACCAGGCGGCATCTCCCGTCCCTCCCCGTCTTCCTTTGCCGCGACGCCACTCCCTCCTCGTCCACTGCCTGTCCCCGCGCGCCGCAGGCCGCCATTTCCCACGCTCCCACCCCCGCTCCACGAGACCGCGCTCCCGTCTACACGTCCCTTTGGCCGCGCGCCTCTCCTGGCTCCGGCCACCTCGTGCCAGCTGGTTCTCAGGCCGCGGTTTTACCGGGGTCCCACCCCGTCCACGAGGCAGCGCTCTCCGCCCTCCCTTCGCCCCGCGCGGCTCTGTTTCATCCCCTAACGACGGCCCCCGTGATAAGGTCACCACGCATCACCCAACGTGCTGCAGAAAGCGCGGCTCCCGGGTAAGCTAACGGAGGGAGACGCGGCACGCGCCGCCTCGCGGACCGGGGTGGGGACGCGGGCAAGTCACGGCTGGGGCTGCACGAATGGGTGACAGGGCAGTCGGGGAGGCGCGCGGCACAGGCAGCAGAGACGGCGCGCCGCCTTGTGGCCAGAGGAGCGACGGGGGGACGCGGGGTGACGACGACGGGCGGCGGGGACCGTGCACAGGCGGAGGGGGGCGCGGAGGGGCAAGCACAGGACAGTGAGGGCGGGGCCGCTACAGAAAGACGCGCAGAGAGTGACTGAGGCCGAGGGGACGGCAAGGACTGAGCAGAAGTGCAGAAACCACTGAGGCGCCGCCTCGTGGAGAGCAGGAGCAACGTGGCAAAGCGCCCCCTGATGGCCGAGCCGGGTGAAGGGCTTGGAGGGTGGGGGGCGGCGGGGACAGGCTCAGCGGGCGAGGAGCAGTGACGTAGAGGCTGAGAATGATGACGACGTACCCGCGGGCAGGAGGGAGCGAGGCCTGCCCGGAAGGAGCTGGGGCTTTGGTGTCAAAAGTCTCGAAGAATCGAGGAGACAGAGAGGTCAGCAAGAATGAGATAAAGCTCATGCTCTCATCCACTCCTGAGAAATGCATTCACAGCACCCTTCAGAATTTAAAATGTTTTTGTTTTACTTTAAATAGAAATAGCGATTCTATTTTTGGGAAATGACCTAAGGAAATGCTTTGCAATATACATACAAATCTTTATGTAAAAATGTTCATCAGCCCTTTCTTTATGGTCACAAGTGGTTGGAAACAATTTGAATGAAGACTCCAGGAACTGGGTAAATAGATTGCAGTATAGGCACTAGTGAAATGTAGCGATTAAATAGGATAATTCTGAGGTTTTTAATGACCTGCAAAATACTTATGTTCTAATGTTGAATGCTGATGGTAGAATATAAAACCCAGAGATAAAATAATTCCACCCAGAAGGAAAATATCAATGAAATGTACTCTCTTTAACATTTATTTATAGGAATAAAAATTGAAAAATTATTTTGCATCAGGTATTTATACAACAGTGAAAATAATTAGGCTGTAGCTGCGTCCAATCATGTGGATTAATGTACTACCTACATATTGTTGAGTCAAGCTATAGAATAAACTTCCTGATTTATTTCAATTTTGAATACCAGACAAAATTGAAACCATGTTTTAATTATACTTTTAGTGATAGTTAGATGATACATTGTAAAGAAGAAAGAGCAAGGGAAATAATTTTGATGAAAGTCATATTGGTGGTCACTTATGGAGAAAGATTATGATATGTGTTGTTATATTTCTTATCCTGGTTAAGGGGCGTTCATTTTGTAATTGTCAAACTCTACATCATTAATATCTGCCCTTACACACAAGTATGACCCTTCACAATTAAGATTCTTGGAAGCTACTAGGAAAAAGTCATAAAGTATTTATCTTTTGATGGGAAAATCACAGTTGACTTGGTCATTAAATTTATTGGGGTTGTGCTTCAAAATTTCTATAATGTGCACAACTCCATTTTATTATCAGAAGCAGTCAGCTGAAGTTAATGAACAAATCATTGCTGAAATTACCCCCTTGCTCCATGGTAGGTGAAAAATAACTGATAATTTAAGTCTTCAGAATTCCACTGTAGCTCTAGGATGATATTTAAGGATGAAGATATACGGGCTTCCTGCTAGTGTGCCCATGCATGTGTCAAGCAGGTGTGCCCAGAGCAGGAGCACTTGGCATGCTAATGTCAAGGTCACCTCATTTCATTTTAGTGAGGGGGTTTGGGTTTCTACCTCGAGCCCGTGCTTCTGCTAGTTTTTAAATCCAAATAAACATACTTTGCTTTTTTTGTTTATTTTGAATTCATAAATATATTGTTTAATCCCCAGCTTTGGATAGCTTTAGTTAAAAGAAAAAAGTGAAAACAAGACATAACTTCAAAGTCTGGGTTCCTATGAGTTTTCCAAATACAAGAATTCTGTAAGTCTTATATACCTATGGGAGGAACAGGACACATTTATGATATTTTGTACAACAAACTTTTATATCACTGAATGATCCTGTGGTAGTTCATTGCCTTTACGGAAAGAAAAAAGAAAAAACAGGATAGGAGGAAATTCCTATGTTCCATATAACTTATCACACATTGTATAAATCCAGTGACCTGGCAAATGACTTGCTTTCATTTTCTTCTCATCCTAAAGCTCAAGTGCCAATTCAGCAGATGCCACAAGCAGCAGGAAAGATTGTGGCATTAAAATAGTCATTTATACTTTGGTGGTGGTTCCACAGTGGTCTTACTTCTAGGTGAGGTTAGTGACAAAGTTAGTTGTATGTTTTGTTAGTGACAAAAACCATACAATGTCAGTAGCACCGTAATTCATTTTTTTATTAAAATATTTTAAAATTTACATATACTTGCCATTAATTGTAATCCCCATGTATTCCCCATCACCATCTCACCAGTGCACCATCACCTCAGTCCCTCGTGCTCCCATCTTCCCTCAGCCCTCTCCCTCCCCTCCCCACCAGGTGTCCCCAGTCTGTCCTTGTCTCCTCATTTTTGGTTTCTGTAGCACCGTAATTCAAATGTGTGCAAGACTCAACTAGGAAAAAGGAAGGAAAATAATAATAATAATAATAATAAAAACCCTCAGGGAATAGCCAGAGGTATTTAAATGAACCATAAGAATGTCAACAATATCAAACACCCTTTATCAAAAAGAGGATTTTTTTTGGCTTAAAATATTCCACTGTAAGTGAATTTGTCAGCCGTCAACTAGAGAAGGTCATGAATTCACTGTGTACACCTTTGTAAGAGCTATCCACGCCCCTCTTCTTTTTAACATGGGGAATTGTCACCTGGAAATTATTACAACAAATGTCATGTTCTAAAGCTCAACTCATTTTAGCAATTTTGAGATTGAATTGGGTACAAACCAAACCAAATTTACATCATAAATATTTCCACCCAACACTGTGGGGACACTTGGGCCTTCCCCATTGCTCTTAGAATCTGTAGGTTAACTCTATCTTTGGAGAAAACAGGGATGTCTGAAATAATCCATTTCACTTTGGATTTCCAAAATGTCATAATGTAGCGGGACTGTAGTGGGCTCAGCTTGAGACAGAATCCATCCTGACCTGTGCGGCCTTCCTAAGGTAGGGACTTGGAGTGGGGTTCCTGCTGGTGGGAATATGGTCTCTTCAGGACCCAGCAGGCAGTCACCATCTGAGATTTGATCTGGGACCTCCTTGGGCCATGAGAAGACAAGGGGAACCAAAAGGCGAAGGAAGTTGAGGGGCATCTCCCCTTAGCTGAATGTTGAGGGGAGTAGTTGGAGGACCTGGTGCGGGAAGGGTCAGATGTGGAGACTGGGGGTTTTGTTCTCATTTCTGTGCGTGGGGGAAATAAGTGTCCGGGTTCATTCCTGAGCAACCCACTGGGTCAGAACCTGCACTGCAAGGGATCCCCAGAAGGTGCTGGGGCACGACAGTCAGATCACTGCAACACTGAGTGCTCTGAGGGGAGGAATCAGCGAGGATGCGGTGAGGATGCCCCTGTGCACCCCTAGAACCGTGCCCCGCCCACTCTGCTTACCACACCATGTGCCTGCTGGGAAGTTGGCCGCTGCCCACTGACTGAGGCCTCCATGGTTAACTGAACCCACCTACATCACCCTGACCTGAACTCCGCCCCGGAGGGGTGTGACAACTGTCCTGTCTCCTACAGAGCCCGCAGGTAAGCACTGCCTGCAATGCGCAGTCACCCAGGCATCAACAAGTACGGGAAATTGAGAGGTGAGCAGGGCTGCTCTAGTACTTTCCCCTCCAGGGGGGAGAGTTCAGCCAGATCTGCACTTTCACTCGGCATTTAACAAGGAAAGGGGAGAGGGGAGCTGACAGCAACAATCCAAAGACTTTGTTTTAGTTTCCCCTTTAATTTTAAAACTGTAGGCTCTTCCCCTTTTGAGAGGAGACAGTGGCTTTGCAAGTGGAAATTATAATCAATCAACCGTTGTTTCTGTGTAATTCTGTATATACAATTATTCCTCACACATATACATGTTTATTCCTTTTTAGTAATTTCAGAGAAAGAAAAGAGCATCATTAGCATGTGTTCAAATTTCTTAAGATTATAAACTAGAGGGGCCTCCTGGTGGCACAGGGGTTAAAGTCTCAGCTCAATCAAACCATCACCAGTCACTGCAGCTTAAGTTCCATCACCGGCCAGGGAGCTGACCCACATGGCACACAGACCTCTCCTGTCTCACCCGCTGCTCCCCTCAGCAGTGTGTTTCAGTAGATTGGCCTGTTCTGCTCCCCACTCTGTCTCTGGTGGATCCTCTCACCCCCTGTAACTCTGCCCTAATCCCAGTTCTTGTAGCATAAATAAAATAAATCTTTTAAAAAAAGATTATAAATTATAGCTCAGCACAAAGGATAAGTGAAACAAAAATTTTCAAACAAAATCAACTCAAAATACAGCTCTCATTTTTCTTAAATTGTATTTTTAGATTGTGTTTAGGAAAAAGGAATGAACAGACAAGATCCATAACCATCACACACTGAACAGCACCTGATTCCATTAAGATACTAACAGACTTATCTGTTACTTTCAGTGTGTCTCTGGTGTCTGTGTCATACGTGGTAATATCCTCTATTCCTATGGGGTGATCAGAAGATTCCCACTGGGGCGGGGCAGAGGGCTGGTGCCACTGAAGAAGGGGACAGAGTTTCCAGGTTTGCCTGTGTGCAATGGATAAATAGCCCATTCAAACTGGACGGCGCAGTCGGCTGAGACTAACTTGGCAAGTGGAGGTGACGGGAGTCAGAAGAGATGAGCTGCCCTTCCAGGGTTAAGGGAAGACTCATGTCGAAGTGCACGTCCACACGCAACTGATCGTGAGGATCACGTGGACCTAAACGTGCCAGGACCTGGGGTCCCGCCCTGATTGGGATTCGAGGCGGTAACGGATGCCTGTTGCCCACAGCACCCCGGCAGGCACCTGTGTCCTCAGGGTGTTAGTGCCCGCACCGCTGTGTCCCCTACAGCTGATGGGACCCTCCCCGGGATCCGCGTCTCTGTCAGATTCCTTCACGGAGAGGCTTGTCACCGGCTTGTTTTCACTGAGTGGGCTTTGGAGGAGGCACTGAGCGATGCGCCTGCTTCTTAGTGACTCTGCTCGTTGGCTCGGGAGAAGGGCGCCCTCGCCCTGTTTGCTGCAGATGCTGCTCGTACCAGTGGAGGTTTAATCAGTCCGTCTTGGGTCCGGTCGGTTTTCATTACAAGCCAGTCGATTCACAGAGGTTCTCTTTATGGCTTGTTTATACTTTCAGAAAAACAAAATTACTTTGAATGTATCTTCAGTAATTGTCACTAAATTACAAAATAGAGTTCACTGAATATAATAAATGTGTCAATTATTTTTGAGAAATTACAGACAGATCAAAAGCAATTGTTTTTATACTGGCTTCTGCTGGCGTCCAGCGCCGGTGAACAGGGTCGAGGAGAGGCGCTGAGGGAACCAGGAAATAAAGAAGTGACAGACACAAAATAGTTTAAGAAAAGTGGGCCCCAGGAGACACAAGAACTCTCTCTCTCTCTGGGCTCAGACATCCAACTGTCGGCCACAGCTCATAGTTATTGAGAAAAACTGCTCCCCCTCACCCCCAGGTTAGTTACAAGACAATGGTTTGTTCTGTCATTGTTCTTGGTATTCAGTATTACTCCGTCACACATTCATGTCAAGGTTGTGCACTCTCAGGCTGCGCTGCTCTCCCTCCTCAGCAGCTTTACTCCCTGGCAGTGGTTTCCCTGGCACAAGAAAGGATGTGCTGATCTGTGCATGGGCCAGTCTTCCAGCTCACGCTGATCAGTTTTTAGCCAGGACCAGTCTTCCGGCCACGACCCAGATGTTTTCCTTGTCCTGCTCTCCACGCCCAAGGGGTCTCCAACAGAGTTCTAGTCCGTGTATTTGTCTACATAGTGGGTTTGAATATACAAAAGTATCACCCACAACTAGGTTTGCTTCAATTTAAAATAATTTTGAATTAATTGACATAACAATTTCCCACTCCATCAATTTAGTGCATGTATGGGTCCCATTGGATTCTTTAAGAAGTTAGCATTCCTTTCTTTGTTCTATATCCTTTAAAAATTGTTTCCATTGTTCTCAGCTACAGAACCTGCTGTGCATATTCACTTAGGGTCATCTTGACCCATTTTAGCTCAAACCTATAGAGAAAACCCAAGTGTATAATTTCCCAGATGTTTGAGCAAATATTCACATGAAAGATAAAGACTATTATTAATCTCAGAGACTATGTATTTGGTTCAATTATGCATCTAAAAAAAGCTCTGGGAATGGCGTCTAGGACACCAAGTGTTCAAATATGATTGTTGTTACTTTGCTTAGTATTTGATTACCAACTTACACTTTCCTTGGGTCTGTCAGCTCAGTTTCTACATTGAATTTCCCCCCATTGTCCTGCATCCTTGCTGTACAAATATGTCTCTGTGGTCAGATTTATCACTAAAATTATAGCATCTGCAGTGGTTTCGTGGGTGTCTGTGAGACTTCTGTGCTTAGTGGGTGTGTTAGATTGTTACTGTGTAAACACGTAAGGTCAAGTCTTTCTTTTCTCTTGGAATCAGCACTATGAAGCAATCCACAGCCACTGCAGCATGAGTTCGATCCCCAGCCAGGGAGGTGACCCACATGGTGCAGCAGACCTCTCCTGCCTTGCCTGCTGTTCCCCTCAGCAGTGGATTTCAGTAGATCCACCTGTTTTCTCTTCTCTGTCTCTGGTCACTCCTCTCACCAATCCCTCCATCTGCCCCGGCACCTCTGGCCCTGCACCCCAGCTCTTGTATGCATAAATACATAAATATTTAAAAATAAAGGCAAGTTGATTAATAAATGGTTAATTATACATACATACATACATTAATTAATAATAACTGATAAATAACGATCAATTTATTAATTAATGAATGGTTCAGTAACTTAGAAGAATTTAGACATCTTGACCAGTATGCCCAGATAAATTCAGGGATAAATCACCCAAAAAGTTTATCTTTTGTCAGGAGCAAGTCATCTCATTCAGAATTTTCACAATAATTAATTGTGATTCTCACTTGTATTCCTTATGAGACAATATAAAACACAACCCATGAATTATACTTCCACATGGAGACATATTCAAATATTTTTTTCAGTAATAACTTAATGCTAGCAATTAATGCAAAATTTAGAACACAGTTCACATATTTATTTATGCATACAAGTTTTGGGGTGCAGGCCAGAGGTGCAGGGGTGGGGTGAGAGGATTCACGAGGGACAGAGTGGGGAGCAGAACAGGTGGATCTATTGAAATCCACTGCTGAGGGGAGCAGTGGGCAAGACAGGAAAGGTATGCTGTGCCATGTGCGTCAGCTCCCTGGCTGACCTGGATGGAACTCGTGCTTCAGTGGCCGGTAATAACTGAGACCGCTGTCTCTTTAACCCCTGCACCACCAGGGAGGTCCTTATCTGACAATGTTAATGGAAAAAAAACCCAAAAAAGCATGATAATGTTTTTTTTTCTGTATTTTCTTCTTTTAGATTGCTATTGTATGTATAAAACATTCATCTTATTCTTGTTTCTATGTATTTTAATGTTTATGTTTATTGTCAGTTACAATTCTGTGATGACAAAGCAGTGTTACTCCCATAATTTCTAATGTCTCTCAGGCATTTAATTGATGCTATTTATTGTAAGACTGTAGGATGGCATTTTAGACTTAAAAAAGTGCTGAAGTAACCTTTCTGTTCTAAGTTGCAAGTTCATTAAAATCTTCAAGAGTCAAAATAATGTGCTATTGTGAATTGAATAAATATCAGAATTGGGTATATTGTAAACCCTAATACTCTATTTTTTCTATTTTATTTTATGTGTATTCTGTTTTTTTCAGTCAGAAAGCACTACATCTATATGTGCGTGTCACATGTAAGTGACTGAATCTAAGCTCGACGACATGTAGGTGCACTGAGCTGTATTAATAAGACAGCGCTGAAGCGTGGTCAGAGGACAGTGCCAGCATGGGGTAGCGCTCAGTGCGCTGTTTCCCATACACACAATTCCAGACCACCCGGCTCAGGGTCCAAAATGAACAAGGTTTATTTAACGGTAATTGCAGAAAAGGAAAGAGTTTTTAAGGCCACAAGTTACTGGCGGTCTCACCCCAGGTAGTGTCTGTAAGGTCCAGAAGTCCCAGCAAAGCCCCGTAGAGGATGAGGTGTCACTGCAGCTGCCCACTGCAGCAGTCTGAAGTCGGGGGCAGATGGTGGGCCAGGCAGCTGTGGACTCAATAGCGCTAGGAGGTGGTGCCTGGAAAAAATGGTGGTCATCTCTTTACAACAGTGGACAGAGTCCAGATACTTCTCACAGGTGTGTTAGAGGCAGGGTGGAGGCAGGTACAGCAGCAACTCTCTGTGCAGGCCTGTGGAGATGTAGAGGTCTGGAAGTCATCAAGATGCCCACAGAGTTCCACTGAACCCCATGGAGGTCAACTGCTTGATGCATCTCTCTTTTCAGAGGTCAGTGACTGAACCCTTCAGATGTGATCTGAGGAATCCTCCTTGTCTCTTCAGAGGCTGGCTGCTAACTTCCTCCTTCCCAGTGTTCTGTTCTGACTCACTGACCTAAGCTGGCTCTTGCTCTTATATTCGCTTCAGGGTCCCCCACCCTACAAGGATCAGTTTTAGTTCTAACCTTCTGATTGAACTGTTAAGCATCAATTAGCTTATTTTCCATTTTCAATTGGAATAAATTAACTCAAGGTTGAGTGACATCAGGAAAGCTTGACCCTGGTCCATTTAACTCAAACCTATTTGGTTCATTTAACTCAAACCTGATTGGTTCATTTAACTTGAACCTGTTCGGTCCATTAAGGATCCAAGATCCAGATATAAATAAGGAAAAACCACATCCTGGTCTGCACTCAGGTCAGAGATGACTTGTGGGCATACTGGCTCCAAATGACCAGAGATGGCCTCCTTGCAAGAGGGGAAACATCTACATGTGGGGGGCTGAGAGGCTGGCATGCTTTAGCCCCAGCGGAGAAACCCTGTCTGTGGCCTGCGGGCACGAAGGGAGGTCTAGGTACAGTTACACTGACCATTCCTTTCTATAAACGCCCCGTTTCTCCTACTGCCATAGACTTGGGCTAAACTCTTTCCAGCTCTTGGAACTTTGTCTTCCTTTTTTGCTATTTAACTGTCTAATAGTATACATGTTAAGAGCAACAAAATAATATAGACATAGTTCATTTTCTTGAATTAGATGTAGCATAAAATGAAAGAAATTAAATCAGGTGAAAAAATTGGCAATATCCAATGAGACACTAGCTCTGAACAAATATGCAATAAAAACCAGATTATTTCTTCATTTTAAGTGCTCTGATTTGTTCCTTGTTTTCCATCATATCAAAAACTATAAACTGGGGCTCCCCTGGTGGCACAAGGGGTTAAGTCTCAGCACTATGAAGCTATCTGCAGCCACTGCAGCATGAGTTCCATCCCAGGCCAGGGAGGTGACCCACATGGCACAGAAGACTCCTCCTCTCTCCCCACTGCTCTTCACAGCAGTGTATTTCAGTAGATCTACCTGTTCTGCTCCTCACTCTGCCTCTGGTGAATCCTCTTACCCCCTGCACCTCTGATCTATACTCCAGTTATTGTATGCATAAATAAATAAATCTTTAAAAAAACCCTCTAAGCTAATTAAGATAGAAGCAATATCTAAAGTTTTTCTTTACTATAAAAACATTTAAAAATAAATCTCCTATTTTACTTTTCACAATGTATATTAATAGTTATGAAGTATACTATTTAATCTGTTTTTTTATCTCCTCCACACACTTTAGAATGATATTTTTTCGTTTGTTTATTTTTTAACTAAATGCCTAGAACTGTGTCAGTCATAAAGTCGATATTAAAAGCATATTTAGTTTGGATTGATGAAGCTCATTAAAAGCATTAGGTTGCATTTAGGAAGAAAATTAAGTGATAAATAAAGCCAGATGGACTGGGACTAAGAAGGTGATGATAAATTGCACACATCAATCTTAAAAAGAGACATTAAGAAGGTAGAAGGAAGACATGATTGTGTCCTAAAATAAAATGTAGTCTTGGGCATGATCAACATTTTCATGATTCATGTCAATACAGTTTCATATGACAAGTAGTCAGTACATAACAGTGATGTAAGACAGATAAAGAAGCAGAAAATTGAGTCAATAAGTTGAATAATGGTTGGCATTTTAACAAACATACACCATATTTGGCACGATCTGTCTGCGTGAATAGAGACATTCTCTACTGCAAGCTCAGGAGTTTTCAAATCAAAATTAGTTTCTTAATGGTATGTTGTCTTCCCTCATAACTCTGATAACATTATCACAAGTCAGAATCCAGATCACCACCCCTTTTCAATATATTATATTGATATATATTATATATACAATATAAAATAAAAAATATACATTATATAATATTTAATTTGCCTACAATATAAATAACTAGTTTAAATATTCTCTCCACATATCCATTAATAATCCCATAATAGGAGCACCTATCGGAGGCACCCACATATTTGCAGCATGCCATGAACTTGAGTACATTTGTTAGAATGCACATCATGCAGAGCATTTTCTTTGACATTTTAATTGATTGTTATTGTTTTAAGGCTTAAAAAATTATATAACCTGTTAATAAGGTCTGACTTTCCTCTCAACTTAATCACATGACAACCTCTACTCTTGCAGACCAAAACCTAGTTATATCCATACCCTTTTTTTCCTTTCCTCTCATCATATTTATGATATAAATATTTCTTTCTGAAATATTCTTTTATTATTTTCCACTAAGGTCATGACTCTAAATAAAGTTACAATTCAGTTATTTTTTTCCTAGACTTTATTCATAGACATTTTCTATGTAGATTGTAAGTTAAGTGCTTTTTTTCTGAACTATTGTATTCTCAGTACCTAAAATTCAAAGTATAATTAATGAATGCATGGTGACTGAAATCATGCATCCATTCCAAGATCTCTCTAAGTATGTTTTCCAGGTGAATTTTTTTTTTAAATCACCATCTAATCAGAGTCAGGTGTTCTCTTAAAATATTTGCATGTCTGGTCTCCCCGGTGGCGCAGCAGGTTGAGCGCCACACTGTGAAGCGTCCTCGGTACAGAAGCCCGAGTTCGATCCCTGGCCAGGCAGGGGACCCACATGGCGCAGCAGACCTCTCCTGCCTCGACCGCTGCTCCCCTCAGCAGTGTATTTCAGTCCATCTACCTGTTCTGCTCCCCACTCTGTCTCTGGTGACTCCTCTCACCTCGCACAGCTCTGGCCTGTACCCAGCTCTTGTGTGCAGAAATAAATAAATCTTTGAAAAAAAATATTTGCATGTCCCTCACATCAAGCTCCTCTCATCTTAAATTCTACCTTTTGGGAGAAGGGGTAGAGTTCAGAGAATCACTGTATTTGTTGAACAACTCTGCTGAGTGCTTTAATCACCTTGTTTTTTCTTTATAACATGACATCTACCTTAGTTTGTTCACACTGATATATAAAATGCCACACATTGAGTACCTTATAAACGACAGACATTATTAGTTCCTTACCATTCTGGAAGTTAGAATTCTGATATCAGGGTGCTGAGAGGGTTGGAGTCTAGTGAGTAGGACTCAGGCTAATGACTTCTCTCTGTCTTCACATGGTAGAAGGAACAAACAAGCTCTCTGGGGCCTCTCTTAAGGGAAAATAGTTCTCTCATGAGTTATCTTCCTTTATGATCTCATTAATTCCCAAAGTCCCCACATGCTGGAACAGTAAATTGTTAAGATTTCAAAATAAAATTTGGGAGACACTAGTAATAAAATTATCATATCTGCTCTTACTGTTATTTACCGCCCTCCTTTCATATCTCCAATGTAAGATACATTGACCACTATTATTAAACATTGTATTGAAATTCCTAACTGTAGTAAGTAGTCAAGAGAAATATATAAAAGGAATCCAAATGGGAAAGAAGTAAAACTACCATTGTCTGTAGATGACATGATTATATATACAGAAAACCCTAAGGACTCAATTAAAAATGCAATTGAAACAATAAATGAGTAAAGTGGGAGGTTATAAAATCAATCTACAAAAATCAGTTGTATCCCCATATGCAAACAATGAACTAGAAAAAAATAAATCAAGAAAACAACTCCCTTTACTGTTAAATCACTATGTATTGAAATACATAAGAGTAAATTTAAGAAAGGAGAATGAGGACCTGTACAATAGAAAACTGTAACACATCATTAAAAGCAATAGATAAGACATAAAGAAATGAAAATGTATTCCCTATTCATGAAATTGGAAGTATTGCATCATTAAAATGGCCATCTTATGCAAAGAAATATGCAGATTCAATACAATCCCTATCAAACTTTCAGTGGCTTTCTTCAAAGAAATAGGGAAAATATTATTGAAATTTGTATGGAACCACAAGAGACACCATATAGTCAAAGTAATCCTGACAAAAAAGAGGAAGGAGTAAGTTTCAAACTCACAGACTTAACTATACTACAAGACTACAGTAATGAGTACCTTACTGCAATAAAAGTAAACACACAGATCCATGAAATAGGAAGGAAAACCTCTTCAACAAATAGTATTGGGAAAAAAAGTAGACACCCACACAGAAAATAATGAAATTAGAGAACTGTATCACATCATATGCAACAATTAGCTCAAAGTGGATTAATAAGTTAGATGTAAGACCTACAATAAAATGCAAAGAAGTAAATAGCAAAACATGACATTGGTTTTATTTTTTAAATTTAAAAAATATATTTATGTATTTTTCCATACAAGAGCTGGGGTGCAGGCCAGAGGTGCTGGGGTTGATGGGAGGAGGTTGTGAGAGGACTCACCAGAGACAGAGTGGGGGAGCAGAATGGTCAAGTCTACTGAAATACACTGCTGAGGGGAGCAGTGGGCAAGACAGGAGAGGTCTGCTGTGCCATGTGGATCAACTCCCTGGTTGGGGATCGAACTCATGCTGCAGTGGCTACGATAGCGTTATAGTGTGGTGCTTAACCCCTTGCACTACCAGGGAGGCCCCATGACATCGTATTTAGTAAGTGAATGTCATATGACAATAGGACAGAAACAAAAATAAACACATGGAACTACATCAAACTAAAAACTTCTACACAGCAAAATAAACTCGTTACCAAATTGGAGAAAATCTTTGCATATCATACATTTGGCAAGGCACTGATAGCCAATACCTACAAAGAATCACACAGTTGAACAAAATGAAAGAAAAAATCCAATTAAAAATGGGCAGAACTGGGGCCTCCCTGGTGGTGCAGTGGGTTGAGAGCCACACTGTGAACCATCCGCAGCACAGCAGCGCCAGTTCCATCCCTGGCCAGGGAGGGGACCCACATGGCGCAGCAGACCTCTCCTGCCTTGCCTGCCTCTCCCCTCAGCAGTGTACTTCAGTGGTTCTGCTCCCTGCTCTGTCTCTGGTGAATCCTTTCACCACCTGCAACTCTGGCCTGTACCCCAGCTCTTGTGTGCATAAATAAATAAATATTTTTTTTAAAAAAAGGGCAGAACTGGATAGACACTTCTTCAATGAAGACATACAGATGGCACATTATTATCACTTATTAGCAGGTCCATCTCACACCTGTGAGAATGGTTTGTATCAAAAAAGTTTAGAAACAACTCTTGGCAGGAATGTGGAGAAAAAGGAACCCTTGTCCATTGTTGATGGGACTGTAAACTGGTCCAGCCCCTATGGAAAACAGTATAGAGGGGTTTCTAAATAGTAAAAAATAGTGAAAATAGTAAAAATAGGTTCCACTTGTAGGTATCTGCCTGAAAACTTCAAAAACATAATCCTCTAATTCAAAGGTCCTATTCACTCATGTGCTCACTGCAGCACAATTTACAATGGCCAAATTATGAGAGCAATTTTGGTGCTAAAAGACAGATAAGAGCATGAGGAAGATGTGGTGTATCTACACAAAGAAATGCTATCCAGCTTAAAAATGATGAATTATTGCCATTTGCAACATGGATGGAACTGGGGGAATTTTGTTAAGTGAAATAAGCCAGAAGGATCAGACAAATATGTGTTGGTTTAGGCGATATGCAGTATTTAGAAAAAAATGATAGTTAGATAAATTTAAGCCAATGTTAACCTCCAGAAATTTGACTATAAAACTGAAGCAACCAGAGGTGGAGGTGGAAAGTGGAGAGAAACAAAGGAGGAAAGGGACCGAATGGACTATGGTGGAGATCTGCAGATGCGTCTGTGAGATGGTGACATTCATCTGATGAGGCTGGAGTCTGAATATTTGAATAATATACAGTGATCAAAATTAATGACACCTTAATAAAAAGGAGAAGGAAAAAGAAATACTAAAAAGAATTCATTTTCTCCAAATAGCCCCCCAAATCTTAACTAGTTTCACCAACATGTTTAAAATCTAAGTCCAAAATCTCATCTAAAAATCATCTAAATCAGATTTGGTTGACACTTGAGTTATGATTTATTCTGAAGTAAATTTCACTCTATCTTGAATTTCTGAAATGAAACATTATGTTCTTTTAAATACAACAATAGAACTAATAACAAAATAAAGCTAATACAAGCCTTAGACAGTAAGACCAAATTAGTAGTCACCAGGAGGAACAGGAGCAGAGGCATAGATAAGTCAGACAACAATGGTCAATTATATGATGAAGAACATAATTGGACTTTTAATGGTAAATTTAAAATAGTATACATGTTATTTATGTTTAATGATGCACAAATGAAACTTTAATGTCTAATACAATGTTACTATAATAAAGAAGGAAAATTCTAATAATGTAAAATAAGGGAAAATAAAGGTAGAAATTGTCCATTCTTCCTTTTGAATAAATAAGGGAAGAGATTTCCTGTCTTCTGTTTCCTCTGAACATTTCTTTTAGGAAAAAAAATAATAAGCCCTGCTATCGAAGGGCTTTGTTTGCTCTTTGGAAAATGCAAAAATATTTTTGAAGACTAGTTTTGTGACTTAGGTGTCTTTTCTCCAGGATCTTGGAGTTATTCCTTAAAAAAAAAAGCAAAACAAAACATTGACTTGTTTTGCTACATATACAATTTTCAAATTCCCTCAATTTGGTTGAAAATAGCTGAAATTAATTCTCTCGACTTATTCATAATGCTTTTGTAGTTCATGTTGATATTCAAAGAAAAACCTGAAGGAGAGTTTGGAAAGACCCCTTTGTAAGTTTTCCATGTAGAACCACGTTTATAAATATGTAGTTGTGAATATAAATATTCTAATTCTAACCTCAGCTAAAAACAGTCTCTTAAATACACACATGCATTCACACACATATACCATAGTGTAGAACAAAACACAAGACTTTATTTCCTACTATTTCCTAGTTCTTTAAAACAGCATGACTGTAAATTTAAAAATTATAGTCTAGGAAGTATTATGGATATAGTAAAATGTAAGTACTTATCTCAGTATGTTGAACTTGAAGTGTCTTAAAGTCATTTAAAAGGATACAAATGAGGTATAGAGCTAAGGAGTATATATATATATACATATATATAAATTCATACAAGTATTTATTCTTTGTTTAGAAGAAATAGCAGTTTATGGAGAGAAAGTATCTTCCATAACTCCAAAATTTGTCAATAGCTTTAAATTCAGTATTTTATTTTCACCTTACATTATCAAAGAAATAATAAATGTGAGCTCTGTGCTTTAAAAGTAATAAAAACTTATAGAAAGAGTTTAAATATTTTCAAAAGCAAATGGAAAGTGAGAATTGCAGCACTCAATTGCTTACTTACTTGAAAGCATATATTAAATGATTGCATTCATTAAGCAACTTTGTTCCCAGCAGATTTTAAGATGGTATAAAAACTTAAATTTTTATATAGAAAGTTTGTTAGTCTCACCTCTGTTATATCAGTGTGGTTACTATGCAATGAACTTTAGAAAAGTCTTAAAAACTAAAAGGAAAAAAATGTACCTTTGTTTTGCAGTTTTTAAAGAAAAAGAGTCATTGGCTTCAAGAATAATCCATATATTTCAAAGTATGATAATTGAAATAAACTCATGGTTAAATACCAAAATTAGCTGATTTACTCCATTATAACTCAATTTAGTTATATCCAGTTGTAAAAGTGAAACAAAATTTTATCAGATGCGCAGCTATCCTCTGCATTCTTTTGTGTCCATTTTGATTTACTAAAATTATAAAGGAAATTACTGGGAATTGTATAGAGCCACGATTTTGTCACAATTACTGTATCTGGGGTGTGAGTCTCAGAGAAAGGATCAATATGAGAGGATTGCAGTTTACAAAATGAATGACCACAGTTCAACACCAAGGTCATCCCAGTCATTGTGAATATTACTATTTGAGGGTCATCCATGAGTTGATGCAGAAAAGATTATTAATCAGTCCCAGTTTTCCATTTCTCCCTTTTCTTATTAGATGATGTCACCATTCCCTTCTCCTGAGATACATACATGTCCATCCACAAGAAACTGTGTTTCTAAGCTCTTCTGGAGCTAATGTGACTGTGCAGCCACATGTCTTTGTTCTGGAGCAAAACTGTTGTGTACACCTTCTTCATTGCATTTTTAAAAGAATGCTATCAGCCCAGCACTTTATCTTTCCTATCATTATCCCTGGAACACAAAGGTGTTTTCAAAAACAATTCAGATATATTAAACAAGGCAACATGGGCTCCACTCTAAAGAACAGAGATGTTAAAAAGAGAATTCTGTGTTTCTGGGAAATCATTTGGAGCTATGTTTACCTACCCTAGAACTTTGATCTAAAAGTAGACTTTTCTTGGAAATTACTAGTATCTTAATTAATAAAGTGATATTTACAATTAAATAGAAAAAACTCAATATACATATAAACTAAGGCGTGAACTTATTTTTCTTTTTCCTATTGTCTTATATAGATTTTTGTGTGCGTATATATATATATTTATTTCATTATTCATTTTTGTATAGTTTGCTTTCTCCTCTCAGGTGTAGTATCCATAAAATTCCTATCAATAAGTCATCTGTGAACTATCACCATAGTCCCTTGTGCTCTTCCCAGAATCTGTTTTAATCCCTCTCCCTCCCACCCCCTGCTGAATGTCTCTGATTTACAGCCAAATATGCATATCATTTCTATACCTCTATCATGGGTCTAATATATCTAATTGTAGTAATAGGTTCCTTCTTAAAATTTTATTTATTTTTGTGTAGAAAAGCAGGGGTGTAGGCCAAAAATGTGGGAGGGTGAGAGTGTTCACCAGAGACACATTGAGGAGCAGAACAGGCAGATCTACTGAAATACATTGCTGAGGGGAGCAGTGGGGTGACCGCAACAATTTTTAAAAATAAGGCAAAAAAAAAAAAAAAGAAATTTGCTGCATTGAGTCTTCCTTTCACAAAAAGAAAAAAAATCAAATAAACAGCAACGAAAAACCCTCTGCCACATGCCATGCTACTTGATAGCTCAGTAGAAATTCTTTGAAAATCAGACAATCCTGTCAACCTGGATGCTACTTTATAAATTATTTATGTAATATTCTAAATCCTTTGATGTAATTTCAACAATGCTTACAGAATTTTAACCAGAAGTAGTTTCCATCTCAAGAAACCATATTCTTTGCATATCCACAAAAAGTAACTCCTCATCTACTTAAACTTTATCAGGAGAATACAATAATTCAGTTATATCTTTAGGGTATCTCAGTAGACTGATGTCTACTGAATCAGTAGACTCATGTCTTGCCTTTTTTCCTTTGTGTTAAGTGAAAAATACTCGCAGATATTTTTGAGGCATCTCTCATTAGGAGGAAAGAATTTTTTCCCAAAATCCTTCAGGTCAGAGCTTTTCTGATGACCAGGCTTTGACCTACAGAATTTGGTAGAAGTAAAGATACAGAATTTACAGGTGAGGACATGTGGTTCCTATACTCTCTTTCATTGAACACTGTCAACATTTGCAGAATAGTGGACCAGGTTTCTATAAGGAACAATGACCATGTGTTGAGTAAGTCTAAAAAAAATAGCCAGCAACAACCTACATCAACCACCCAGTCATGAGAGAGGTGGCAAGTGACCATAGCTGTACAAATCAGAACAATATATACCTCCAGCTTAACCCAATCCATAGAATTGTGAGCAGAAAAAGTGGTTGCAGTTTTATGTCCCTAAGTTCTGGGACTGTGTTGTTTTACTTAATGGTCAGAGATTTTTTTTTTTTTAAAAAGGCAAAAAGGAATACTTGGTTTTCAGCAGGAAGGAAAAGGAAGGGATGCCAAGGGTGATTTATTCCTCAACCTCATGTGCCTTGGGTCCATTTATCAGTCCAAATGGAGAACAATCCCAGACCAGGAGTGTGATACAACCCAGTAAAGAATGGAATGTCCAGAAAACCAACACAATAACAGTGCTAAAGCAATGGGCCAACACTAGTTTCAGGAAGGTAGGCCAGCTAACATGTGCAAACTCAGTGGGCCTTGGTAGTCTAGGAGATCTTACAGGCCTAGCTAATCAGCAAGAGACACAACGAAGACATCAAACAACCAAACTCCCATTCCTTGCCCACTATATCCATATAAGCACCTGCTTCTTTTTTTTTTTAAGGATTGTATTTATTTATGCATATAAGAACTGGGGTACAGGCCAGAGGTGGGGGTGAGAGGATCCACCAGAGACAGAGTGGGGAACAGAACGGTAAATTGACTGAAACACACTGCTGAGGGGAGCAGCAGCAAGGCAGGAGAGGTCTGCTGTACCATGTGGGTCACCTCCCTGGCCATCGGCAGGGATCGAACTCGTGGTGCAGTGGCTGCGGTTTGCTTCATAGTGCATTGCTTAACCCATTACGCCACCAGGGAGGGCCCTAAGCACCTACTTCTTGCCATCTCAGTGGCTAGCTACTTGGGACACTTCTCTGTTTAGAGAGATTCCCTGTCCTTATTCCTACCTATTCATAAATCTCTTGCTTTTCTGTAACTTTGTCTCATTATTGATTCTTTCCTTGTCAAAGACAGGAAGCAAGAAAGAGCCTGTTTGAAGTTTCAAACTGTAGGCTGCTCCCCAAAACCATGATTCATTATGACTTCCAATCTGGACAAGATGGTATGGATTCATTTTTCCTTCTCCCTTCCTTCAAAACACCCTGGAACTATTATAAGAATTAGCCAAAGGTGAAATCTGAAAGGTGGAAAGGACATGGTAAGTTGGTTATGAACTTTAGAACTAAGGATAGCATGGCAGCAAGGTAAATTGCCACCCATAGAAATGGAAGAAGGTGACCCAGGTTCAATGCAACAACAGAAGGTTACATAAGGAGGGTCATTTCAGGCAAGCCTGAAAGTATTATCAACAGGAAGAGATCATGCGGTTCAATGACACTCTATTTCCACACACAACTGAGATACCTGGTCTCATAGGAGATATGGACATGTGTGCTGTGGTACAAAGGGATATGACAATATATATTATATATCCAACTCAAATCAGCCTTTATTCCTATATCTCAAAATTCTCCCCATTAAGAAGCACCAGGATGCCTAGGACTTAATAAGATACTCCATCTCCTAACATAACAGTCCAAACGTCCAAAGTGTAGTAAAAAATAACCTGGGACAATAGGAAATAACTTTTCATAAGTTGAATGAAAAAAGACCAAAAAATCAACTTTTATCAATATTAAGATTGATTAGACATTAGAGATAGCTGATGATTTCAAGGTAGACACCATAAAAACATTTCAACAATCAATTACAAATTTCTTGAAGCAAATAGAGGAAAGGATTTGTGAAGATTCAGAAATTATAGAAAAAGAAACACTGAATTTATAAATAATTGAAATTCACAGTGGCAGAAATAGAATTCTCAATTGATTTGATCAACAGTAGAGAGATGATGATAGAATTTGAAGGCAGATTAATTCATAGTTTGGGTCACAGAGAGAAAGTAGACAAAATAAAATGAAAAGAACCACAAGAACAACAAAAGATTCAATTTTGGGGTTTCAGAGGACTCTTCAAAATTAAGGATACCTGAAGAAATATTAAACTGGTTCAGCCACTATGCAAAGCTGTGTGGATGTTCTTCAGAATACTAAAAATGGATCTACTATGTGATCCAGTGATTTAACTCCTAAGAATCCATCCAAAGTACACAAAAACACGAATTTGGGGTCCTCCCTGGTGGTGCAGCTGTTTGAATGCCACACTGTGAAGCTGCCGCGGCACAGACTTCGCGGCACAGCAGTGCCAATTCTATCCCGGGCAGGCCAGGGCCGGCCAGGAAGGGGACTCACATGGCACAGTAGACCTCTCCTGCCTTGCCCACTGCTTCCCTCAGCAGTGTGTTTCAGTAGATCTGCTGTTCTGCTCCCCATTCTGTCTCTGGTGAATCCTCTCACCTCCTGCGACTCTGGCCTGTACCCCAGCTCTTACATGCATAAATAAACAAATCTTAAAAAACAACACCACCACTAATTTGAAAGGGGAAATCTGCTCTCTTATGTTACTGCAGCACTATTTATAATAGCTGTGATATGGAAACAAACCAAATGCCCCAAAATAGATGAATGGATCAACAAGTTGTGGTATATTTATACAATGAAGCAATACTCAGTAATCAAAAAAGACAAACTCATGTCATTTGTGCCAACATGGATGGAGCTGGAAGGAATTATGTTTGCCCTTTAGTCAAAAGGAAAAAGAGAAATACTGGATGGTTTCACTTATATGTGGAATATAGAGAAGCCAGGCAAAAGGTCAAGAAAAAGTTAAAATTAGGAAGCTGACCATAGAACTGAGGCATACAGCAAAGGAGGTGGAGGAAAAGGGGCAAAACAGGGGAGGGATGAACATCAAGGATTATGGTGATGGTTCATAGTTAATGTGGGCACAGGAGAACTATGGGGACTACAACAATATAAGGGAAAATTAATAAATAAAAATATTTTATTTTATTTTTTAAAAAAGATTTTATTTATTTATGCATATAAGAGCTAG
Source organism: Galemys pyrenaicus (assembly GCA_019455555.1). Lineage (NCBI taxonomy): Eukaryota > Metazoa > Chordata > Mammalia > Eulipotyphla > Talpidae > Galemys > Galemys pyrenaicus. The sequence continues at coordinate 26,147 of JAGFMF010011599.1, read as the reverse complement.
GGTACAGGTCAGAATCGCCAGGCGGTGAGAGGAGTCACCAGAGACAGAGTGGGGGCCAGAACAGGTGGATTGGCTGAAGTATACTGCTGAGGGGGCAGTGGGAGAGACAGGAGAGGTCTGCCGTGCCATGTGGGTCCCCTCCCTGACCAGGGATCGAACTGGAGCTCTGGTGGCTGCGAAAGCTCCATAGTGTGGAGCTCAACCCACTGCGCCAATAAAAGGGAGGTCCAATAAAAAAAGTTTAAAAAGGAATACCTGAAGAAATAATGGTTGTTAACTTCCCAAATTGGGTGAGAGACGGTGAAAGTTAATATACAAGTAACTAAGCAGAGACCCAAATGGGTTAGGTGCAAATAAATCTATGCTAAGACAATAATTTCATAATTAAAACTATAAAACCTAAAATGAAGGAAAAACTTTGAAAGTAGTTCAAAGAAATAATAGTTTACCGATAAGGGCACCATTTAAATGCCAGCAGATTTCTCACGATATAATAAAGGCTAGATGGAAATAACACATTTTCACAGTACTAAAACAAAATAATTAGTGATTGTTAAATATATCCAGGTTAAATATCTTTCAGAATGACGTGGAAATAAATACATCCTCAGATGTAAAGAAACACAAATAATTAAACACTTGTTTTAAAATAATGACTGAAATAAATTCTACAGACTAAAAGGAAATAATAACTGGATTTATGCAAGAAACAAAACAAATGCAAAAGCCTTGCTTTGTTGGTGAAAGAAAACAGTGACAATGACTTCTAAGTATATGATAGTGTAATAGACAAATATTATGGTTGTGTAATAGACAAATGTTATGGTTGTGTTATACACACAAATATTATGTGTATGTGTTAAGTTTTATTCCTTAAACTGTTCAATATTCCATCACTCACAACTAGCACCATGTTGTCATAAGGACATGGAGATGATAGATTTTGAATGATTTTTGTTTGTCTTTATACATTAAAGACATACAATGAATTGAAAAGTTTCCACAATATAATTTCATAAGTTCGTGTAGTCTCAATTATTTTCCTTTATGAGTTCTGTAGTGAACAATAAATACTGATTTCTGAATTCACTCACTCATTTAATATGTATGGTTTCTCTCACTCAGTTCTATGGTGATCATTGAGAAGTTGGTTCTTTCTAAATGAATTACCCACAGATGATGTTCATATGATTTCAAGCTTGAAATGTGGTAGAAAGTCATTCCACATTCATTAATCATATATTATCTATTCCTTTGATTTCCCTAGTGCATGAGTTTTCTCATAACAAATGAGGTAAGATTTCTTTCTGAATGCACTATTGTATGATTCTGTAAAAACATTTGTATGAATTGTAACTTGTGTGATTGTTGGTGTACAGAGGATTATCTCTTTCATTTTAGTGGAAGGAGAAATTCTGAATACACTATTCGTTTTGCCTGTGAGTTCTCTAACATTGACTGTGAGATTTCCCTATAAGTTGTTGTTTTATTTTAGTTTGAGGGAAGATTTTCTACAATCATATAATTGTCAACCTTCTAATTTGCAGGATACATATTATGGACTGTTTTTTAAAATCCATCATGGTCTATATTAGTTTGGGTTCTCTGGAGAAACACACACATCTGTATTTATTATGTATGTATGCATGTGTAATGATTTGTATCTACAAAGCAATCAGATCATGCAGTTGGGGAGGCTGAGAAGTCCAGGATATATGCACAACATGGTGGAGATCCAGCAAAGTTGATGGTGTAACTTCCAGTCTGACTCTGAGTCCAATGACAGAAGAATAAATCCCAGCTTGAAAATATTAGTCAGAAAAAAAGAATTATTTCTTTAATAAGTCTTAGTTTATTCAGGCCTTCAGTGGATTAAATGAGGTTCACACATTACAGAGTGCAATGTGTTTTATTCAGTCTACATTTTTTAAAAAAAGTATTTATGCATATAAGAACTGGGCTACAGGCCAGAGGTGTGTGTGTGGGGGTGGGGGCAGGGAGTGAGAGGATTCGCCAGAGAGAATGGGGGACAGAATAGGTGGGTAGCCTGAAATACACTGCTGAGGGGAACAGAGGGTGAGTGAGACAGGAGAGGTCTGCTGTGCCATGTGGGTAACCTCTCTGGCCGGATGTCAAACTAGTGCCGCAGTGGTTAGTGATAACTTCATCATGCTGAAACTTTAGCCCTTGCACCACCAGGGAGGCCCTGGAGATATAAATTTTATATAATTTATTTTCTTTCTTACAATGTTTGCTTTCTTTTCTATGTGTAGACTTCCCACCACCAATTCACCCGTGCACCATCACCATAGCCTCTTGTGCTCTTCCTACCCCTGCCTTGATCCCAGTCCCTCCCTCTTTCCTGCAGAATACCTCTGATTTGTAGCTGTCTGTTTATTTTTGATTTTTGGTTTTTTTTTTTGATGTTATCATTTTTTCCTTCGGTCCCCTATATTCCTCCTATAAGTGAGATCATCTGGTATTTTTCTTTTTCCTTCTCACTTATTTCATGAGCATAAACCTCAAGAAATAAAATTTAATTCTAAGCTATATTCCTAAACATCATCGATTATGAAGGTATATTATACCTTTAATTATAGATTCCAAGAGTTCTAAAAATCCATTTTGTCCTCTAAGAGTTAAGAAATAAATCCTAAATAGATGCATACCAAACTAGAGTAAATGACAGAAGCTGCCCCTGCTCCAATCAACAATATTAAAAGGAACATCAGTCATACAGAGAATAATATTGAAGGAGAGGTAACTTTTAATTCCATCCTCCTTCAAGAACAAGGTCTGAATCTGAAAGTGAACATCAAATATTCCCACCTCCTTCAAACCTGTTCCACCTACAGTGTCCTCAGTTAATAGAAACATTACCTTTCCAGTTCTGGAGGACGACAGCTTTGAGGTCCATATTGACTCCTTTGTTTCTTTGATTTTCTACATCCAATTTTTTCATGTGCCTCAAAAATAAAAACATCAATAATCTGTTTTGAAGTTAATAGTTTTCCTTTTACAAAAATTGACTAGTGACTGCGTAAGAACTGATACCATTCATCTTCAATTAATACAAATCACTCTTAATGATTCCAAAATAATGAAGGCTAATAAATTGGAACATCTTACCTCTCTTGATCCTCTATCCCCTTTTGATTTACTAAAATCTTTAATTATTTGTATAATTAAGTCACTCAAAATATCATTACTGTGAATTTACAAAAAATATCATGAATGATAACCTATATATTTACTTTTTACTTTTCTCTTTCTTCCTTTTTCAGTCTTAAAAATTCAATATGTAAGATGGCGGCAGTGAAGACTCTAGACTCATAGTGTCCAGATACACATAACAGGGAAAGCCAAAAAAGCAAAGAGAAAAGCCAGAAAACGGACTATCAGCTTACATATAGGAAACATCAGCCCGACGGAAGGCGGTAGGAATCTCTAAATGAACTCTGTTTGAAATAAGGTCGGGGCATCCCCTGGCGCCCCGAGGGCGCCACTCCAAGAGTGGAGAGGGGCAGCGGGACTGCTGGATGCACAGCAGCCCATGCAGACGGAGGCTTGAACTGTAAAAGTCGGCTGGAGAACTCCTTCACCAGGAGCTGCTGCCAGGGGCGGCTGCAGAGGGATAGAGCAAAGTTAAGCTAAAACGGCAGTGCAGCCCCAGTGGGGATCTTGCCGTGCTCGGCTCCCGGGAACGCCATCTTAGGATTTCTCGCGCCAGAGGAACTGTGGGCTGTGGAGCAGCTCTTGTGAGCGGAGATCTGAGCTCGGGGAGTCAGTCAGAGGGTGCCACGGCCAGGAACTACTTGCCTGGTGCTGGTGTGGACAGACAGAGCAAAGCTGAACTGGAGCGCCAGTAAATCCCAGTCTGTATCGGGGCTTGCTCGGCTCCTGGGAAGCGCCATTTTGGAATTTCTCGCGCCGGGGGAACTGTGGGTTGCAGAGCCACCATTGCAGGCTGAGTTCTGTGCTTTAAAAGTCTGTGGGTAGATTTTCTGTAGAGCTTTTGGGGTTCTCTATGTATATTATCATATTATCTGCAAACAGCGATAATTTCACTTCTTCTTTCCCTATTTGGATACCTTGTATACCTTTTTCTTGCCTTATTGCCCTGGCCAGGACTTCCAGTGTTATTCTGAAGAGCAGTGTTGAAAGAGGACATCCTTGTCTTGTTCCAGATCTTAGGGGAAAGGATTTTAACTTTTTGCCATTGAGAATGATACTGGCTATGGGCTTGTCATATATGGC
>JAGFMF010011599.1:0-13978 GCA_019455555.1 Galemys pyrenaicus | reverse complement strand
CAGGATGTTTAAACGGCTTTTCTCCTTTTTTTAGTCTCTTCTGTGCGTCCTTCTTCTCTGGGTAGGTTGAAAATATAGTCCAATTTATCCTCAGTGTTATAGTTCCTACTGGGGCCTGCTGTATTTTTTCTTTTTTTCCTGTATCTCTCCGTCGCCATCTTTTCTCCCTCCCTCTCTGTTTCCTTTTTAATCAAAGTTTTTCTTGGTCCCTCCCTGGTGGCACAGTGGGTTAAGCAAGGCACTATGAAGCAAACCACAGCCACTGCAGCACGAGTTTGATCCCTGCCCTGGCCAGGGAGGGGACCCACATGGCACAGCAGACCTCTCCTGCCTCACCGCTGCTCCCTTCAGCAGTGTGTTTCAGTTGATCTGTCTGTTCTGTTCCCCACTCTGTCTGGTGGATTCTCTCACCCCTCTGCAACTCTGGCCTGTGCCCCAGTGCTTGTATGCATAAATAAATAAATCTTTAAAAAAATAAAGTTTGTTTTCTTAATTCCACCATTATCTGGTGTTACTGCTTTATGCAGTCAATATTATATAGATTTACCTAATGATTTAATTTTTTTTCATACTCAATTTTAAAGGAATATTTCATATTAGTATAAGTTATTGTATTATATTATAATATAAATTATATATTTTTTCTAAAATATTTGGTAAAATTTAACAGTGAATGTTAATGATTTTATTTATTCTTTTTAAAAGAAGATTTATTTATTTATGCATATAAGAGCTGGGGTACAGGCAAGAGTCCAGAGACAGTGGGGAGCAGAACAGGCAGACTGGCTGAAATTAACCCTCCCCCCCCCCCCCCCCCCCCCCCGTTGGTGGCAGGGATCGAACTTGGGCTGCAGTGGCTGCGGTTTGCTTCATAGTGCCTTGCTCAACCCACTGTGCCACCAGAGAGGCCCTGTTTTTATTTATTCTTTTGTAAATTTTGGTAATTTTTCCCAGATACAGAAATATCCAGGAAATTGGCTAAGTGGTATGTTCATACAGTGGAAAACTTCACGTCAATTAAAACTTTCTGTACTAAAAAAAAAAAAAACAACTTTCTGTACTGAAGTATTCTGTCAGAGCATGCATACTGAATGATTTTATTTGTATGATATATAAGAATAGAGAAAATCAACACATGAATATTAAAATGAGCATAGTATTTATCTCTGGGGGAAGTATATTGACCGAGATGGGGAATGTGCAAAATTTGTGTAGGGATGGGAAATTTTATATCTAGATTTAGAATTTGGTTAATTTGTGTAAAACTTCACTGAGCTATACAGCCTACTGTATAGCTAACACTTAAGTAAAAACATGGGCCAGAAGACAAGCAGGTATTACATTATACTATATAAAAAATGGAAATAAAATCATAATGTTACAAAATAATTATCTTATTAATAATCTAGAAAATATCAATTAACTTACAAAGAAGATTCAATTTCAGGGTTACCAGATAGACAAAAATTGAAAAAAGTGAAAAATAATATATTTGATGAAGATTTGAATTATTAAAACCTTTCTCACATTCCTTTTTGTAGATATCTGAATAAGGTTAAATACTGCATAATGAATGTGTGAATTAGCACAATTATATTAGAAAATAAATTATCATTAAACAGTAAATTTCAGAGAGAAAATATCTCATCATACAATGCTTCCAATTTTAGATTGAATCCCAGGTAAACATTTGCATCTGTGTATCAAGAGCTATACACACATTGATAGTAGCAGAATAAACAGTAGTTTTATATACAACATACATACATACATATATATCAGTACATAAATACAATTTTTTAGTGTACAAAGAAAATATATAAGTGAAACCATCCAATATTTTTCCTTTATGTATTCTTTTTGTAGATGAAAAACTGTATTTATGTATTGATATAAGAGGAATATAAGGGAACCAAATAAAGGATGAGGGAAAAGAATAATAACAATTAAATGAAACCTACAACAAAACAAACAAAACAAAACAATGATAAATCAGAGACATTTTACAGGGGATGGGGAAGGAGAGGGATCAAAATAAGGATGGGAAGGGCACAAGGGACTAAGGTGATTTTGCACGGATGAACTGGTGATAGGGATTCCATGGGACTACACTTGATGCCAAATATATATAAAGAAGTTAAAATAAAAAATGCTTTACAGGCATGTAACAATAACAAAAACCAGCAAAAGAACATATATATACATACATATGCATACATGCTGTATACCTCAAATAAGGCATTATATGGAGATATGTAAATTAATTTTCATATATTTCAAAACTGAGTATGTTATAGAAGTGAAAGCCAATTCATGTAAAATTAGTTTCTGTAGCAATAGCATAGAATTAAAAAATGGAAGTTCACAACAATTACATATTTTATATCCTTTATGAGGGTCAAATCTTACAAAAGTAAAAAATGATTGATAGTTTGATAAATAAATGAAATTTACTCTAAAGTTATAAGGGAAACATGAAGATTATAAACATAACACTCAGAAAGGTGAGCAAGATAAGAGTGAAAAATCAGAGTAATAAGTTGGAATGATGATTCTTGTGTAAGAAATAAAACAATCTAAAAATCCCTAATATAATCATTAAAAATAAAAGGAGTGAAATGAGAGACTACAGTAATGTCTTATGCAGGAAATATTTTCCTAAGGTAAACAGTGTTTGTGCAATATCAAATTATTGTGTTGAAGAAAAGATTATGTACTGAGAATTATGGCTGTTGCTGTGTAATTAACATTTTACTGAGTTTGATGGTCTGTGTAGATTAGAGTATTTCAGGAAACTGATAGAAATGGGAATAAAGGGAGAACAGATACCTCTGGACCAGATTTCACTAAAGAGTGAACATGAAAGCAAAAATATGGACCTGCCTATAGTTATATGTTAAACTTTTGAGACTGAAGTAGAAACAATTGAGGGAGAACTACATGTTTTGCTTGTCTTAATAAAGGAAGTTTGATTAATTTGATAAATGAAGGGGTCTAACTATACATCAGAATTTTCAAGAAAGGTAGATTTAATCTGTGTTTTGAGATGATTTTATTTTGTCCTAAGAAGTCAATTATTATGGACAAATTGCACACTTTTTCACTTTATAATCTTCAGAGATTTATAGTAGTGTAATAGTTTTGGAAAAAAAAAGATATTGAAATGCAACCTTTGGTAAAAATGAGTAGAAGCTGATGAATGCCATTTACCTTTTAATGTCTTACGATAATTATCATAGCTTGTTTTTGCACCTGGTATATTCATTTGAAGTACATTAATGAGAAATTCTTCTCAAATTAGAAATATCTTCCTTATTTGAATCTAGGAACTCAAGGTCACAGGAAACTAGTTATAAATATTTCTAACAAAAGAAATATTGCTGAGCTCAATCATTAGCAAGTGGTAGAGAATCATCAGTCTTAGGTCTCTAAGTATTCTAAAAGGTCTTCAGAGAAGTAGCAGTGGATTTTAGATTCTTAGACCTTGAATACTTGTTAAGTATTATCTAGGTAAGTGAGAAATCACTCCTTCTTTTAAGATCATGGTGCTATTTGTGGTAAAACTCACTTTACTCTTCCAGTTCTGAATAATCTTTTCATTGTTTCTCAAAGAGGTAGAAAGTAGCTTATATAAATTAGAAAAATTTAAATCTAGCTCATATGAAGATAAGCTATACTTTTAAAATGTCATAAAAATTGTATGACCTGACTTTATCTTTTATTTTCAACTCTATAATCATTTCAAAATACTAAAACTGTCATAAAAGCCAAAACCAAACAAAAACCTGCAAAATTATTCTAGGAATGATGGTTCCTATAGTTATTGAAATTATACACACACACATTCATATTTACATATGTATGTAAAAAATCAAACAGGAAATGTGGTCACCATTCACATTCATTTCCTAATTTCCTAATTTATTGTAATGGTATGAGAAAGAAATCTTTGTTAGTGAATAACTGAACTGTCTATTGAAGTTATAGGAAAATGTGCATATGTACAGTTTCAAAAATATTATCAAAGAAAATGACTAAAAATATTATCTAAAGATAATGACTTTTTGATTGTAGCAAACTTTAAAATTCTTACTTTGTGCCAGAATTGTTTTATATTTTATCTATGATCTGCCTGGAAATCTAGCATGTTTATTGCAGTACTATTTAATATAGCTAAATTATGGTAACAACCTAAGTGCACCAGACAAGTGAGTGGATCAAGAACATGTGGTAAGTATGCATGATGGACTATTACTCTGCAATCAAAAAAATAGAAACTCACACCATTTATGGCAACATGAATGGAGCTGGAAAGTATAATGCTAAGTGAAATAAGTACAAAGGAGCATGATAAATATCACATGGTGTCACTAATATGTGAAATATAAAGTAACCAAACTAAAAGTCATATAAACACAAAACTAACTCTTAAGAGATGACTACAGAACTGAAACACCAAGAAGGGGAGGGTTTGAGAGAAGGGGAAGAACAAAGGGGAGGAACACAATGGACTGGTGGTGGATGATGGGTGATTTGCACTATTATCTCAATTAAATTTTATTAATTTAATTACCTCTTGGGACTTCCCTAGTGGTGTCACAGTTAAGTCTCAGCATTATCACTGCAATTGTCTGAGTTCAATCCCCAGCCAGGGAACTGAACCACGTGGCGCAGCCGACCTCTCCTGCCTCGACCACTGCTCCCCTCAGCAGTGTATTTTGGTTGATCTGCCTGTTCTGCTCCCCACTCTGTCTCTGGTGACTCCTTTCACCCCCTGTACCTCTGGCCTACACCCCAGCTCTTCTATGTATAAACAAATAAATCTTAAAGTAATAATGATTTAATTACCTCAAAAATAATTTTATTTTCTCATTTAAAAATTAATTAACTAAAAAACAAACAAACAAATCTCTACCTCTTGATGGTCTAAAGAAGTTGTTGACATTTTTTAAAACATTTAGAAAAATGCTTCCCAGAAGAAAACAGTAGAAAGCCCAATTCAACTCAGGTAATGGGTTAAATAATGACAATTCCATCAAATTAAAAGCAGAGCTCAGTGAATCCAATGAATAACAAGTTTGATGAAACATCTGTTTTTTTTTAAGTGGAGGTAAAGAATACTCTTTTTTTAAAAAAAGATTTATTTATGCATACAAGAATGGGGGTACAGGCCAGAGGTGTGTGTGTGTGGGGGGGTGAGAGGATTCACCGGAGACAAAGTGGGGAACAGAACAGATAGATTGACTGAAATACACTGCTGAGGGGAGCAGCAGAGAGATAGGAGAGGTCTGCTGTGCCATGCGGGTCAGCTTCCTGGCCAGGGATGGAACTCATTCTGCAGTGGCTGTGGATAGCTTCATAGTGCGGTACTTAACACTTTGTGCCACCAGGGAGGCCCCAAGTTTGATGAAACATTTTGTTCTATTCCCCAACAGGTGAAAAATGCATGAATATAGGCATTCTGAAATTCTGGAAAAGTAATTTAAGGTATTACACCTTGAGAGTAGAAGTAATTAGATTATTCCATGTTTCTCTTCTTTTGGTGATCTCTCTTATTTTTTATTCTGTATAACTGCTATTCCGCCTTTTAGTAACCATTCCTTTTTCACCTGTGAAAAGGCATATATGTCTAACCTTCTTAGCTTGTGTTCTGATATTTTAGGTACACAGATCATTGTTAGTTGAGAAGTGTCACTCTATTTATTATTTATGTTAAACACATTATATATATACATACATATATATATATTAAAGTTCAGAATATTTGATATGTAAGAACTCATTGGTTGGGGCTTCCCTGGTGGCACATAGGGTTTAGGCGCAGCACTATGAAACTATCACCAGCCACTGCAGCCTGAGTTCGAGTCCCGTCCAGGAAGGTGACCCTGATTGTGCAGCAATCCTCTCCTTTTTCACCTGCTGCTCCCCTCAGCAGTGTATTTCAGTAGATTCACCTTTTCTGCTCTCCGCTCTATCTCTGATGAATCCTCTTACCGCCTCATCTCTGGCCTCTACCCCAGTTCTTGTATGCATAAATAAATAGATAAATCTAAAAAAACCCAACAAAACTTATTGGTCTTTTACAGCTTTGTCAAATCTATTTTTAAGTAGCCATAACCTTAGCTTATTTAAAATTCATAGTTCTGAAATTTTTAAAAATTTGTTTTCACCTATACTCTATATCCACAAATGCTTCCTCTTAAGCTAATGGGACAGTCTTGAGGCTCATATAATATGTAATGAAAGTAATTATAACATACAGACTTTCAGGCTGTTCTTAAACTGTAATCAATTAGGTTCTATATTTCTCAGAGAATTTTCTAGAAATATCTAATATTGAACTTACCCATCTTTAAAGGTCATAAAGCCTTATGTTTTTTAGTTTTATATTTTTGTTTGTAAGTTTACCATTGTTGATTTCATACTTTTATGTGTGTGTGTGACATCTTGCAAAAGCTAGCCCAAACACCAATATACAAATATCACACTATTTGATAGTACTATTTACTTATTTTTCCCAAAGTGATGTCAGGTTAGGGTATATTATTGATGATCCAAAATATTATAATTTGCTGTCATAACTTACTGAAATAATTTAGTGTTAAGGTATGGACATTTATGGTTATGTTTATATAACCCAAACTGGAATAACATGAAATAACTACCAAAAGTTGTGTGTTGTTTTATATATCCTGTCACATGTCTATTAAGAAGTTATACAAATAGCCAGAAAGCACATGAAAAGATGTCTTATATCATATGTCATTAGAAAAAAATGCAAATAAAACCACACTGAGCTAGCACTAAGATTTTATATTGAAAAAAATGGTTATATTGTAAAAAAAATAAATGGTGGTAAGAATGTGGAAATATTGGATCCTTCGGGCCCCATTCTTGCTGGTGAGAATGTAATGTCTCAGCCACTATAGAAAACATTTGGAAATCCTTGAAAAAGTTAAATATGTACTCTCAAATGACCCAAAAATTCTATTCCTAAAATTGAAAATGTGAACTTATATATATATATACACACATGCATGTTAAGTGTTCATAATAGTAACAATATTGATAATAGCTAGAAGATGGAAATAACTCAAATGTACATCAACAGATGAATAATATAGTGTGCTATATACATAAAAATTAATGTTATTCACAATAAAGTATAATGATATTCTGATATATGCTACAACATGGATGAATCTTGAAAACATATTGTAATATGAAAGAATTCAGTAGCTAATGAGCAATTACCATGACCACTTACACACTAACACATTCAGTGACCTAGAAGCATATATACAAAATCATATTACTATACAATAAGAAGAATGAAGGAAGAGATAGAAGTCATGCACAAATCGGTCACAAGCAAGGGAAACAGTAATACAAACTCACCTAAAAAAATGCAGGATCATATGGGCGTTCTGTTTTTAGTAGTTTGAAGAACCTCCACACTGCTTTCCATAGTGGTTGGGCCAGTTTGCATTCCCACCAGCAGTGTAAGAGAGTTCCTTTTTCTCCACATCCTTGCTAACATTTGTTGTTGCTACTTTTTTTTGATATGTGTCATTCTCACTGGTGTGAGGTGGTGTCTCATAGTGGTTTTGATTTGCATTTCTCTGATTACAAAAAATGTTCAGCATTTTTTCATATGCCTGTCGACCATTTGCATTTCATCTTTGGAGAAATCCCACTCCTAGGAATATACCCAAAGAACATAGAAACACTGATTCAAAAGAATACCTGCACCCTTATGCTTATTGCAGCACTATTTACAATAGGTAAGACCAGTAAACAACGTAAGTGCACAAAAAAAGATGATTGGATCAAGAAGATGTGGTACATATACATGATGGAATACTATTCAGCAATAAAATAAACCAGAATCATTTGTAGAAACATGGAACTAGATGGAACTAGGAGGGATTATGCTCACTGAAATAAGTCAGAAGGCAAAAGAAAAATACTGGATGGTTTCATTTCTAGGAAGAATATAAGGGAACCAAATACAGGACCAAGGAAAAGAATAATAATGAAAGAAAAAAACCCCACAACACAACAAAAACAAAAAGACAAGGAAAATCAGAAACACTTTGTGTGTGTGTGTGTGTGTGTGTGTGTGTGTGTAGGGAATGGGATGAAGGCAGAAAGAGCCCAAGGGATTGAGATGATGGTGCACTGGTGAAATGGTGGTGGGGAATCCATGGGAACCACAATTGATGTCAAACATATATAAATAAATAAATAAAATGCAGGACCAGAACCCTTCACAAGTGATTTCAAACAAACATTCAAAGATGAACTAATACCTATTCAACTCAAACTCTTTCAAAAGATTGAAAAGGAAGTAACACTTCTAAAGACATACTATGAGGTCAGCATTACTCTAATACCCAAACCAAAAAAAGACAAAAGAGAGAGAGAGAAAAAGAAAATTACAGATTAATCTCCTTAATGAACACTTATACAAAGATCCTCAACAAAGCCCTAACAAAATGAATCCACCAATGTATTAAAAGGATCATACAGCATGATCAAATGGGAGTTCATACTAAGAATATAAGGGTGGTTCATCTATCTGAAAAGCAATCAACATAATTCACTATATCATCATCAGAAAGATTTTTAAGAAATTATATTAACAGGTGCTGAGAAAGCACTTGATAAAATTCAACATCCATTTACTGTGAAAATCTGGATATAAATGGAACTTAACATAATAAAAGCCATGTACAAGAAACCCACAGCTAATGTCATCTTTAATGGTGAAACAATGATTCTCAGTAAGATCTGGTATAAGACAAGGATGTCCACTACTATTCAACATAGTATTGAAATCCTAATACAGCAATTAAGTGAGAGGAAAATAATGAGAGTAATACAAATTAGAAGAAGTAAAGTAATCATATGCAGGTGACATAGTAATGTACACAGAGAATACTCAAAATTCCACAGAAACTAACAGAATCAGTTTAGCTAAGTGTCAGGGAATAAATGAGTAAGTAAAATCAGTTACTTTTATATATAACAACAATGAGGTAGGAGAAGAAGAACTTAAGAAAAAGGCCCCATTTATAATCATACCAAAAAATTAAATATATAAGATTAAACCTAAAAAAGAGAAGTAAAAGATATATAAAGAGAAAACTATATGACTTACTAAAATAAACAGACACAAAGATATGAAAAATGTTCCTTGCTCATGGATTGGAAAGATTGACACTGTCAAAATGGTCATCCTACCCAAAGTAATATATCATTTTGATGTCATCCCAATGAAGATATTATTAGAATTTATCAAATAACTGAAACAAATGTAGCAAAAATTCAGGTGGAACTATAGAAGATCTCAATATCCAAAACAATGCAGGCAAAAAAGAAAAAGAATGATGGTATCACACTTTCAAACTTCAAAATACATTATAAATAATGAAATTAAAACAACCTGGTACTGGAACAAAAACAGACACACATACCAATGGAATGAAACTGATAGCTAAGATATAAACCCACCCTACATGGACAGTTAATCTATGACAAAGAAGCCAAGATAGACAATGGAACAAGGATAAACTCTTCAGTAAATGGTGCTGCCAGAACTGGACAGTTGTATGCAAAACATTGAAACTAGACCAATAGCTCACACCATACAGAAACATTAATTAAAAATGGATAAAAGGATTTGGCGTAAGATCTTAAGTCACAAAATACATAGAAGAAAATGTAGTCAAACACTTCATGATAAAAGCTACAGTGATGTCTTTAGTGATTCATCCTCAACAGCAAGGAAAACAAAAGTGAACATTAACAGTCAGGACTATATTAAACAAAAAAGTTTCACAGTGAAAGAAACTAACCAAAATGAAAAGATACCCTGCTGAATGGAAGAAAAAAATTTCCCGCCACTTATCTGACAAGGGACTGATATTGAAGACATTCAAATAAATAATCAAATCAACAAAATGGAAACAATTTAACAAAAAAAAAAAAAGGGCAGAATAGCTAACCAAGCACCTACCAAAGAAGACATATAGAGATTCATGTCACTTAGCATAAGAGAAATATAAATCAAGATCATAATGAGAGATAGTTTACATTTATGAGATTGGTCCATATTTAAAAGAACAAAACAAAAGTGCTGGTGAGGTTGTGGTGAAAATAGGGCCCTCCTTTACCATTGAGGGGAAGGCAAATATTCCATTTTTCATAGTAAGCAGGTTGGTCATATCTCAAATATTATAAATGGATCTGCCATATGACCCAATGATTCCACTCTTAGGCATCTACCTGAAAAAAAAATTGAAAGGAAGTATGCACTCCTGTGTTTATTGCAGCACTAGTCACAATAGCCAAATTATGAAACAACCTAAGTGCCTGGAAACAGGTGAAAGGATCAAGAAGAGGTGGTATATATACACAACAGATTATCAATCAGTGATCAAAAAATAAAATAAAATCGTACCATTTGTGTCAACATGGATGGAACTGGATGTTAATTAAGTGAAATAAGTAGAAGATAAATGCCAGATGGTATCATTTATATATAAAATATATATAAACCAAACTAGGTGTTAGAATATGACAAGCTTAAAAACTAACCCTTTAGAGCTGACTATAAAACTGGCATCCAGAGGAAGAAGGATTGGGGAGCAGTGAGAACAAGGATGGAAGGGAACACAATGGTGTTTTGGTGATTTCGGTGTCAAGTACACTTAGATAATGCTACCTGAGAGAAAGAACCAGTATGTCCAATATAACAATGATAATGTAAGCCAGTGTCACTTTCATTAAAAACTAGTAATTCTCTGGACTTAAAACAGGTCCTCCCTGTGGCGCAGTGGGTTGAGAGCCACACTGTGAAGCATCCGCGGCACAGCAGTGAGTGTTAGTTATATATAAAGTTATATTTATAGTTATAAATAAATATATAGTTATATATAAAGCTGTTTTAGTTACAGTAGGATTTTTTTGTATGACAATAGTGACTTCCTAAAAAAGAGTGTTTTGTTTTTAGTCCATATGAACTTTATTTCCACAATTAACATGGTAAGACAGATTGGCTATTCTTGGGTCAGAAGTCCATCTTGGAACTTTGGTGGAGTAGAAGGAAGAAAAGTAAGAAATATAAAATAAAAATAAAAATATAAAATAAAAGGAAGAAAAGAAAAACTTGGAAATGGGCATAGCATGTGCAGGTGGTACATTTGTGCAAAACTCCGAGTTTGTGAATAGTATGTTGACCTCAAAGGAGTAGTCACTGGAAATGAGAATTCGAAGGAAAAATTATCCAGAAAAATTGGTGTGGGTATATGATGCTTACACATTTCAGAGGAAATAAAAATAAAAAAGAAAAGATAAAGAAAAATTTTAAAGAAGTTATGAACAGAAACATATGACATACTTATGACAGTAATTACTAGAAAATAACTAATATGAGCTTCAGGGAAGAAGTGACTGTAAAACTGATAAAATAAATAAAGCTGGACATCGAGCTGGCTAGTGAAGACAAGGATAGAGAGGGCAAGTCACTGCTAAAAGCTGTCATGTGCCGCTGACTCCTACCTGAAGGCCAGGTTCATGAGACCCTACAGAACACAGTCCTGACAATGTGCCTCTATGTGGAGTCCATTGAGCACATGCCTTGTGAAAATACCATGGACTTGGTGGGAGTGGACCAGTTCCTGGTGGAGACACCTTTGGAGCATGCCAACAACATGCAAGTGATGAAGTTCACTGTCAGCCCTGTCATCAGAGCGACAGGGGGAGCCAACAACCTGACTGACCTGCCAGGTGGCCCAAAGTGGTTGGCTAAGTGAGAGCCCATGGTGCAGTGCATCCTTCCCGACTCTGGGGAGCACATCATCCCAGGAACCAGAGAGTGGCACCTAGATGTCTGCCTGAAGTGCCTGGAAGAAGACCACACCTGCATTCTCATCAAGAAATCGACCCTCTGGTCTCATGCTACAAGGTTGTCAGCAAGGACTCTGGTGTGCTCTGCCTGTCCAAATCTCCCAGCAATCACAACATATAGGCATGGCTCTTTCCTGATGGTTTGGTCGAGCACATTGACAAGATGAAGTGTCTGCCTGCCAGAAGCTCAAGCAGCTGGTTTGCTAACTGGCTGAGAAATGAAATAAGATGTGGCTGAGGCCCACAAGAACTGATGCTTTGGGCCTGAGGGCACTGACCCCACCTTCCTCACCCACATCAGCAAAGGTGTGCAGTGCCTCAATGAGATCAAGGACAGTATGGTAGTTGGCCAAGGAGCTGGTGCTGTGTGAGAAGAATGCAGGTTGTGTGTTTTGACATCCAGGTGTGACATTGCATGCAGATGCCCTCCACTGTGGGGTGGCAATTCATTCCCACAGCCCTGCACTTCTTCTACGGCAGTGTGCTGACTGCCAAGCCCCAGCTCATAGAGCCCATCTACCCAGTTGAGATCCAGTACCAAGAACAAGTAGTTGGTGGCACTCCTGGCATCCTAAACAGAAAGTACAGTCATGTCTTTGAAGAATCCCAAGTGGCCGGGACCACCATGTTTGTTGTGAAGTCTGATCTGTCCGTCAGTATGTCCTTTGGTTTCACTGCTGACCTGAGGTGCAACAGAGGTGGTGTGTGTGACCACCAGCAGATCCTGCCTGGAGACCCCATGCACAACACCAGCTGCCCCAACCAGGTGGTGGCAGAGATGTGCAAGCACAAGGCATCCCCACCCTGGACGACTTCCTGGAAAAACTGGAGGGAGCCTGTTTCCCCACCTCTGTCAGCACAGCCCTGCACTCAGCCACTAACAAACCACACAACAAACCCTTGCATTCTCAAGAGACCTTGGGACTGTCCACACAGTGCTACTCTGGAGCTGCTCTGTGCCATTGCTCCACAGGAATACTTAGCTTGTTCCCATAATGTAGCCATATTCAAAAATGCTATGTTAAAAGTGGGAATGCAAGTTTCCTTTTGAATTAGTGGTTTGATTTTTTTGGATAGATGTCTGTGAATGGAATTAAGGGGTTGAGTGGCACATCAGTTTTTAATGTTTTGAGATTACTCCACACTGCTTTCCATTGGGACTGAGCCAGTTTGCATTCCCACCAGCAGTATAGGAGAGTTCCTTTCTCTCCACATCCTTGCCAGCAACTGACTTTGTTGTTTTTTTCTACAATATGGGTCTTTCTCACAGGTGTGAAGATGTTATCATTGTGGTCTTGATTTGTATTCGCCTAAGTATCTGCTGATGAACATTTTTTGCATGTGCTTGTTTGCAGTCTGAATGTCTTTGGAGAAGACATTCAGTGTCTGTTTAGATCTTCTCCCCATTTTTGCTATGTATATTTGCTTTGTTTTTTTCAGAGTTTTATGAGTTCTTTGTATATCTTTGGTATCAGTCCTTTGTCAGCTGTATGTTGCAAAAATAGTTTCTTCCATTCAGTATGGTTGCTTTTTGTGTTAGCTATGATATCTTTCAGGGTGCAGAAGCTTTTAGTTTGATGTGGTCCCAATTGTTTATGTTATCTTTCGTTTTCCTTGCTCTTGGGCACAAATCTGTAAGGGCATCACAAAAGCTTATGTCATAAAATATTTTGGCTAGGTTTTCTAGTAAGTAGTTTATGATTTCAGGTTTTTCAGCCAAATTTTTTATCCATTTTGCATTGATTTTTATGTACGATGTGAGATAGTGGCCTAGTTTCATTATTATGCCTGCATCTATCTCATTTCCTCAACACCATTTATTGGTGAGGTTGCCCTTGTTCTTGTGTATGTGCTTGGCTCCTTTGCCATATCTTTTTTTTTTTCTTTTGCATTTTTTGATTTATTCCCAGATATTTAATTCTTTTTGATGTGATTGTAAAAGAGATTGCTTTCTTGATTTTTTTAAATTATTATATTTAATTGCATTTGACATCGTTTGTTTTCCCCAGTGGGTTCCCACCACCATTTCACCCGTGCGCCGTCACCTCAGTCCCTTGTGCTCTTT
>JAGFMF010011598.1:846385-867050 GCA_019455555.1 Galemys pyrenaicus | reverse complement strand
ACCCTGTTTGCTCAATTTCTTGAAGCCCACTTGGATTTCTTTCCGCAGCGTCAGCCAGGAAGGACGTGCTGGCACACTGTCCTCCCAGAACATTTGCCGGCTCAGATGAGCTCCCGTCTCCGACTTGAAATGGCAGACTCAAAGGAGAGAAATATATTGGATTCTGTCTTACATGTTTCCTACAATTTCTTGATGTCCAACAAATGTTATGAATAATGAATCATCTGCTCACATTAAGTAAAACTCTCCTCAGGAATAAACTGGAAGTGTCGAAAGAGACACTAGCAAAAGGCAGGTGGCAAGGCAGGTCTCCTGCTCGTCAGAAGACAGTAGTTGTGTTTTGAGAGGTACTGGGGAAGTAGTTTCTGAGGCAGGTGTAGGAGAGTTGAGATTCCACTGAGGGTTGATCCAAGCGGCTCTTTTAAAAACACAAGTTTGTCCATTTGAAAATCATAAACTCTATTGGTTGGACAAAATCGTGAAGCCACCTAATTTAAACTTTCTTGGTGCCTACAAAGAGGGTTGTTATCTGGCGAGGATGTGGAGAAAAAGCAGTCCTCTTCTGCTGCTGGTGGCAATGTACGTGGGTCTGGCCACTGTGGAAAGCTGTGGCGGGGTGGGAGGACCCTCAAAACACTAAAAATGGAGCTACCATATGATCCCAGGATTCCACTCCTAAGAATCTACCCAGATGACACAAAAGCACTAATTCCAAAGGAAACCTACCCCCCTGTGTTCACTGCAGCACTATTTACACTAGCTAAAATGTGGAAACAACCTAAATGCCAAAAAACTGATGAGTGGGTAAAGAAGATACGGTATATGTACAATGGAACACTACTCAGAGGTCAAGAAGATAAACTCATGCCATTGCGGCAACATGGGTAGAGCTGGAAGAGATTATGCTAAGCAAAATAAATCAGAAGGAACAAGATAATATTGGCTGGTCTCACTTATATGTGGAATATAGAGAAACCAAGCAAATGTGAAGAAAAAAATAAAACTTGCTGGCTGACCATAGATCTGAGGCATAAAGCAAGGGAGGAGGAGATGGGGAGTGGAAACAGGGGTTGAGGAGCACAAGGGACTGTGGTGAAGGCTCACGGGCGCTGTGGTGGTGGGAGAACTATGGGGACTACTCCTGAGCGAAGAAAGCAAATCCAAATACTGTGCAAAAATGAACAGCGATATGAGAAACAAACAAATTTAGGGGGAGAAAAACAAAGAGGGTATTTATGTAGTATTCCTGTAGTGGAGCACTCACTACTCCCCAAAACTCAGTCCTCCTCAAGAAGCTTTTAGAGGATCTTCTTGCCCCAGCGTGACCTCATGGTGTGACCAGCCATGTGGACCTGCACCAAAGCAGGCCAGAACATTTCTCATATCCTGAAGCCCCTCTTTCAACCAAGGTAATGTTCCCCCACCTTCCCTCTATTTCTCAGGGGTGTGGTTTGGGGTACCACAGAGTCCTGGCTGTTCTTGCAGAGTGGTGCCTTTAAAGAGAGTTGCCCCCTTTAAAGAGAAGTGCCCCTCTTGGAACCCTGCCAGGATGAGGTGGCTCCTCTGTGACGCGGCCACAGCTCAAGCTCGGCGGCCACCACTCTCCACCACTGGATCTTTACTTTCCTCTCGACCAGCCTTTAACCAAGTCTCACCGCTCTACTCTGGACTTCTGCAAGTCTTTCTCTGGAGTAAAGAACTGGGCCTATTTTAATTTAAAAGTAGACAAACCACAAATCAAACATAGTGCACATTCACGAATGTCCTTTTAAAGTTGCCTCAGAATCAACAACAAAAAACATCCAACAAGAAAACAAGAAGTATGAAGTTAAAGTGAAGCCCAGGCTACGTTTCATCTAGACAGTTACTGACCCATTAATGTCAGTCAATGATTAATTCAAGCCTCTTGGAATCTGGCAGCCTGAAAGAATGTAGGCCTCTAACAAAGCAGCTGCTCAGGGCAATGAAGATGGGCCATTCTCTTGCTCCCAGAAACCCACGGGGGGGTGGGGGGGGCACAGCCTTTGCAGTTCCCCACCTCCTGTCGGGGGAAGGTTGGCAGAGAACCCAGCAAGTCATCTGTCTCCCACACAAGCCAACTCACCTGCAGGCTCACTTGTCATGAGTGTCCCCGGGCACCCCAGGCCCCGCCAGAATCCACCACCAAAAAGTATGACCACTGCCACTGGTATTTTTCCCACTACAAGTATTAGAAAGTGCAAGCTTCTTTCTTTTTCCCCTGGATTTTCAGTGTGAAAATTAATACACAGATACACTCTGTTGTGAGGCTGAGAGGCCAGAAGAACACACCCATGCAAGTAATGCTGTTTCCCGGGCCCCAAGAAGGGAGGAGGGCTCTCTACCCAGCAGGCCCCCAAAAGCAAACTAGGAGGTGCTGGCTTTGTAAGTCTGTATGTGTCTCCCCAGAAGACTGCCCTTTCCAAACTGTTTTTTTATTTCTGTTTCAGAATAACTCTGTTTTGTTGGTGGAATCATTGATAGATTCTTGTTTGAGATTAATATCAGCCTCTCAACCACAGTGATAGAAGGAGGAAGTAAGGAGAAGATGAGGAAAGAAGTTGGGGTGGGGGACAGGGGAGAGAGGGTCACTCCCACACTTTTTAAAACATGGACAAAGTTTCATATGCTCTGACATTTTGTAAGAATGCAAACTTATAACAGGGGGTGATATCCACTGACCGCCCAGCTTGGGAGAGGAAATAAATTCTCCTGTTCCTGCAGGCACTGGCAGAAGGGGGCTGCTACAGGGCACCCTCAGAGTATTAGACACCAGTCAGAGTATTAGAAGCCCTGAAGACAAAGAATCAAAGAGGGTCATCTGTGAGTGCTCACCGACCTGAGGCAAGTGGCCCCCTTCCTGGATGGAGCAAAAGCTGGTTCTTGTTCACGGCCAGGATGAACCAGAGTTGTTGCCTGTTAGCTGGAGCTTATACACTGATTGCTAAAGATTATTCTTTCTGATGATCCTTTTTTTCTTCCTTGCTTCATAAATCACTTTTAATTACCAACCCACAAGTCCTCCTTTGGACTCACTTCTTTGACATAACTTTGGGTTAAAAGGAAAATCTAGTGCAGTTCGAAGTGTGGTTTGAGGTTTATTCCTGAACATTTCCATGACTTTGTTGTTGTTATTACTCTGATGTGGGGGCTGTGTTGGCCCGAGGCTCCAACTCCACTTACACACAGCTGGTAAATGAAAACAGTATCGGAGAATCTCTGTTACACAACAGGCTTTTATACAGGGATGGCTCATATTTTACTGCCGTTTCCTTTGAAAATACTCAAAGCCATGACATCTATTTCCTTTCATTGGGGTTTTTATGTTCTTGCAGCCAAGAAAGGAGAGGATAAAGTTCATTAATTCAGCATAGTAATAATTACAATGTCCACATAAATTTTGTTGGGTTTGGTGCTTTTAATATTGTAGCATACACTACCTCTTTCCCCTTCCATTTTCTTAGTTAACAAGTGAAGATGAGGAGAAAACTGGTTAACCTCAGGGTGAGATGCCAAAGGTCTTGCTGGCAATAAAGAACATGCCACAGGCTTTCCAGGAGGGAGGCACCACCCCCAACCTAGGGCAGGAATGATAGGGCAGGGATCTGGCTGGGAGCTGTCAAGACCTTGGGAATGCACAATGAGCTAGTTACTTTGCAATGAGCTTGACCAAATTGCCAAGGATGGGGGAGATTTAGACTACCCCATATTTTATGTCTTGAAAAAGTTGAAAATCCACTGTAGGTAAACTGGGAGCAGGAGATGGGAGGCAAAAGAGGCAGGGCCAAGAAATGAAAATCTGGAAGTTAAGAAGTTTGAACTTCTTCCTAAAAGTCCAAAGTTCACTGAAAATTTTAATCAGAGGAGTAACTTTATAACATATGAAATTTTAAAATGGCTCTAGTTTGGATAATGGGTTGAAATTATTGTAATATTTGACAGAGACCTAGGATGCATGTGAGGTGACCTGAGAAGAAGTGAACGGTGGCTTGGATATGGGAGCTTTAGTGGACAAGGGGAGACATGACCAGATTACAGAAGTTCTTGGGATATTGAAAAGACAGGGATTAGTGATTGATTGGATGTTGAGAAGAGCACTCAAAAAATTGTAGCATACACTACCTCTTTCCCCTTCCATTTTCTTAGTTAACAAGTGAAGATGAGGAGAAAATTGGTTAACCTCAGGGTGAGATGCCAAAGGTCTGCTATCTCACACCATATACAAAAATCACCTTAAATTGGATAAAAGACTTGAATGTAAGACCTGACACCATAAACTATATAGAAGAAAATTCTCCATATATAGGCAAAACACTCCATAACATACACCTCACAAAGATCTTTGAGGATGTTTCTCCAGAAGCAAGGAAAACAAAGGAGAAGATAAACAGCTGAGACTACACCAAACTAAAAAGCTCCTGTACAGCAAAAGAGACAATAATCAAAACAAAGAGACATCCTACTAAATGGTAGAAATATTTGCACACCACAGAAATATTTGCACAGAAATATTTGCACACCACAGATACGGGACTGATATCAAGATCTATAAAGATCTCACACAATGCAACAAAAAGAAAACAAACCCAATCAAAAAATGGTCAGAAGAACTGAAAAGGCACTTCTCCAAAGAAGAAATGCAAATGGCCAACAGGCATATGAAACAATGTTCAATATCATTAATTATCAGGGAAATGCAAACCAAAATCACAATGACATACAACTCACTAAAGTGAGACTGTTTCACATTTAAAAAAAAAAAAAACCAGAAACAACAAATACTAGAGAGAATGTGGAGATAAAGGAACCCTCTTATATTGCTGGTGGTGAGAATGTATGTAAACTGGTCCAGCCACTATGCAAAACTGTGTGGATATTCCTCTGAACACTAAAAATGAATCTACCATATGATCCAGATTCCACTCTTGGGAATTTGAAAGAAAGCCTGCATTCATATGTTTATTGCAGCACTACTTACAAGAACCAAAAGCCCAAAAAGACGTGGTATGTTTACATAGTAGAATATTACTAAGTGATCAAAAATGATGAACTCATGCCATTTCCTGCAACATGGATGGAGCTAGAAAGGATTATGCCAGCCAAAATAAGTCAGAAGGAAAAAGACAAATGTCAAATGGTCTCACTTACATGTGGAATATAGAGGAACAAAAGGTGAACAAAAATTCAAAACTAGCAAGCTGAACATAATCTGAGGCATACATCAAGGAAGGGGGATTAGGGGAGGTCACTACAGGAAGGAAGGAGGTCTCTACATCAGAGATATGGTAATGGTTTAAAGGTGATACAGTGGCAGAACTATAGGGACCACAATAATGGAAAAAAAAAGAGAGAGAGAGAGAGCTCAAGGAAATGAACAGTTACAGTTAAAAACAAACAAACAAGCAAGCAAAAAAGCACACAAACAAAAAACACAACAGGAACAAAAGGTCAAAGACAAACCAAAGGGATCATTTGGCGCGAGAGTAGGGTAGAGACCTGGATGAGGGCAGAAAGAGCACAAGGGACGAAGTGATGGTGCATGCATGAAATGGTGGTGGGAATTCCCTGGGGACTACAAATTATGTCAAATATAATTAAATAAATCTAATTATCAAAAAAAGGAAAAATAATAAAAGGAGGGGAAAACTTACACAATGGAATATTACTCAGTGGTCAAAAATGACAAGCTCATGCCATTTGCAGCAACAGGAATGGATCTGGAAGTGATTATGCTAGTCAAAGTAAGTGAGATGGAAAAAGATAAATATCAGATGGTCTTACCAATATAATATAGAATATAGAGAAACCAAACAAAAGGTCAAGAATAAGTTAAAACTGGCAAGCTGAACATAGATCTTAGGCACAAAGGGGAAGGAAGGGTATCAAAACAAAGGAGAGAAGAACTCAAGGGAATATAGCCACCGTTCAGGGTGATATGCTGGGGGGGTGAGCAATGGGGACTACAAACAGTGTAAGAAAAAAAAATTTTTTAATTTATTTAAAAAAAAAAAAACACGACAATACAAGAAAACTAAATAGAAGGTAGCACCCTCCCAAGTCAAGGGTAAGTAGGACCCCAAAGGGAGAAGTCCCAGTCACCCCCTTTGCACCTGAAGTCTAGAGGCCCCACTCCAATTTCCCTTTACTTTAACCTCAGAACTCCTCAAGCTTCAAAAGCCCTGTAAATTAAGTGTTAGAAAAATCACTAATTTTCATTTAGAAGTCATGCTTAAGAAATACAAAGAGGACCTCCCTGGTGGCACAGCAGGTTGCTGTACTGTGAAGCATCAGGCACAACAGGGCACGTTTGACCTCAGGCCAGGGAGGAGACCCAGATGGTGCAGCAGACCTCTCCTGCCTCCCCTCTGCTTCCCTCAGCAGTGTGCTTCAGTTGATCTGCCTTTTCTACTCCCCACTCTGTCTCTGGTGAAGCCTCTCACCTCCCAGGACTCTGGCCTGTACCCCAGTTCTTATATGCATAAATAAATGTCTTTAAAAAAAAAAGAAAGAAATACAAAGAAACCTCATGAGTGCTCAGGCATGGAAGAGGTTTCCCCTTTTTCACACTCAGAGCCTCAGCCCCTTGTTTCTTAAGTTAGGGGTGCTGCATCTCTTCGACTGAGCTACCCAGGGTCGTCAGGAACAATATTTGGCTGATATTTTGAAACTTGAAAGAAAAACAGACACCCTGTACCCCGTATTCTCTGGTCCCTGGTTTAGCAATCTGCTCTTCGCCTCCAGGGCATGGGTCCAGCCAGTCAGGCTTACCTGAAATTGCAAGGGCCGGGTAATGAATACATTTTACATCCTTACATATCTCTGGGGTTAGGGCAAAAGTAGGCAAATTAGCCTTTCATCAGGTTAAATAAGCAGCTGGGATTTTAAGCAGGAATAAGAAAGCCTTAACAGGAGGAAGCCCTTTCACACACTGAAGTGGGGCTCCAGCAGGGTCTGTTCATAGACTTGGCTGCTGGGTCTTACACAGCAGCCCCAGCACACAGCTCTCTCTTTCCAGAGCCCCAACTCCCCTCAGTCAGCCCTGCCCAGCTTGATTTCCCTCACAACTGTGCCCTGAATGTTAAACTTCCTTGCCCCAGACAAACTTTCAATTCCCAGAAGGTGAAGAGTGTGTCATATGTAGTTTCTGTCCTCTCAGACTCTAAACCTACTGTGGAGCACAGTTGAAGCTCCGCAGGTTCTGATGAATTGATTGACTTGATTGATGGGTTTCTTTTTTTTTTTTTTTTTTTAAGGAACAACATTTATTCCTTTTCCAAATGTTATAATAAAACCAGGTGGAAGAGAATGGTTTTAGCAGTTAGGAAAAAAAAGTACAAATCTGGTGTTTGGCCATTAAAAGTTATTTACAACAATGGGAGGGGGAAAAGACAAGATGTTTCACATTACAGAACCCCCTCCCCCAGCCCCAAAGCCTAATACTTGCTTACCAAGTCAATGAAGAGACAACAGTTGACAAGTTGGAGGTTTAAACTTGAGTAAGACATTTATAAAAACCCAGACAAGGGCAGTGTCCACCCCAGCCCAGGTGCCTCTAGGAACAGCACACGAGACTAAACACTCAACAGGGAAAGCTGGGCACTCAGGGTTTGGGAGTGTAGGCATCCAGAATCTGGCTCAGGGATTTGGGGAGTAAACAAAACCTACTTGGAAAAGAATTGGGGAAGAAAACCAGCAATTGCCTTCTGCAAGGGTTGGGGCCAGGGAAGGAGGTGGGGGGGGGGGGCAAGGAGCATTTCACTTCGCTAACCTAACTTGGGAAACTGCAAGGGACCACCTTCAACTGGCCTTGGGAGCAAGACCAGATGGATGATGGGGAATCCACAAGAAGGAGAAGAGAAGGGAATGTGGCTGGGAGGGGGCAACAGCCCCCTCCTTTCTGGCACAGAAAGGCAGCCAGGGCACCAGATCCAGGCAGGGACCTCACAAGGACAGCACAGTTTTTGCAGCTTTAGAGATCACCCACCTGCCCCCACCTAGCTACTCATTCTACTCTCCGGCCAGTGTAGGGCCACTCTCAGGCCCCGAGGGAGGCTCTGCGGCCTGAGGCCCTGCCTCCTCTTCTGTATCTCCTCCCTTGGAGGCAGCACTAGCCGCAGACCCCTTGGCCTGGGGCTCCTGGCTCTCCCGGGTAGCAGCGGCCTTCCCTTCCTGGGCAGTGCCTTCCTCGCTGCTGGCACCAGTCTCCCCCTGCTCCTGCTCTTCCTCGGTGGGTGAGGAGGCAGAGGAATCGCCCCACCCTCCTTCCGATTTCTCTTGAAGGACAGGCCACTCAATTTGAAAGGCTTCTTGAAAGAGAATTTCTTCTTCTTCTTTGGGGTCTCCTTGGGGGCGGCGCCCCTTGGCCTCAGCACCCTGGCTAGGTGGTGCTGGCTCCATGGCATCACCAGTGGCCCCGGCTGCCTCCTCTGTTCCATTCACGGGGCCGACTCCCCTTCACCCTTGGGGCTAAGTCTCCGTTGCTGTGTTTCACGTGGCCATTCTCCTGTCCGTTGGCCTTAGTGGGAGAAGCGCCTGCTGCGTCCTCCGTGGTCACGTCGCCCCGGAGAGCCTTTGAGCCCTGGCTGCCCATGTTCGGGGGTCTGCTGGAGGGAGCCCTGAGTCGCAGTGGGCTCGCGACGCAGGGGAGAGATAGGGCCGGTCTGCCTGGCTGGAGGAGGGGTGGAGCTCGCGCCTGAGGGGGAGGTGTGGTGAGGAACCGGCTGCACCCCCACTCCATGCCGCCTGACCCGCCTGACCCGATAGCTGTAGCTGCGTGTGCAGCTGCTCCTCTCCGGGCCAGAATGCCCGATTGGTGGGTTAAGCAGTTGCACCAACCAGAGCGATGAACAACAGCTGGTGGCATTTGATAATGACACCAGGAAACCTGGTTATTTGGAACTTCAGAAGTTCAACCTCAACATGCTTCTTCTGTACCAAACAATCTAATTAGTTTTCTCATAAAAGCCTCTGAGCATACCTTCTGGGGACTTATCAGGGGAGCAGTCACCTGCTTAATAAGAAGGGAGCTTATTTGCCGTCGTTATTAGCTAATGGCAGCAGTGGTCTGAGGCTCCAGGCAGAAGGAGGGACTCTGGCCAGCGGTCTCACCGACTGTACACCCTGCAGTCCAGCTGAGCTGGGAGAGCGTGCTTTCTAATTCGTGTTCCAGCCACCGATGCTGTTGTAGCTTCCATGTCTGTGCATGACCTAACAAGCCCTCCCAGGGAGGGCCCCACAAATGCTCAACTTCCTTGCTCTCTCAGTTAACTAATTAAAAAGATTGCTTTATGCTCATTCAGAAAACCAGAGTAACAAAAAGAAAGTGGATGACATCAAATTGAGAAGTTTCTGCACAGCAACAGAAACCATCATCAAAATGAAAAGGCAATCTGTAGCACAGGAAAATACGAATAATATATCTGGAAAGGGGTGAATATCCAAAATGTATGAAAAACTCATAACTCCATAGCTAACAATAGAACAACTCAAAACATAGTCAGAAGAACCAGATAGACATTTTCCCAGAGAAGACAGGTAAATGATCATTATGTCCATGAAAGGGGCGCAATGTCACTCATCATCAGGGAAAGGCAAATCAAAATCATGAGCTGTCACCTCACGACTGTTGGCATGACTATTATCAAAAGGATAAGTGTTGGCAAGGATGTAAAGAAAACGGAAACCTGTACTCTGCTGATGGAAATTTAAATTGGTGCAGCCAGTACAGAAAACGGTCTGGAGTTCCTCAAAATAAACATGATCCAGAAATTCCACTTCTGGGTATTTATCCAAAGGAAATGCAAAAAGAATTTCCATGAGCTCTCTGTATGTCCATGTTCACTGCAGTACTATTCACAGTAACCAAGACATGGAAACAAACTAAACATCCCTTAGCAGATACAGATACAGACACACACACACAATGGCATATATATATCAGCTACAAGGAAGGCTATCCTGACATTTGTGACAACAAGAATGGGACTTGAGGGAATTATGCTAAGTGATATAAGTCAGACAGGGAAAGGTAAATACTATCCAGTATCATGGTATACAAGAAATCTATAGAGCCAAGCTCATAAAAGCAGGCCAAAAGTGGTTGTTGCCAGGGGCTAGGGATGGGAAAAATTGGGAAATGTGGGCCAAAGTATATAAATTTCTAGTTATAAGATGAAAACGTTCATTTAACAGTGATAATAGTTAATAACATGGCATTATAGACTTGAAATTATATTGTATTATATACTTGATAGTTGCTTAGATATTAAATGTTCTCACTGCAAAGCCAGTGAAATATTAATAGAGCTCATTTTACAGATGATAAAAAAGGTTTACAGAGGCTAAGAATAATTGTTCATGGTCACACCCAAGCCCCACTGCCCCCAAGGCCTTGCCCAGGATGTTATATGTTAGCATGGAGAATTGCTATGGAAAGGCACAAAAATAAGTTTAATATCTAAGCATGGGAAACAATAATTTCTGACTAAATTTTCCATTGAGGAATAAAACTGTTTAGCCAGTTGGTTGCTTAACTATAGAGAGTCTCAGAAAGCAGAGAGAGAAAAATGGATGTGTTATCCTAGTAATGTGAACGAACTTTTTCAAAATATTATGAAGTGGGGCTTCCCTAGTCGCACAGTGGGTTAAGCAACGCACTATGAAGCAAACTGCAGCCACTGCAGCACAGGTTGGATCCCTGCCTCCGGCCAGGGAGGGGCCCCACATGGCGCAGCAGACCACTCCTGCCTCACCCGCTGCTCCCCTCAGCTGTGTATTTCGGTTGATCTGCCTGTTCTGCTCCCCACTCTGTCTCTGGTGAATCCTCTCACCGCCCTGGACTCTGGACTCTGGCCTGTACCCCAGTTCTTGTATGTATAAATAAATAAATCTTTAAAAAATATATATCATGAAGTGACATAATAAAAGTGAAATTTCAAAATATTCACTTTTCAATAAATGTTGACTGGATTGAATTCTGTGTCACAAGAGCAGGATTTACATGCTTTATCCATAATGGGAGGAAATTGGACAAATTAAAATTTCCAACACCTCAAAATTCTGAATTTTAAAAATTGGAGCTACAAGTGAAAAAGAAATGGGATGAGTCCAGAAATGACTCTCTTCTAGCTTTGGAGAACTGGCTACAATACCCACACCACCCCCAGTCCTTACATACACCCTCCCTGACAAAGCGTACCCTGCATTGGCAAGACTTCCCCACAGTCAACAATTTTCCCTGTGTGAGGCTGAGGTGGGTTAAGTCTTGAATAGCAGTTCTTACAAAGAATTAGCAAGTCTCCAGTGAACTCAGATACCAGCATGTCTTGCATTAACTGCCTTCCAGCCTACCTCCAGCAAACCCTTCCTGTATCTCCCCACTAAAGTCACCTAACCCAGAAGAACAGAGCTCAGGGATCAACAAGCCGCATTCACACGGAGACGGCTGCGCAGGGCACACACAGAGCGTCATTGGTGACCTACATAGAGTGCACAGGGAGGCTAAAGCATTATGCCATAAACGTGGCTCCTTTATGATTTCCTCACTTCTGTTATTTTGTTGGGGATTTGGGGGTCATAATTTTCAAACTTTTATATTTCTTCTGACTAGATGAATAATCCATCATCAATACACGAGTAACACTTAAAAAATAAAAGGGTTAAAAAAAGTCTACTTGAGAGCCCACACTCTTGTGATAAACACCATTGTTTTTCCATACCAAGTGTCATGTGTGCTCACATGCACAGCACAACCACACACCTGTACCATTACTGATGGCAGCGTGTCACACATAAAGGAAACCTTTCTTTTTTTTTTTTAATTAATTACATTTGACATCATCTGTAGTCCCCAGGGAGTACCCACCACCATTCCACCCATGCACCATCACCTCAGTCCCTTGTGCACCCTCTGCCCTCATCCCCGTCTTTGCCCTCCCCCCTTTCCCTCCCCCCCCACCATGGTCCCTTTGGTTTATCCTGGCTTTTTGGTCTTGTTGAGATTTTTTGTTTGCTTTTGGTTATAATTGCCCAATTCCTTGAGCTTATTCTTTGTTGTTGTTGTTCTTTCATATTCCTCCTAATAGTGAAGCCATCCGATATTTTTCTCTTGCCTTCTGACTTGTTTCACTGAGTATAATTCCTTCTAGTTCCATCCATGTTTCTATAAATACCCCTAGTTTCTAATTTCTGATTGCTGAATAATATTCCATTGTGTATATGTACCACATCTTCTTGATCCAGTCATCTACTTTCGGGCTTTTGGGTTGTTAAAGGAAACCTTTCTTACATATCTCTGCTCTAGGTTTTAGTGGTTACTTTGGTTGGGGTTTTTTTTTTGCTGGTTTGGGATTCTTTTCCTCTTCTTTCTTATTCTCCCCTCCCTTATTTTCCAATACCATAATCTTTTCTTAGTTTGTTGGCTTCATAATACACTCTAACACTTGGTTAGTCAAGTCACATATACACCCATTCAAAATGTTTTATTTTTTTTAAAGATTTATTTATTTATGCATACAAGCACTGGGGTACAGGCCAGAGGTGTGGGGGTGGTGAGAGGATTCACCAGAGACAGAGTGGGGAGCAGAACAGGCAGACTGACTGAAACACACCGCTGAGGGGAGCAGCGGGCAAGCCAGGAGAGGTCTGCTATGCCATGTGGGGCCCCTCCCTGGCCGGCAGCAGGGATCGAACCTGTGCTGCAGTGGCTGCAGTTTGCAGTTTGCTTCATAGTGCGTTGCTTAACCCACTGCGCCACCAGGGCGGGCCCTCAAAATGTTATATTTTTGTTTTCTTAATATAAACTTAAGTTGAAACTCCATCAACTTAAGTTGTCTCTCCATCATGGATATCTTTCCATTTGTTCAGATCTGTTATGGTTTACATAGCTAGATACTACATCTTTCTTGTTAAATTTTCTCCCAATCATTTCATTGTATAATTTTTACTTTCCATCTCATGATTTGGTTGTTGGTGGTGTCCTACAGCTCAGTTCCCGCAGGGATCTGCTTCCCACACTAACAAGCAACTCTCAGACACCAGCAGGAAGGTGGAGAATTCAGCTCAATTCTGAAACTACCCAGACAAAGCAGCAGAATCCAAAGTAAAGATCACTTTCTACTTCAATTCTAGTCACAAGCTCCAGACAAGCGTCACACAGTAACTGCATTCTGACCTGCAGGCTACAGACACAAGCCCCTCACGCCCCCTCCTCAGACTTCCAGTGCTGTTGCAAGTCCATACTACTACCTGTGAGTAATATGGAAGCTTCCTTACATAGGCATGATTATCTCATTGTCACTGGCAATAGAGCTTAACCACCAGTCCCCTGCCTTCCCAGGAGTTCTAGTCTTCCTCTCTCCCTACACCAAAATGGTTTCCCAGTCAACCAGCCCCCAATCACAAGTGCTTTCTAAGAATTATTTTCATTTCCATAAAGACACCTCTATCATTCATAACATTTAGGAAACCCCAAGGCTTTGGAGAAAGTATTAAGATGGAACTGTGGATAAAGAAAACATACTGACATATCACAATGATTATGTCAAGTTTTGCTATTAGATATATAGACACAGATTAGATAGATGATGTAGATACTGATATCAGTATAGATATAGATACAAAAATTATTTTACTTTATTGTCATCTTATCAAATTGTCCTATAAATCCAATCATTTTTATTAATGTATCTTAATTTTTCTAGGTATATAATTATTCTAGCAGTAAAAATTTTTTCTTAATTTCTGATATTTATATAAATTATTTCAAGTTATATTATATTAATTATACCCTCTAAATTAGTGTTATAAATTGGCAATAGTGGACAGTCCTTGTTCCTGTTTCTAACTGAAATGACTTACAATTTTATTACTTAGAATTGTAGTTATAATAAAATATGAGTAGGCAAATATATGTCATGATAGAGGTTAGCAAATTATGATCCATTGGCAAAATCTACAACCCATTTTTTAAAAATAAAGCTCTCTTAGAACACAGCCAGACATGTTCATCAAATCTGGTTGCTTTTTGCCACAGTGGATGTGTTAAAAACTTGAGACAGAGACAACATGAATCATAGTCTAAAATAGTTACTATCTGATCCTTTGTAGAAAAAATTTTACAACTACCCCTGATCAAGAAAGTTTGTGCTGTGGTAACAAACAACTCCAAATCTCAGTGAATTAACACTTTTAATTTCTCACTCCCACAAAGTCAGCTGTGGGTCTGAACAACCTCCAGCCATGCTGTTCCCATGAAGTGACACAGATTAGGCTGTTTCAAATCTGTGACTCTGCCATCCCCACACAAAGTCTATCCTGGATCACTGTGATGGCAGAAGAGAGCACAGAGCACCTGGTGTTCTCACACCCAGTGTTCCCTACTTTGGCACAGAGATAGCACCAGCCTTCCACTCTCAGCCATTAACCAAAACTGCTCACTTGATACCTAGATAGTTGCAAAAAGGCTGGAAATATAAGCATCTGTATGTCTGGAGAGAGAACGAAACCAGATATTGGTTAGCATTATTAATACATACCAAACAGATTTTATTACATATTAATAATTTCTTTCTATTTCTATCTAAAAACTTTTATTTAGCTATTAAAATGTCAATATGTATTGATGTGTTCCCATTAGTGTTATCTATAGGAAATGTAAAGTAATAAATTTCACTCAAAAACTTTCTATGAAGGAATTATTCATATGTTGCTACAATAAAATCTCTTTGGTTAAAGTTCATTATTTTAAAAATAGAACTCTATATATTAATATTTTACAGCTATGTTCATAGTGATTAAGCTATTACTTTACCCTTTTGTACTACCTTGATCATATTATGTTAGGACATGTCTCAATTCTGATGTTCACTAGAATCACTCAGGAAGTTTCTCCAAAATGCTGAAATTGGTATGAAAGCCAAGAAGCAATTTTTAGAACTCTCTGATGATTCTTCCTGTGCAAAATGAACTAAAGTTATATTGACTCATATTCTCTTTGTAAGATGGTAAAATCATTCTAGAGATTAAATCATTTAACTTCCCTCCCCTTCCCTTCCTCATCCCATACACAATGTCTGGCATTAAAGTAAGCAACCAAGTATATCAGAGGATAAGAAGAGAAGAGAAAACCAACAGAAGAAAATTTATTCTTTAGATTTCAGGTAATTGAGATATAAGGTATGAGATATAAAATAACTATCATTAATATGTTCAAAGAGATAAACGATAAAAATTAAATTTTATCAGACAATAAAAAACTGCTTTAAAAAGGAAATTCCAGAACTGAAATAAAAAGCAACAACCAAAATTAAGCGCCCAATATAAAGGTGCAACCACAGATTAGCTATAGCTAAAGAGAGAAATAGGAAAGTGGAAGGTAGAGCAGGAATAAACCATAGAAAGACAAAGAAAGTAAAATACAAGAGAAGGTAAGATACTTAGGGAATATTATAGTTGAAAGAAATATAACATAAGTAATTGAAAATTCATTAAGAAAGAACAAAGAACTTGGGAAGAATCTATATTAGAAGAAATAGCAGTGGAAATTTTTTCAAAACTGATGAAAAATGCCAAGTCACAAAATTAAGCTATCTTTCAATTCCCAGATAGAATAAACAAAAAGCAACAAAAAAGGAAATCCCATACCTCATTGCATCAATTTAAAGCTGCTAAAAAACAAAAACAATGAGAATACCTTAAAGAAGCCTGAGTAAACAGGTAAAATTACTCTAAAGTAACATAAAATAAACTGATGACTGACTTCTTATAGAAACAATGGAAGCCAAAAGCAATGGAATAATATTTTTAAAGGACTGAAAGAAGAAAACCTGTAAACTTAGAATTGTGCACTTGTTAAAAATATCCTTTTAGAATGTACATAAAAAATGACAGTATGTGAGTTAATTTTTTTAAAACAAAGGACTGTAGCAAAGGCAGGTTATGAAGCATCAGACTGCTTCATAATACTTTTCAACTACAGCAGCAACATCTGTGGTGAGCAGTAGGATCCATTATTGGGCAATCAGGTTTTCCAATTCTCTCTCTGCCCGGTTTTGGAAATAGGAATGGATACTTTTGTTGAGTTGTGAGGAGTGAGAAGAGTGAAGAGTTATGAGGCCTGCAGAGGAAAAAATAGATTTCCTGAAAATTTTGGCACATAATAGCTGAAGTATTTTAACAAGTAAAAGAAGTACAATTATGTTCATAATAGTAAAATATCATATATATATAAATTAGAAGTCCAGGGCCTCCCTGGTGGCACAGTGAGTTAAGCAACACACTATGAAGCAAACTGCAGCCACTCAGCACAAGTTCAATCCCTGCTGCCGGCCAGGGAGAGGACCCACATGGAGCAGCAGACCTCTCTTGCTGTGTCTGCTGCTCCCCTCAGCAGTGTACTTAAGTTGATCTGCCTGTTCTGCTCCCCTCTCTGTCTCTGGTGAATCTTCTCAGCCCCTACCCCATGACTCTGTCCTGTACCCCAGCTCTTGTATGCATAAATAAATAAAATCTTAAAAATAAAAAGATGATTCTTAGCAAAGTGAACCATCTTCCCAATCTTTAGCTCTTAGCTAGGATGGTATATTGAAACAGGAGTCATTTTAGGTATGCATAAAACCAGACAGATGTACAACGCCTGCCCAAAAGCAGAGAAATGTTAAAGCTGAGTTTCAGAAGTAATAAAGCTAACGAGACTACTCTCTGAAGAGTTCCAAAACAGTCAACTCAAGACAGTGATATGCTAACGTTTTAACAATAAAAAGTTTGGGAGTCTTTGATTTTTTAATTTCTGTTATTTTTTTAAGCTCTTATTCAAGCTCTGCTCTATCCTGCTGTGGTGCCATTTAACAATTGGTGGGGCATTGATAAATTAATCTTAGGGCAGTGGGGAGGGACGTACATGGAAGCCAGAACTTAACCGTTTCAATCATAAAGTTTTTAGATCATAAAGTTATTCAACATTTGAGTAAAGCACCAGATACAAATACACAATGCCTCGTGTGATTAAAAGGTACTGTAAAAATATTAATGCTTGCATTACTTATAATAAGTAAGTCATGGAATCACCTAAATGCCCAAAAATAGACAACTGAATCAAGAAAACGTGGTATATGCCCAATATACATATACACAATGGAATATTATTCAGCAATCAAAAAAGATAAATCTAGAGCCATTCACAGAAACATGGATGGAGCTTGACGGCATTATGCTCAGTGAAACAAGTCAGAAGGAAAAAGAAAAATACCAGATGGTCTTACTTTAGGAGGATTGTAAGGGACTTAGGGGGAAAAAAACAACAAAAAAACAAAATAAAAATAAACAGACAACTACAAAGGAGAGTCATCTGCAGGGAAGACGGAGGGAATGGGCTCAAGACCAGTACAGGAAGAGCACAAGGATGGTGATGGTGCACGGATGAAATGGTGGTAGAAACTCTATCGGGACTACACCTAGAAAAGAAAGCAAACATTGTAAGAAAATAAATAAATAGATGGAACTAGAAGGAATTATACTCAGTGAAACAAGTCAGAAGGCAAAAGAAAAATATCGGATGACCTTGCTTTTAGGAGGAATGTGAAAAAACAAACTACAATCAAAACAAAAAATAAAAAGGGAGAAAATGAAACAAACAACAACAACAACAAAAAACAACAACAAGAGAAAAACTAAATGGGCAATCATAACCAAAAACAAACAAACAATCAAATAACAACCCAACAAGATCAAAAGATTAAAGATAAACGCAAGGGACCATGGGGGCGGGTGGAGGGAGGGGAGGGCAAAGACGGTGACGAGATGTAAAGAGCACAAGGGACTGAGGTGATGTGCACGGGTGAAATGGTGGTGGGAACCCACTGGGGAAAACAAACGATGTCAAATGCAATTAAATATAATAATAATAAAAAAAGATTCACCAGAGACAGAGACAGAGCAGGGAGCAGAACAGGCAGATTGACTGAAGTACACTGCTGAGGGGAGCAGCGGGTGAGGCAAGAGAGGTCTGATGTGCCATGTGGGTCCCCTACCTGGCCAGGGATCAAACGTGCCCTGCTGTGCAGCTGATGCTTCACAGTGCAGCGCTCAACCCATTGCAGTGCTCAACCCTCTGCGGCACCAGAGAGGCCCCCTCGGTTTACTTTTTATCAAACTTATCTCTGATTATTTTTACTCTATCTTGCAATGGAAAGGAAAGAACATTTCCGTGTTAATTGACTTTTACTTGTGGGCTGTGGAAGAGGTAAAGATTACCATCATCACCATTGTCAAAGTTAAGCTAATATTCATTGAGCACTTATTTAGGGTTCAACAAAGTCCTTAGCACTTGATGATGAAGCGCCTCACTTATTACCACAGAAATATTAGAAGGCAGGAAGGCTTTCAGTTCATGCTATAGCTCAAGAAACTGACGTTCACAACGTTAACTGCCTACAGTCATAACTCTGATTTATTAGAAAGGATGCGTCACAGAAATAGAAAATAATAGCAGGACTACTGGAGGTATAAGAAGATGGTTTACAGAGAGCTGCAGTCACAGACTCAAGTGAGAAGGACCAGTGCAAAATATATTTTATTATGTGATTATGAAATTAAGAACAGATATGTTACTTTGGATCTCAGTGATATAAAGACAAACTGAGTAGTGGAAATAAAGGAGGACTGGCGAATACATATTCCATATAGGTATGACTGCAGCAACTCAATTTCCTTTATAAAACAGAATTCAGGATAGGAAAACCTTCCTTTTTTTTCCAAGATGAAAAACAGAGGTTCCTGTGTTCTGTGCATTCTATAAATTTTAAGATATAGTGACTAAGATAAACATTCAAAAGCTGAAGACTAAACCTATAGGGATTTGTAAAACGCACTCACACACATCGGTCTGGCTCACCTAATAGTATAAGTAATAGGGTTTAGAAAAAATGGAGAAGGTAAAATGAGTTCCATTTTGGTTGATGTACATTCTTGAGTAATAACTGGCACACATGTTATTTATTGGTAGGGGCCAATTGAGTTCTTTGTTGCTGTTTGTTCCTGGCTTTGTTGTAACTCCACAACTGATAGAAAAGGAATATATTCAGAGAGTTCAAGAAGATAATGTCCTCAGGATCGGGGTGCTAATTGGATGTTTGGTGAGGACTGACAGGTCGAAAGAGTGACACTGAAGTCCAACCTTCATTCCTTTATGTATTAATACATCATTTTTTATAACATAAATTTTGTAATGTTATAATTAATAAAAGTAATCAATAGCTATCTGTATAGAATACCTGCTAAAGTTCTAAAAAAAAAAAATTAGAAAATAAATAAATAGTGAGGGGGGCCTCCCTGGTGGCACAAGAGGTTAAGGCACAGCACTATGAAGCTATCCATAGCCACTGCAGCATGAGTTCAATCCCCAGGCCAGGAGGGGACCCACATGGCACAGCAGACCTCTCCTGCCTCCCCAGCTGTTCCCCTCAGCTCCCCTCAGAAGTGTATTTCAGTAGCGCCTCCTGTTCTGCTCCTCACTCTCACCCACCTCTCACCCCTGCACCTCTGGCCTACATGCCAGCTCTTGTATGCATAAATAAATCTTTTTTTAAAAAAAATTTAAAATAAAAATTAATGCTTGCAAAAAAGTAAATAGCACAGATGAAAGTAATGAAAT
Source organism: Galemys pyrenaicus (assembly GCA_019455555.1). NCBI lineage: Eukaryota > Metazoa > Chordata > Mammalia > Eulipotyphla > Talpidae > Galemys > Galemys pyrenaicus. The sequence goes on along the minus strand of JAGFMF010011598.1, from coordinate 847,384 downwards.
TAAATGTATAATTCTATATTACCTTTTCATCAACGATATTACAAGGTTTACCCACGTTAATCCTAGTAGAAAAACATAGTAGAAAAACAAACTGTATAAACTACCTCTTGTCTTCTAAAGAAGGGGTAGGGAGATTATACATCTCAAAATAAAGACAAACACTTCTTTTGGTTGGTAATTTTGAGTAAAAAATATAATAGCGTCACTTTGATGAGATGTGGATTCCCTTTTTTTTTTTAGGAATTCATGTACCGGTAAAATGGAGTAAACCAGCTACATGGGGTGACTGTTGAAAGGCTCAACCATAAGACCACACTGCCACTTGGTGGTCGAACTAGGTATTACAACAATTTATTTTGAGAGTTCCCCAGTGAGATTTGAGTATGTGTTTTACTTAACTTCTAGAAAAATTAAACGGAGGGAGTCTAGGCATCACAGTGTTGTAGGTTAAATTAAAACAAAACTCTTGTTAAAATCTCCGAAAAGCCAAGAGTTCGATTGCTTCTGTGGAACAAACTCCTGCACCCAATAACTCCTTGTAAATTTTCTTCAGGGTCCTGGACAGCAAGCAACACACCTGGGCATCTGAGGGTCCCCCTTTGTTTACCTGACAGTTTAGCGGTTCTGTTTAGTCAGAATGAAGTCGCCTAGGCCTCAGAGGTTAGAAATCCAAACAGGTACTTACTAGTGTTAGAAAGCCTAAAGAAGACCCCTGGATAGGTATTATTTAAATCTACTAAATAATTGTGCTTTCTTTTTCAAATAAATCACCAAGAGTTAAAGTGTTAAGGTTGATATATTAAGGGAATTTCATTTAAAAAAAAAAGTTATTTAGCTCAATAGCCAACATTTTATGAACAAAGAGAAGATGCCGAGCCGCGTCCTCCGTGTGATGGACTCGGAGCCTGCTGAAGCCTGCAAGGTCTGCAGTGAGGTTCTTAGGCCTTGGAGGGGACTGGTCCCTCCCTCAGAGGACAGAGCCCTCTGACCCTAAAAGAC
>JAGFMF010011598.1:826494-845409 GCA_019455555.1 Galemys pyrenaicus | reverse complement strand
AGGTCTGGACTAGAGGATGGCAGCCCAGCAAGGAGGCAGGTGCGCTGTGAAGTGTCTGTCAGAAGTCAGTAGCAGCGTCTGAAAAGACAGAAGAAATGCCAATTCAGTGCAGTTCTGAAAATGAGGAAAGAAACTGGTCTCTCCTCCTGGCACTGAAGTTTCTTCTGCACCAACATCTAGACTTCTAGATGAGTATGGTAGCCAAACTTAGAGGCTGAAGATAGAGGAGGTTTGCTGATCAAATACTATGAATGTTGTGAGATTAGGAAAAGGAGAGGGGGGGGGGGGAGGGAGGAAGTCAAATCAAGGCAGGTTTTCCATTAACTAAAACCCCTAGTAAGGACACATTTAACATTGCTAACCCATGTACACAATATTTGTTACTCTCCCCAAATCTCTCTCTCCCTCCCCAAAGAATTTACTGAGCACTTACTATGCACTAGTCCGTTCTAGGAGGGCACAGTGCTCACATTTAACCTACATGCATCCTCCTGTATACTTTAAATATTTTGCATTACTTATAAACCTAGTAAGATGTTGAACTCATTGGTTTAGATTTAGATCTTCTCACATCTCCTCTGCTAGAGGTGGAGTCCAAGCTGAAGAACTCACACTTCCAGTGAGGAAATGATGAGGCCTCCAAAGACGTCCACTTTCAAATGCCCAGAACCTGCGGATGTCACCTCATATGAAGGGGATTTTGCAGAGGTCATTGAGTGAAGGGTCTGAGGTGGGGAGATGATCCTGAATCATTCAGATGCTCCCAGTGACATCACAGTGTCCTCATAAGAGGAAGGCGGGAGGCTCAACTAATGGGAGACGTGACCCCGGATGCAGAGGTCAGATGAGCATGGCTGCTGACTGGGCCATGGCCCGGCGTGTCAGGTAACATCTAGGTGCTGGAAAAGGCAGGAAACTGATTCTCCCCTGCAGTCTCCAGAAGGAACATAGCTCTGCTGATACTTTAAGTCTAATGAGACTGATTTTAGACTTCTAAATTCCAAACCTAGAATAAATTCGTGTTGCTTTTAGTCACTAAATGTGTGGTGATTTTTTCCTACCATGTCAATAGGACACTAATACAGGTCCCCAAAAGGAAGTCGGAGATTGTAACTTCAAAGAGAAGTGCGGATGAGGATGGTTCAGTAGCAGAAGGCCTCATCCACCTTCTGCTCAGGCCTCTGCTGGACAAGCACAGCTTGTTGATCTCCTGTTCCTCCTCTCCGCTCTCACTACCATAGCTGAATGACTCAACAGAGGGGAGTCACTCTCTATTGACTCCCCATCCACAGGGGAATGGGTGGTGTCTTTTTGCCTGGAGAGGAAGATAGTTTACACATTACATGGTGCAGATCATCACCTGTGAGAGATCTGGCTCTGTTTAGATGTCTATTTCATCTTTAAAAATAGATTCCACATTGCTGGATTTTCTCCTAACATGATCAGTGGAATCAAATCCTTTTTCAAAACAAGGTAACTGATGTATAGCTATCATATAACCTGGCAGTCCCACTCTTGGACATATTATCCACAGAACATGAAAACATCAATAACAAAAAAAAAAAAAAAAAACTATTTCCACAATGTTTGGAACATGAAAACATCAATAACAAAAAAAAAAAAATCTATTTCCACAATGTTTGAAGCAGCATTATTTACAATGGTGAGGACATGTAAGCAGCTTAAGTTTCCATCAACAGATGACTGGATCAAAACGTGATATATATGCACCATGGAGTATTATATAGCCAGAAGAAAGGACGAATGTGGCCATTTTCAACAAAGTAGAGGGAATCTGAGAGAACTATGTGCTGCAATATAAGTCAGAAAAATAAAAACAAATACTTTCATCCATAAGCAAAAAATTCAATGTAAAACACTTTTAAAACTTAGTAAATATTAACAAACATCCTGAGGTTTCTGAGCCTCAAAGAGAGTGGGGAGAAGGGATAAAAGGACACAAAGGTGAGGGGTGGAGAGAGACACAGAATTCAACATATAGGATTTTTTTTTAAAAACCTGTTCTATAGAAATTAGGTGTGTTTGCAAAAGAAAACAAAAATGGTCTCATGTCTCATGAGAGCGCAGTAACAGCTTTGTGAAGCTTAGAATCTTCCCTGTATACACTGAGTGATAGAGCATTTCGTAGACTTTATTGTACTTAACTTTACAAAACAATCATGATCACAGTATCACAGGGAGAATCAATATCAATAGTGACTAGTACCCAAACATTCATTTTGAGCCAGCCACTATTTCAGCACGAATTTAATTCAAACTCTAAGATTGGTATCAGTGCACTTTTTTAACTCCATTTTAACAGATTAGGAGACAGGCACGCTGTTGGAAGTTTGCTCAAGTCTGTGGGCAAAGCTAAGTAGTCTGATTCCAGAGCCTTAACCACAAAGTGTGTGAGCTTTCTTGTTACTCAGCACATGGCTCTCTACCTAATGTGCACAGAAACTGATACTATGGCATCAGGTTTTCAGAGAAAAAAGCACAGCAAGGAGGCAGGCAATAAACTCAAATCTGCCACCTTGATTAAGGAAGGGGGTTATGTAGGTTTGGGGGGCCAAGGTTGATATCAAATGAGTTAAATGTTATTGGTTAAAAAGGTCATGGGCAAAGTAATGTGGACTTGGCTTAAGTTCACTGCCTAGTTACAGGGCAATTCATAATGAAGTATGAAGAGTTTTTTCTTCAGATAACCAGAATTTTGAATTTCTATTGGTGGACTCCTTCACCTCTGGGTAGCCCTCTCCCCCTGTTTGCAGACTCCAGGCCCTAGCTGGTCTTGAAGTTTACAAGGTTAGCCAATAAACCGTCAATCTCCACCTTGTCTGTAAATGCAAGTCTCAGAAATAAAACTTGGGTACAAACCTCTTTTTTCTGTCTTAAATGGTTTTTCTGTCTTAAATGGTTTTTCTGTCTTAAATGGTTAAATTACCATTTAGCCTCATTGCACTTTTCTCACCATTGATTTGTATGGTTATCTACAAACCAGGGACAGAACCACGAACCACATTTGCCTCTGAACATGATATTCTGCCAAGGTCAGACAATCCCATCATAATCCAGTGAAGAATCCTTTGCTGTTTTAATTAAATTATGAGGAAACATCAAAGAAGGCTCAAATGTGAACATTCAATTTTAAAGGGGCGAAACAGGGATAACTGCACTCTTCAAAAATATCAATGTAGTAATAGACCAAGAAAGACTGAGGAACTATTTCAGATAGGAAACTAAAGAGACATGAAACTAAAAGCAGCATGTGGCCCCAGCCAGGATCTTGTACTGGAGATTCGATTAAGTGACATTAGTCAGTTTGAACATGGACAATGGATTTTGGGGAAATGCATTGATCGATGTTCAATTTATTGAAGTTGCCTACCATGCTGATTGTCTTGAAGGGTTTGAGAAAATAAATTGTGGATGTGTATCTGCATAAACATAAATAACACATTGTGCACATCTACATAAGTGGATATGCACATATACAAAGTGTGTATATGTGCAGGGAGATGGTGTAAATGATAAAATGGGAAAAAATGTTGACAATTGATGGATCTGCCTAAATATGAGTGTTTGTTTTTTGTACTTCCAAAATCATAGTCAAATATTTTAATTTTTACAAAAGTATGGTTTTGACACTAGTATTTATGCCGCATTATATTAATTATATACACTTGGACCTAGAAATTTTAAAAGCTATTAATAAATTGTCTCTGAGGAGTGGATATTAGGGATTTTTTTTTTACCTGTAATTTTCTATCATTCTCTAAACACAATTTTCTATAATTTTTAATCCTCTAAAATATAATTAGTGTTACTATCAGTATTACTATGTTCAGGGGGGAAGTGCATTACACATAATCACTCACATTCTGCTTACCTTCAAGAAACTCCTCAAAATTTTAAGGTATTTTTACATTTCTAATTCAAGCTCATCCATTACCATAAAGTGGCTACTAGTTTGAAATACTTGCCTTGTTTTATATATGAAAGGACAGAGTAAAAGTGCGACTTTAATATTTATTATTTACCACATATTACACTAGGTTCTTTAAAATATCTTACCGTTCTCACAACCCTACAAGACTACAAGAGTGTGAAAATCAGATGGTGTCACTGAAGAAGAAAGAGACTCCATTTTGGAGAGGTTCCATCATTTGTTCAAGGCCAGTCTTGTCGAGGGTAGAGCTGAGATATAAGTCCAAGTCTGTCTATGCTTTGAAACTGTGCTGTTAGTCCTGCTCTCTCTCCAGAAGTGCTCATTAAAATGTTGTTGCAAGTACCCAGATACTGCCTTCATCAGAACTGGTTAAAAACCTCAAATAGAAACTTTCAAACCATACAGCACTGCCTGGATATCTCATTCTAATTTTTTGCCTAATCAGACAGCTGCCCAGTTTTCCACCAGACTTGTAATATACAACAGTTAACATCTGTTGTGTATCTGCTTTGTAGCAAGCTCTGTATTAGGTACCACTTCAATCCCCTTCATATCCAGTGAATAGGTGTGGTTATTAACCTGTTGTATCGAAAAGGAAGCTGGAGCACAAAGAAATAAAATGCCAAAGGTCCTAACTAGTTAAGTGACCAAGCCAAAATTATAGCCTATACACAATAATTCCAGACCCCGGATTGTAACCTTTGCTTTCATATGATTCCTCCCCAAGCTACTCATGCTTAACACTTAAAACTTTAACACATTAGGGCTTCCTTGGTGGCGCAGGGGGTTGAGCACCACACTGTGGGGTTTTCGAAGCCACTGCAGTGCGAGTTCGATCCCCAGCCAGGGAGGGGACCCACATGGCTCAGCAGACCTCTCCTTCCACATCCGCTGCTCCCCTCAGCAGTATGTCAGTCGATCTGCCTGTTCTTCTCTCTGCTCTGTCTCTGGTGAACTCGCTTACCCCCTGTACCTCTGGCCTATACCCCAGCTTTTGTATGCATTAATAAATAAAATCTTAAAAAAAAAAAACACATTAACTCTACATAACTATCTTGGTTACCTAATTGAAAGACCAGCTGGAGAATCTGAATTTCAAAATACCTTAAATTTCTGAAACCACATTGCCACCATCTCCCAAATTCAAACCATCAGTGCAGTGTGTTAAGTTTTAAGAACATACTACTTGACGCCAAGATTTTTCAAAAGCAGAAACAATTATTTCCAGTACCTAAATGAAACCACATCTCTTGCTTTTGAACACCATTAAATGAATTTCATACTATCATTCCTCTTTTTACAATGGCACAATTAAGGGCCCCAAGCTTTCAGTCAAGACTTGTCTCAAATAACAGTAAGCCTGGACAAGTTCATTTCTGCAAGTTTGAAAGGTTATTCTGACAAGAGACAGTGTATAAAGTACCTACAATTAGTACTCCTTAGAAGTAACTCTCATTGTTTCAAACTTCATGCCTGTCAACCATGTTTTGGACACTAGGCCCTGTCATCTGCTGTACAGGTGTCACATTGTTCATTTCCTGATATTAGGATCACCTAACACATAGGGGACTAAATTCCATGTTTTAATTTTATACTATTTTCCAACCACTCCCACAAAATGTCAGCACAAGTACTCAATAGTAACAGCATGTGATAAACATGCAGACCGGTGTCACAAATTCAGATGAACACAGAATTGTGCTGGTAACCAATAAATGTTATGGAAACTATGTAAAACTACTACTCAGCTCCAGAAAATTGCCACATGTAGGAATAAAAATCCTGTGTTCCCAACTTTGAACGCTTCAAAGTCAGCAACTTCACATTTGGGGGACACTTAATCCACTTCCAAAACATGCAAGAAAAATCATCTCCACACAACACAAATATACACACTCAGTAAGGGTGTGTGCAAACATCTCACACATACTTGTATAATACATTGGATCTGAGACTTAATTCCTGTGATATGGGCCTATGCACGTCTACATTTACAGTTACAGGGCAGATGGGTTTTACCATTTGCCAGGCCAGTTGTCCTCTATCCAGATTTTGTATCTGACCTAGAAATGTCCACAAGAGATGTAGCTTTAGCAGCACCAGCTACCATGCCTTTGGCATATATTGGTGTCATAATTTCAGATCTAGCACTCACAGCAAGAGAAAACACAACTACAAAAGGTACAAGCTGGTAAAAAAGGAAAAAATGTGTATTAGTTCATGGAACAAATGAGGCTCACATGGGACATACTTGGGATATGTGGCTTCTGAGAAAAAAATTCAGGTGAGGGCAGAGCTAGAGAAATATTCTCTGTAAAGAAAATGTCACGTTTTAAGACATGAAATATACTACATAACAATTACATGTATGTGAAGTCAACTATTAAAGCATGAACAAGCATGGCACACAAAAATTCAGGGAAATGTGATTACACATGGCATCAAAGGAATTGTAATTATTGTGATTTGCTCCTTAAAAGAAACCAAAAGATCTAAAAAAAAAAAAAAGTAAAAATAAAACTACTAAAACTGGGGGAAACTTCATAATGAAAAAAATAAAAATAAAAGCAAGGGGGAAAGGAAACATCTTCAGCCAACTCATCCCTATACTGTATCTGCAGGATGGGAAAAGCATCTCACAAAACAATACCTCTATTGTTTTCCATGAACATTTTTTCCCTAGTGTTTCTTCTAGAGATCTACATATTCACTAGAAATTGTTTACATATGTAAGTAGTATGACACCATTTGCTGGGAACATTTATACCATTTATTACCACAGTGAATGCTTAACTGTAACAAACTTGCTACTCTTCATCTGTGTGTCTCTCCCTAGCTCTCTCTCTATATATAGACACATATACAGGAATCTCAAGATACTTACCTCCCTGAAATTCCCATTCAATCTACTATTTATCTTACTTCACTCAGTTAAAAATTAAGATTCTTAGTAAGGCCTTTCATTGTTAAGAAACCAGGGTTTCTTAAAACATAAAAATTTTCCTGATTGACAAATTTATGGGGGTTGGGGATGTCTCAAAATGCAATAGCATTTTTCACCTGAGATGAAAATCCACTTATGAATTAAACATGATCACTACACTTTTGAAAGAAAATCTAAGTTTTATTAAGTACATAAAACTTGCTTGATGGTAAAAGAAACAAAAGTATCCAAACATGTTGAAAAAACTTTCCTTTCATTCTCAAATTTAAATTGAATTTTTCAGGTGAAATATTTCTCTGAATTTACTTCAAAGTACTTTACACCCTCATATAATTATCCACATATTATACATTTAAGGATATACAAGTTTGGATTAAAACAGCACACAAAAAGCAAGTTTGCTTCCAGTCCTTCCCCCACCCCACCCCCGCCAAAAAATAAAGCTGTACTGAAACTCTGTAATCCTAACATCTACTTCTTGAAACAAAGTACTAATGAGGAATTTTTCATTCAGGAATGTAAAACAAATTTCAATTACTTGCAATGTCTACTCAACATTCTTCCAGCTCCTGTCCTGTTACTTAAAGCTGTGTAAAGCTGAGTGTTTTAACCTGTCTAAAAATACTTGGCTCATAGAAGTGGTAAGTATATTGAAAATGATCTTACACTTTGAGAAATGAGAGGGAAAAAATCTTAGGCATCAGCAAAGTGGTAAATTACAACCAAATCCCGTAAAACAACTCATTTTCAGAATTCACATTTTCTCCAAGTTAAATGTCTTCACTAAGTGTTCTCAGAACCCTTATTGTACAAAATAGCTCTTACAATACTTAAAGGTGACTCTTGCAATCCATACTATTATAGGACTTACATCCTATTTTATCTGGCTTTGGCATTTAAAAGTCTTAAGTTTCTCTGCCTGCAGATTCAAATCACTGGAGCATTAAAAGATGACTACGCCAGGCCATCAGCACAGACCTTTTAAGTCAGTATCCTTGAAGCACTGCTCCAAGCATCAGTATCTTTTAAGTTTTAAGCTTGCCATGAAAATATGCACTGCTATAGTTGAATATTTGAGTATCAGTTTAAAAAAAAAAATGAAGTTATCTTAATACAGTTACCTGCAACTAAGTTGTAAGTGTGGTAACAGGAGAGTATGTGTAACTAGAAAGAGAATTACATGATTAATCATGCTTTACATTTAAAAACAAATGCAGTAACTTCACACTAAGTGATCATAAAAATAAAAGTATATCACAGCCATGTGTGCTGCACAGTAAAATGATCAAAAGAAAAAACTGGTTACAAAATTATGATTATGCTTAAACAGCATTAATATTAAAGGGAAAAATTTTTCATGGATATGTATCAGTGGGTGGTAGGGCTTGGCAATTTCTTTAGTAATTTCTCATGTTCTCTAATATGCTTTATTTCTATAACCAGAAAGTAGGAAGGTAAGATTTCCTTCAGGAATGGATGTTGCAATGTCCTATTAGTCCCCCTGGAGTAGACTGAGCATAACTGACTTTCCAGACCCATGGCTTCCACTAACAGAGGGTCATCAAATGTGCCACTGAGAAATAAGCTGTCCTCATTTCCTAACCGAAAAGGACTTAACTCTCTACATCACAAGCAAGACTACCTGCCATCAGAACTCAAGTCCTGGTTAATAACTGCCTACTAACTTGATAGAACATAAACATAAAACCATAGTGATCTGCTGAAATCAAACACCTTTGTCTTTGGGAAAGGAATATGACACTTGACCACATTTTTAAACATTTTATTTATTCACGCATAATTTCCTTTGAAAGCTAGAAAATAAAGATCATTTATTTACCTTCTTAATTCTTGTTTTCTCATACGGTAAACATGATCTTTCCCTAACTCTCCTAAAGGTCAACTTTTTTAAAAATCTATGCACAAACCAAAAATCACTGAGTAGGAATGTGCAACACTCCAGGAATACTATTACTTTAATGCTTTCAAAGGGGCAGAAGATCACAACTTGGGGATATACCCTTTGTTTTCCTTTTCCCTTACTGATAAAACTTGTTTTCAAAGTGTATATTTTGAATGATTACAATCCAAAAGTAATTCCCATAACAGATATCAATTTTAGGAGAACTCCTGAGCTGTAAGATACTTAAATGAGAAATTAAATTATTACTTTTCTTTGACCAGAATTTTCTGATTTTGATACATTTTTTCCAAGTGTCATTTTTTTTTAAGATAACATACCACACTCAGAATACAATTCTTAAATTTGTTTGTGGTAAATACAAGAATGGGCAAAGTTAAGGTACATTAGAGTTATAGAGAGAATGAAGGAAGGTAGTGCATTTAGCGTCACATAATGAACTTAAGGCCTTAGTTACTTGATTGTGATTTCATATTATCAACAGTGTATTTCCCTCATGCTTACATACACAAGTAAGCAGGCAGACAAAGCAAAAATCTCTAAACATGTAAGGAATGAAGACAAACAATTTAATCTATATATTATCAGTCAATTAATACAACTGGACTTTTAAAGTAATGGTTGGTAGTAAAATAATCTGATCACATTTTATACAGCAATTAAAAAGAATCAACTCTCCTATACAATCAAAGCAACTCCTGATATGTAAACAGCTAAGAAGCCCATTACACTTTATTTTGCAGATGTTACCCAGACTACATTCTATCTTGAAACCAACCACTGTATAATGCATTTTATAAAATACATTGCATTTCATGTTTATTACCCATGGTGGGAGGTAGGGGGGGTTTCTACCCTAAACACCAAAACATAAGACTATTCAACAGTAACCCCGTAATACAATCGTATGATAGGAAATTTCACACTTATTAAATAGCATCTTATGTTCACTTGTCATGTCAAATTAATTTTTCTACAAAGTAACCACTGAGCTAGTGTCAGGAGAGCAGATTTCTAGTTCCAGCTCTGCCTCTACCTACCTGTGAGATACAGGGAAAGTTCTCTTAACCCTCGTAAAGGCCTCAGATGCTTCAACTATTTTTTAAAAAGGGATGAACAAAATGAATTCTAAAGAGCATTCCCATAAAACGGGACTTTGCTAAATTTTTGAGAACTTAAACTTTTTAAAGGGTTACTATGAAATATCAAGCTTGATACTTATCACCAATGTTGATTATATAGAGAGCTTTAAGCCAAGGAATCAGTGATTCTGAATTTATGGGACAAAAATGCAAGACTTTTTTTTTTTTTTGCATGCTTTTCCAGTTATCAGAAAAAAAGGGGGTGGGAGGGTTACGAATGTAAAGCATACAACAGAAACATTACCTGCAGTAGCATGCTAGTAATGGATAGGCATTTACTTGTGTTTTTTTTTTTAAGTAACTTTTACACACAAGCAAGAGGTTTTATAAACAATACCATAAAACACAATTGACATAATACATGTGATCTGACAAATTCAAAACATACTTGAAAGGCAACAAAAATTTCTAGAACGTTTCATTTATAAAATGTATACTCAGACCTGGGCCTAACACTTCACTGCACCACATCCAGTCCCAAAGTCCAATTTCCCTTTTAGAGAGAAGTACATCTCTTATGAAACCAACATATAGTCTCAGAAATCAAAATTCACTTGTAGTATTAGATGGTACTGGTCTCAAAATTTTCTATGCTAGGACTAATGAAATAAGTGAAGACATAAGACTAAGTGCAGGAAAGTATCAGACCCTCTAATGCATATTTATACTAAAAAATGCGTTTCACAAAATTAACAGATTTGCAAAGAATAAAGTCATTTTCCTGAAAGAAAAATTCACAAGGCTTGCTCAGTAAAGACCAAATTTCCATAACGGAAATTTACTTTGAGTCATAAATCGAGCAGAAAGAATTACTAGGCTGGTTAAAAACCACTCGACTAGAACTAAGGAGAATTAATATTCCTTGAGAAGATATAAAAGAAAAAACCTGTTAGGAAGGGGGTAAAAGCAAAGCCACAAGGCATACACATAAAGTGACTAAAATTACAGCATTTTTATTCTCATGGTACTTGCTCTTTTTTTGTATTATCTTAAAGACAAAATGCTTATGATTTTCCAAAACATCAAAGGTTGCTTGAAATTTATCAATTCCTTTCCTTAATAGACTAAGGACATTTAACTATAAATCCTATCAATATCCAAAAGGGTTTCCATGTGGGTAAAATTATGCATTATAAATTCCAAATTACCATATAGTAGACTCCCTGGTATCCCCAGCTAATGATACGACAGACACAAACAAGCTATCGAGCAAGAATCTGTTAACAGTTTTATTTTTTTTTTTTAATGTTAAATACCATGGGACAGGATTGTAAGGATGAAAAAACTCAGTCAACAACTGCCTCACAAGGGATAAGAAAAATTCTGCCATGATATTAGCAAAGGTAAAGGAGAAAATTTACATGGTAAGAGGCACCATTTCCCCACAGAATACCTCTTGGCATTTCCTGAATGAGTGGGATTAGCAATCTAAATAAATCATATTTCAAGAGGTAACAGCAACAGATAAAATTTAAAGGGATTATTAAAATAACATTTACAAGACTCTGAACAATTCTTGAACTCTTATTAAAACCACAAAGAAAGAACAATTCTTTATTTATGAATTTCATAAAGGACTGAATGTGCAACTGACATCTGCTAGTGATGATCTGGTAATATACAATTTGTCCAGTAGCCGAACAGTTTGTATTGTGTTTTCTAACCGTAAGAGATCATTAAAGGCAAAGCCTATATGATGCTGTACACACACACACAAAAAAAATGGTCACCGTGGGCCATACTACCAATGAAATGGTAGGTAAACAAATCTTTTCTGGTCAAGAGAAAGAAAAAAAAAAGTAGTAGTAGCACTCTGCATGCTTCACTCTACAAGATGAATTTCCCTAGAAAGAATCCAATGAAAATGGCTGCAATTACAACAAGAAGTGAAGGAAGAGGACTGGTGACATTATCTCTGAAGGAAGCAGTTGAGGTTGATCCAGGTTTATCCGAATGTGCTACCTTTCTGAGCCTTAAGCCTTCATCCTAGAAAAAAAATATATGCAGAAAAAGAGGTCTTTAAAAACAAATATGCATGTAGGAAGACTAATAAGCTAAAAATCTATAGTTAGAAAGCAGATCAACATATGAATCACTGGGTATAGAAACAGGGATCAAGTGCTAACCAGCATAAGAGAACCTTCTAGGGTGATGAAACATTCTAAAACTGGATTCTAATGGTGGCTGTACAATCCTAAAAGTGGACTAAAAATCATTAAACAGTACATTCATAATGGGTGTCTTTATGGGATGTAAATTTAAATGTCAATAATGTGGATTTTAAAAACTGGAGCTGAGAAATAGATTCCAAAAAAACTGAAAAATCAAATATGATTTATTTACACAGAAGGAAAAATCCCACTAAAATTAATGCAATTAGAGTTCTACACATACATTTTATTTCCAAGGTGATCCACAGTGACAGTAAAGTTTATTCACTTGCACCTACACAGAAGAGGCATAAATGTAAGCATCTCACAGAAGAGACAGAACTTGATACAATTTGGAGGAAGGGGGAAATTCAGAAGGAAATATGAACACTGTGCCTTGATATATTCACAATAAAGCAGGAACGCTGTGTGTAAAGGGTGAGCATCAGATCTGTACTTCATCTTCTAGACACAAGTAGGTTGCTTCATTCTTACTGATAAGGACTACATAGCTAAATTCCTGACAGTCAAAGATTTCTGAAACAAGGTTTCTCAATAAAAACATAGTAGTCACTCAAAGAAAGTTATTCTGACTTTACCTCTACAGTATGACCTTGGAATAATACTGAAAACTAACCCTAGTCAGCTGGCTTAACCTGCATCCATCATGCTAACAGTATAGACGGCAGAGCAGACTTTTATTTCCTCAGTGCAAGCTATACTTATTTCCTCATAATGATTCCCTAGTGTGCTTATATTTTATTTGTATAACCAGATTTCCTGTGTTTGTGGAGTAAAACCATTATGCTAATGAATCCTGTTTGGACAAAGCAACATTTCTTAATCCCACCAACAATTTTTAAAAATTGCTCCTAGTGATTCTGATTCACCAGGGCTGGAGAGGCCCTGCACAGGGTTATTTCTAAAAAGTTCACTGGGAATCAGATGCACAGTCTGGATTAAAAACCACGGGATTAGAAGAATAAAATGGGGCAGTGTCAAAACAAGCTCAAGAAAGTTAATTTGGCAATTAATTATGACGGGACTTAAATATGGAAAGTTAAGACTGCAAGTCTTCAGGGTTCTGTTATGTTTCCCTCTTTTAAACAGCAGAATGTTTTTTTAAAGACTATCCCCTATAAGAAACCTGTCCATAAAGAGAAGAGACCGGGAATCAAGCCTCACTCACCTCTTTCCCAGAGATCCTTATTTTCTAGACCTGCCCCACCTATGCCATTTCCCTTCCTGCCAAGAGACTGGACTTTTTAACAAAGCCATTGAGCATGCTAAGGAGCACATCTTTCATCAAAGTACAGTAGGTTCTTCAGAACCTATAGAAGTCATAGGTAAATTAAAATTAAAAGTAACAAAAAAATAACCTCCTTTACAAAGCAATGGTGTGTGGATGTGTGAAATAGAGATATTCTCTCCACTAGCCAGACAAGAGCAGGTAGTGTTGGAGGGACGCTCAAAAGGGTGTACTATGGAATATGAAGAGATATCCAGAAAAATATTTCCAACACAAATCAACTCAAGATATAGCACCTATGACTTAGAGTGTACTTCCTATATATATTTTAAAAAGGGAATAATCAAATGTAGATTAAGTCCCATTAGTTTAGCTTATTTTCATTTATGTATGATCTACTTTGATACAAAAAGCTTCAAACAAAGCCTTTAAAAGCAATGTATAGGTATTCAGGTCTTAGAATCAGTACTTATCAAAGGCAAACAACTAATGACTCCACCCATAGATACATTAGTCCTCATTCACCTCAGTAATCCAGTCACGAAAACACGCATGTGGTAAAAAATGCAAAGATGAATGAACACAGTCCGTGCCTCCAAGGGCACAAATGCCCACTAAAGGGAAAAAGACCACCAACAAACAAAAGCAGAAAGATGCAAGAGGTACAATGGAAACACAAAGGAAATAATAATTCTTTCTGGGAGGGCAAGAGTACAAGAAAAAGTTATACTGAAAAGATAAGAACAGAGCACTGAGAAACAAATATAGGTGTATGTCTGCACTGTGTAGAGAAGGACAGGATCTCAGGGCATTCCAGTCATAGGGAAGTATACTTAAATTTCAAGCTAAAGATGGGGTCCTAACAGAGAGACTTCTTTAGGGTGTACTTGCCCAATCAATCCTGTCCTACACAAGCATAATAAGCTTCAAATACGAGCAACTAATTAAAAGTTTTCAATAAAGAACTGGCAAGATTAAGTTCAGTAACATATTAAATTGATTCAATACAGCCAAAATAGTTTTTCAATATACAGCTCTATGAAAAATTGTTTTTATACTAAGTCTAGGAAACTGGCTTGTATTTTACACTCAGCAAATCTCAAACGAACCACGTCCAAATACTCAATAGTCCCATTAAGACTACAGATACCTATATGAGACAGCACTGTTCAGGGCAGTTCATATGACTAGGGCACAGAATGTGAAAGATGGTATGAACAAGAGAGGAAGCTGGAGTGCCACAGGTCAGAACACTAGGACACACATTCTAGGAAAGGAATTTGCTGGTAATATAAAAGTCCTGGGAAAAAACTAAAAAGAGGCAGGGAGTGGAAAGCAAAGGACAAGACATAATTAAATTGGGGAGGAGAAAGAATTAACCAAGGGTAAATCTTAAAAATGATACACTGGCCTAACAATGTTCACATATTCTATGCTTTCATTTAAATCAACCTCTTTTCAAACAACTTACTCTCAGGTGTCGATTTTCTTCTGATAGTTTCATCATTTCTCCCTGAAGTCTTTTACACTCCTCCATGAGTTTCCTTGTTTCAGTATCATTGAGTGAAACACTATGCGGTTTTGGCATGGGTCCATCTTGTTTAGATGCATTTAGTGGAACGGCTTTGCTAGGTTCCATGTCATTCTGTATTACAAAGATATTGAGAATTTAACTGAATCAATCTCCTTTACAGGCTTTTTTTCCCCCCCAAACAAAGACAAAAAGAAAATATAATGTCAGTTATACAATGGGAAGGAAATCACTTAGTATTTTATAAGAAAACAGATCATCTCATTTTGCTCAAAGAACATGTGACAATTACTTTTTATGATATTTGCAGGTAAAAATTTACTTGATATGATTCATAATGGACAAATGCTAATGGTGGTTGTATATACAAAAATATTCTGGAAGGGTAGCTATTACAAAGAAATAAAGTTCATTGGGCTGATCAATCTAATTTACATTGCTACTAAATGTAAACCAGTGCAGTTTACACTGAAACTAAAAAACATTTTTGTAAGTATAGAACAAAATGATGGTTATTCTCATCATTACAAAATTACAATCCTTCAAACTTCAACAGTATTGCACTGTGATCATGAACACTTAACAGGTTTTAAACAAACAAACTGAAGGATGTAACTTTTTCAAAAAATTATCAAAATGAAAAGGTTTGACAAATTTCCATTTCATTAATAAGGTTCTTTTTTTTCTTAAATACAAATATTATGGTCATCTGTAATCAATTTTAAAAGGACTAAAATAAGTAAATGTCAGCAGTGAGTTAAGTCAAAATAAGCATCCCACTTCCTCCTCTACTCCCATAACCTTTTGAACTTACCTTTGAACTTTACCACAGAACTTATCGTATACATAATAATGAATCTTTGATAAATCTTTGACACTTCATCGATGGAAGAGCAAATGTCATTTCTCTATTTACCCCTAAGCCAACCAGTTATTCAGTAAAAGTATGTTGAAAGACCCCTACCAACCAAACCCCAAATCTAAAGGTCATTTTCAGTGCTCTGATTCTGTGATTCAAATAAGGTTCTGGGGGTAGGGGACGTTACTGATCAATCCAATGAAATTATGTGACTTCCTAAGAAAAACACTCAAAAGAAAACTACTAGTGGGGAAAAAATAACTGAAGGATATAAATATTTAAAGGGAGATAATCAACACAAATAAAACACAATAAAATAAGAATGGGAGTTGAACCCATGATATTAAACTCAAATATAAATGATTCTTTTCAAACAATTAGTAACAATTTGTAAGATTCAATATGGAATCACAGTGATAGTTTTAATAATATGAGCCCCAAAATCTGAATTCTTACCTATTTGAAACTTACACTTACCTAGTTGAAAGTAGTGGCAAAATCATGAAGATAAATACCTAGGCCAGTGCCTAAGTATTCCAGAGCATGTAGTCTAAAATGCCTCAATATCCTTCTCCCTAACATAATTTATACCATCACACACAACATAACAATCTGGTGAAACAAATCTTTTTCATTAAAAACGCACATGCTAATTAATTTTACTTTCAGATTAAAAAAAAAGATATACACTGCTTTATTAAGTTTTAAACTTCTAACAAAAACATTTCCAAAAACTTTATGGTATATCTCATTACTCATTAGTAAGGTGAGAGTACACGCACACACTTACCACACCATCCCAATTCCCTAAGATATATTAAGTGTGAATAAATTGTTCAAGAGGCAAAACCAGTATTTCTTATGAATGAAATATGACTTGATCACTATGCCTAAATCAAGTAAAAATTGTATATTATGAGGTTATAATGTTATAATGAAATTACTATAATGTCATAATGTAAAACACTATCAATACTGTCAACAATCAAGCATTTCTTTAGATGCTGCACAGTTTGAAGGATTAAAAAGCCTATTTCAATTTCCTTCTGAGTTTTTCCTCTTGCTAGCACTCTCATTCTTTACTCTATCTCCTTCCTCCCTGTCTTCATCAATCCAATCTATTTCAGATATATTCTGTTCTGTCAGTATTCTTTCCCACTCTTTTCCTTAATAGTAATTAGAACTTATTTCAAAATATTTTTTCAAACACTTTCTAAATTCCAAACTTAAGTCCAAAATTTTGAAAATGAGGGTAGCATACTGCCTTCCTCTGTACAAAGGCAAAAGTCAACCATCTGAAGAATCTTTAGATTTTAGTTAAGAACTAGGAAAAGATTATCATACTCTTATTAGAAAGTTAACCAAGAAATTAAGAAGCCATACCAACAAGATACCCAAAACCAACAAGTTAAAAAATTAAAATGAGAAATCACCTAACTTCTCACAATTGGCTTATTTTAAAATAAATCCTTGAAATTCTACAAAATTTACAATTATGAGAAGTGAGGAACTAACCCTCCATTTACCTCATCAACCCAACACAACCATTATATTGCCTTCCAGCATTTTTCACATGCACATTTTATAAGTTTAGCATATATGGAGCATTTTTATCTTTCTTTATTCATTTAGCCATATATTATTTTAAATGACTCCTGTCATAAGTTTTCTACTCTGTGCACCTTAACCAAAAATTAAACACTTCATCTTATCAGACATTTGATGGGTAGCTACCCATACTTTGTGATTTTTAAATAAATTTTAATTAAAAACTTTCTCAATGTTGTTATAAGGCTCATAACAAAAAGTATAACAAACAACTTGTGCAACATAAAAATAGAACTAGAATGCAAAAGAAATAATGAAGCTGAAACACATTTTAAAAATGAGCCAAATAAATCATGAATCAAGTTACACACAAAACACTATCTCATAATATTGACACCTCCTACAAACCAATCTACGTAACAGATGCAAAAAGAAATCTAATTTATTTACATATACACACACACATATATATGTATATATAAGTTAAGTTTGCTGGGGGTTAGAGGAGAGAAGGGGTAATTCTTGTAACAATCTGAAAAGCCTGATGGAAAACATTAAGACTGCTATAACTTTAAATGTATGATTCCATTCAGGAGCTTCATTAGTGAGATTTGGTGAGAACTTCATTAATGAGATTTCCAGAAAAACAGTTGCTCCTTTAGAGTTGTTTCAAACTGGTTATTCTGAGAACCAGGAAACAAACAAAGGGATTCAACATACTAAAGCTCTTAGGAAACTGATAAATAGTAACATTATAGTAACAAACTTAACACTGCAACTTAAACTGGAAAGAGCAAGGCAATGTTATTAACACACACAAAAAAAGATGCTATATCTTGTACATTTCCACTATTTTATGTTATTCAGCCTATTTGCAGTAATCCCTCCTCCAGTTAGAAGTTGATTTTACTTCTGTATTTCTTTTCAACAACCTTCAGAATTCCAATTCCAATATTCTAAAGTTACTCCTAGTGGGGGTAATTAGAAAAAGAGGGAGCTAAGAATTGGAAAAAGAAGGGGAAAGGTAAAATTTAAGGCAAAGTAGGTTTTTGCAATGCATTATTGTGACTCTAGTAAGTAGGGGATGTAAATATTTATAAAGAGTCAAAAGGCTAAAGCCAAGTACTATAGCATAAAGTGATCAAAAGCATAATTAAAGCCTTAAGCTGGGAATTAAGAGGTAGTATCTGAATAACAAGGTTATTTGTTTTCATTAAACAACCAGTTAACCATATTTCTCTAGAACATTTCCCAAAATAACTAAAATCACAAAATTTTTAAAACTATTATATATTTTTTTAAAAAGATCAGATTACATTGTTAAGGCATAACTCTCTGCAAAGACAAATCAACATATTAGCAACCTGTTCTAACTGTAGGGTTCCTGAAGTTTCTAGTACTCAAAAAATGGTAATGTTCAGCATTATACTACCAAAAAGTCACCATTATCTACTGATGTGCTGAATGTTAAGTTTTTGTGCACTCATGCGTGCACACACACATACACACATGCACACAAATATTAAGTTCGACTATGACCTATGATTCTTATTAAGGGCTTTGACCATAAATTCTAATACTCTGAGGCACTGAAACAACTAGCAATGACAGTTAAAGTG
>JAGFMF010011598.1:806938-823300 GCA_019455555.1 Galemys pyrenaicus | reverse complement strand
ACTGAGGTGATGGTGCACTGGTGTTACGGTGATGGGGAATACATGGGGATTACAATTGATGTCAAATATATGTAAATTTAAAAAATTTATATAAAAAAAGATTTTTACATGATTTGAATCATCCAAATTTTTCAAAAACATATCCCAACCATTCATTATATGCAATCACTACCACAAAAAAATTGGTTATACATCACCTTATGTGCTCCTGACATGACTTTACTATTAAAATTTTACCATGAAAAATAAGTCTCCATTCAGAAAATGGTTTGATAGAAATACTGACAAAACTAAACATCATTGTCTTATCCCAGTGCCCAGTTGGTCTGAAAATACCATCTCCCAGTGAAAGAACTCTTAAAAAAAAAAAAAGGCTGATTTCAGGTCTGAGCCCAGAAAAATCTCACTACATTAGTCATCAAGAAAATTAAGGTAAAACGATTCAGGAACCAACTTGAGGAGGATCCTAACATTCAATTTGGGCACCAATAATGATTCTAACGACAAAAAGATAAAATATAAAAATGTCTAACAATTTATAACAATACAGAAAGGAGGAAAGAGGAAAGAGATACTTGTGACCAATTCTTTTTTTGAAAGTCTTATAACTTAAAAGAAACACATTCTCCTGTCCTTATCAAATTTACCACTAAATGAATAGCGAAATATTAGATGAGCATCAATTTCTCTCTACACATGTATTCTAACAAAGACAACGAAGAAGGAAGAATAGAACATCACCATGATGCAATTTTTCTGATATTCTGAATTAAATAATTCTTTGTTTTAAGGACTGTCCTATGTATTGTAGGAAGCTGAACAACACCCCTGACCTCTATATAGCATATCTCCACTAACTGTGACGACCTTTAAAAATGGCTCCACACTGACAAATGTCCTCTGGGGAGTAAATCACCACTGGTAGAGAACCACTGATCTCAACGTTGCAGTGTAACAGCTGTTAGCATCACTAAAATAAAAAGCCCCAACCAGAAAGTATGTACCTCTCTGAAAGAATATCTCCTACAAAGCAGTTCTACATCTCTCCCATGAGTAAAAATAAATGTAAATTTAATCAAGCCTCTAGATCCAATTATAGGGAATAGCAAAGATAGTGAAAAGTGAAATAATACTACAGGGTCAATCAGCAAAATCCATTTTGTGGTGAATAGGCTAAATAGGACAAACCCAATTTCCTTAATAAATAATTTGTTAGACAAAAACAGAATGACAGAGATTTAAGAAACAGAAACAGCTCATCTAATCAGCAGTTTATTGGGGCCTTATTTTGATCTCTACCCAAACTGTTAAAAAAAAAAAAAAGATTGTTGATGGTTAATGACATTTGTTAAATAAACTGAATACTTGAGACTTGGGTTACTAGTAATATCAAATTGGTGGTAGTAGTAATGACACATACGCTATGCATTTAAGGGCTTAATTATAGCATTGACATTAAACTTTTTCCCCTTTTTTAAAAGTCTTTATATCTTTGAACCATGTTTTAATACTAAAATAGTTACAGATAAAACAACATGTCTGAAATTTGCCTGAAAACAGTATGTGACACAGGAAGGAGTGAGGTTTAGATAAGATTAACTATAAAGTGGTAATTGTTAAAGCTTATCACAGTTCATTGCACTACTTAAGTATTTGAAGGTTTTCAAAATAAATGTTTTTAAATGATCATTATCTTTAGCAAATGTCCCCTATAATTTAATTGTAATTACACCACATGTCCAAGTAGTTTAATTAGTGGACATACATTCTATAGCAAATTAACCCAGGCTTAGATCCAGATAGTCTCTGAAATACTTGGAAAGAACAGAATTGTGTTACTAATAATATCTGCTCTGAAAGGGCTCCAAGGTCAAACTACTACTGCATGATGTAGGACTCTGGAAACTCCATTCTGCACCTGTTCAAGCCCTTTAGCATATCCAAAACCACTTCTTGGATTACTACTAGCTATACCTACATGTGGCTATGCCTGCTACTCTCCTCTACGAGGTGGTAAAATGACTAGGCTCAATTGTCATAGCAATATCATTTCCATCAACTACTGGTTTCCAAAGCAGAGAGAGCTATTCTTAATCAGCAATATCAAATACTGTGCCCCGCCCTTTTCAGATATAATCTCAACTTGCCAACCATTCACAGCATAATAGAAGTCGAGAGGAAAGTCTATTAAATAATTATAAAAAGTGACCAAAGAACTCTAAGTGAGGACATACTCAATGTATTAAGTCTACCCTCTTCCACTAAATTCCACTTCTGAAAAAATATCCAAAGGAAATTAAAAATACTATCCATGTTATCACAAATGGCAGGAGTTCCTTTTTTATGGATAATGTTCATAGCACCATTATCTGCAATAGCCAAGACATGTAAACAGTTTAAATATCTATAGACAGATAAAAGGATAAAGAAACTGATATATACGCACAATGGAATCTTAAAAAACAAAGAAAGAAAATCCTGCCATTTGCAACAAATGGATGGATCTTGGGGGCATTATGCTAGGTGAAATAATTTAGAGAAAAAGACATACTGTATGATCTTAACTTATAAGCAGAATTTAAGGGAAAAAAACAATTTTACAGAAAAAAGATCAGATTTGTGATGGGGGGTCACTGAATATGGCGAAAACGTACAAACTTACAATTATAAAACAAGTTAAGTACTAGGGATAAAATGTAGAACACAATGACTATAGTTAACACATCTGTATGGTATATCTGAAAGTTGTTAATGGAAAAATTTCTCTTGTTATCTATATCAGATGATGGGTGTTAAATTTATTGTTGGTAATCATTTCACATGTTTGTAAGTCAAATCATTATGCTGTACACCTTAAGCTTACACAGTGTTAAACCTCAATAATATCTTAATAAAACGGAAAATAAGTCAACCTAGACAAAGTGCTGTAATGTTTCCCTCATTTCAAAGTAAGAGCTATGCGAGTTATTAGCTTCCTAGCAGTCAAGGGAAGCACAAATATACCATAGAACTTTCACCATCCAGTAAGAATATATGCATTCAACATTTTTTTTACTTTAGGCAAATATTTCAAAATCTCTTTAAAAAGGCATTAAAAATACAATAAATTATTTGGTCAAGACCTAACTATCAAGTAAGGATTTTTTCATCAACTTATCCTGAAAGAGAAATTGAGTAAAGACTGAATCTGCAAGTTGACTTTTCCAATAGAGTAAACGGCCTCCATCAAGGTTAACAGTCAAGTCAAACTATGCCAAATAATTTTAATTATCCATATTATTTACATATTAAGTGTCCCCCAAAATAATCCTACTTACAAGGTATGAAAAAAAAAAAGACTCAAATTTTCATTTCAGAAAGGGAATAGGAAAAGTAACAAAGCCTATTCTATACATTCATATACACAAATTGTATCTGTCTTGCACTAATCAAGAACCAGCATAAAAATTACTAAGGAATAAACTCAAGTGGATTTTAACCAAAATCAATATTGAATAAAACATTTGGGAATAAATTGCTTGTCCATGTAAATTCAATCTTTTATCTCCAGGTCATTAATACATAGTTGCTGAAAAGCAGTTTGAAGGCTGTCTGACTATATTTATATATTCATATCACATTCTTTAAAAAAAGAGCTCGAACTGGTTTATGTGACAAAAAAATTAATAAAATTAAAGGATTCTTCTCCGTCATGCTGCTTGTATTTAAATTTATTTGTATTCAACCAACAAATACTATAAAATGAAAAGAGTATATCAGTTTTTTAAAAACTTAAAAAAAGCACAGAATCTTATAAAAAAGAATAGTGTATCACACACCCACAAAGGACAAAAACAGACGCAAAATGAACCTCAAAGAATCTGAGAGTTTAACAGCTTCCAAATTTTTTACATTTTCTACTTACCAATTTATCATTTTCATTAGGCATTTCAAACACACATCTCAATTTGGAATCCATTAATTCATCAGGCTTTGCCTCTTTCCACTACAAGCAAAAAAAGCCAAACATGAGACAAAGGAGGTACGATCATGACCAAAATAAGGAACAACCTAAAAGACTAACAAAATTACTTAAGAGTAGAGCTATGCATTCACTCTTCACTATGCCAGATTATATGGAAAAGCCGCAGAACTTTTTATATAATCCTAAGAAAAGATACTATCCACAAACGTATCTGAAGATTACAGGACTTTCTTCTTAGTAGTAGCATTTTTAAATTGTTTCTAAGAAAAAGCCAAAATTATCTAAAATGAAGATTTATTTTGATTTTAAAAATAAGGTTTCTCAATCAAGAACTAAACAAAACTACATTTTAAACAACATTCCCAAAAATAAATTCGTTCAACTTCTATACTTACCACGGCTTCCATATCAGAAGTGTTTGGTGGAGCAAAAATTGTCTGTACCATAAACTTGTGTTTACTCTTTTCATTGGGATCATAGTCAAAAGGCTGTAGCATTACTAAACAAGAAGAAAGGACAACAGGTTACACTGTCTTCTAGATTTGCTGCTCATCATTTCTATTATCTCATTCACTATCATGCAAAATTCAAAAAACCACAAAGGGTTTAAAAAATCATACCATGGATTATTTATATTAAAGACCCACAACAGACCTTATAGTTTCCAATAATTTTTTAAGCTGTCTTTCTAATTTGCTAAGAAAGTAAATATAACTTCATGATTGTCCCCTTTAAATTCAGGGGAAATTTTCAAAACATTGTTAACATTCATTATTATAATACCTGAAAAGTTTGATTTTAAAACTACCAAACTGTCTCTTAAAACTAGTTTAAGCTGCATTTTAATACTTAGTAATACCTTAAATTAGATAGCTGGAGTACTTAAAGGAGAAATTCCAAATGACTTAAAAATTCAATAACCATATATTACTGTTCTAATATAACTAATTTTTCCAGCATTCTAATAGTTATATTCAATTTTTTTCCTAGGCATTTATGATTTTCAGTTGTTTGTAAGACGTTATCAGAGGTTCCATGTGATTATAGCCATGCTAAATTATATAAAACTAACGAGACTAAAGAATGAGTCGGCAATTATACAAAATGTGTGTTATAATGCAGAAATTATTCATCTAATATTTATATTTCTAAGATTTACATAGATGCATCAAAAAGACAAATTAAGAAAACATAAAAAACGTAAGGAAATCTTATTTCTAAGTTATGTCTGAGAAGTCTGTTAGCTCCTATCACATGTTAAAAAAATATTTTAAGGAGCAGATACACAACAAAAGAAAATGCAAAAGCTAAATGCTTCAGAATCCGCATAAAGCACAAAAAATTCATTTACCCCATTCACAGCAACCATGGTAGGCTAATCACTAGGAACTAGATAAAAATAAATTTAAAAGTTATGATTTTTTGACAGTTACATGCTAAGGTAGCAGATCATATAGCAACAGGAAGACAATCTTAAAGTGTCTGTGTGTGTGTGTGTAAATTTAAAGATCAAATCCACAAAATTAAGTAAGGGGGGGGGGTGAATGAATACACAGTATAATCAATTAAGGAAAGTTGCCGGAAGTGCAAGTTGAGTGACTTTTTTTATACGGACAGGTGCTATACTACAAAGTAGAAGAGCTTAAGTTTTAACTGTAGAAAAGGAATTTGAAAGCATATTGTGAAAAAAGGAACCAGTGTCTGGAGTTTTTAATAAGTACTCAATATAAGGGATTATGTGGGAGAAATGCTTTGAAAAGTATGTATTTTCTCAGGAAACATTAATGCAACCTAGAACCCTCAAAATAAGTCATTCTGAATAGTTATATGAATTCCAATAGCTATAACTGTACCAAAAACTTTTTAAACTATGTACAGAAAAACAGTTCTATCTTCTTCCAATTTAACTAAAGGCTTAAAGAGATAGAGAGCAACTTACAGAATACATATACTACTCATTGCTTAATCTTATTTCAATATTCAGAATGCATGGATACACTGCTTTTATCTTATTTCCCATTTATCTTTCCCATGAACTGAAGACTTGGACACAACAGAAAGCATTCACCTCAGGCCACCATACTATTAAGATGTACTAGAAACATCTTGTATAGGGTTTCCTAGTTCTGAGTTTTGGGCTATGTCTACGAAGGAAAAATTTAATGTCACCAAGAACTCTGCCTATGGTCTGTCCTTTACTGCCTTTGCTTCAGGTTCTAACTCTAAATACTCCCCATGGACCTGCTCTAGACTTCCATTCACTGTATAATTTGCTATTTTTAATCTGCTGCAAGTTTGAGAACCAGAAAAATGATATAGCATTAGTATAATATCTTAGGAATACTTATTAGGATCACCCAGGCATGTCTCATTTTTTTCAAATGTACACATGTCTAGGCCACAGACACAGAGATTCTGATCTGGGAGAGGTTCAGTGTGTTCTTGCTCCCCATTTTATTACAACACGCTGGAGGTGAGAATTACCACTAGAAATGGTCTCCATGTGAGACTTAAAAGAGATTCCCGTAAGTGAAACATTTTTATAAATGTTTCTTATTTCTCAGCTATGTTAGCTGAGATTTATGTTAGCAAAAGATTTAGAATAAAATTCCTTAACTATGCAATACGTAACAATAGAGCTCCATGAGAATGATCGATTAAAAAATGATGTAATATTCTAAAGATAAAATAATATGGGCCAAATAATATGAATAGTCAGGGAACTGTATAAATGAAGGTTATGAAATTTTTAATTGACAATTGTTTATGAATTGATCAGGTACACTCCATTACACAGGTGAGAAATTCTCTGCAAGCATTTGCATATAGTAAGATAACAGAAGGATACCATTAAAAGTAAAAAATAACTTAAAAACAACCTCTCTCCCTTGCGATGAAACTCGAAGTTAAACCAAATTAGGCGATCATAAGATATCAAAATTCAAAACCGCATAAATTTAAGACAAGATTTGTTTACCTGAAACAGTCACAGTCAACCCTGGTTCAATGATTCCACTGTTGGGCCTCACACAATACCGACGAGGTGCTGTAGTCTTCACTTTAAAACATACTTTTCTATCTGATGGATTTCGCAACTTAAGATTTGTAGTGACTACATCTGTGAAGGGGCCTGTATGGTTCAAAAAACAAAATCAGGAAAAAAAATATTAGATTCACATACAATGCAGAATTATTATGTGATTAATATTATTAATCTAAACATTAATGCTGAATATACATACTGTTTTCTTTAAAAGTATACATTGAAACCAGTATATATAAATATGTCCAAAAAATAACAATACTTTCTTCCAGGCAATAGACAGATTTGATTTTTTTCTTCATTCCTTACTATAGTTTACAAAATTTCTACATTAACATGTATTATTTCTTATCAAGTAAAAAGTATTCTGAAAGTTTCACTTTATGAAATTAATCCACAATTGTATTCCTTTAACATGCTGTTTCCCAAATTACTGAAAAGATCAGAATTTTCCAGTGGTCTATAAACTAGTAGCAGTCTTCAAATTCATTTTACTAATAAGGCAACTGCAAGTCTCTATACCTGAAGACAATAAACCCAATGACAACAGTGTTTCTGCTTCATCTCAATTAATTTAATTCATTCACTCACCAATTTAAGTGTTTATTATGAGCACTGTATCCAATGTTTTAAGTACAAAGTATTTAAGTTTTGGGTCTATACACAAATACAAAACTGCGAAACAAAGAACTCAGAAAGAAGACCCAGTCCTAACTGAAAATAATTAAATATTAAGTGGGAGAAAGGAAGACTTAGAACCATTTTTTTGCTCCTGGGTGAAGAAAAACCTAATGACAGATTACACAGATTAATATGAACCCACACACACAAAAATAATAATATCTGTTAACTTGGAGACAAAAGACAAACTTAAAAATATGCCCCAATCAAAACAGTAACACACACTTCTAACTAACCCAAAACTAATTTTAAATGATATTTAAGACAATCAGTTTTTAGTTATGTATTTCTTGATAAGCTATAAGGCTGACAGCAAGGACAACTATTACAAAGGCTATCTTTTCTTTAAGTAAACAAGAATAAACACCCTTTAAAACTCATAACATTTACAGTACAGAAGCCCAACTTGAGAAAATCCTCAAATTCTGCCCAGTTAAAGTTTCCCATTTTGAATAGTGGAAAATTATGCAAGACAAAGACTCAAAGGGGAACAAATATAATCAAACTTTTAAAAAGGCATTAAGAGATGACAAACAGATCTGTCTCATGCAACAAGAGATAAAGAACAGATTTCAAAGGCAAGGCCATTAAAAGTATACTCACCTCAAGCCCTAAAAAGTGGAATGATTTTTATCCTATCCTACCCTTTTGTAAAATATTTTCTAATAATTTGGCAACTGGATGAGAGGGAGAAATGAGATAACATTTAGAAGAAAGAACAGAAAGGCAGAAAACTAATAACAGGGGGAAAATGTAATGTAAAATATTGACTTAAATCAAAGGTATACATGTTAGGGTGGTATATAAAGTACAATCCTCTGAACAGTTTGCTTTAATTATATAGTCAAGTTTATCACTCAATTTTCATATTACTTTACAGCCTTTACTTTTTCTTCAATCCCAACTGCTTGCATTTTTTTGACAAGCTGTAAACTAACAACTCCATTTTATATGGGTATATGAAATAAAGGAAAAACTCCAATCTGTTAATTTTGCTGTATGAATCCACAAAGTGGATTTAAACCATGTGTAAAACTAAGAGACCTAAAAACATGGATTCAATTTCTTAAGAGTCTCAAAGTCCATAAATGAATAATTCAACTAGGATTTTAACAGCAACAAGCGTGGATTTTTTAAAAAAAAAATCTTAGTACGGAGAAAAAAGTCACAATTTTGAACCCAACCCTGCATTTTCATAACAATTATGTAAGGTAGGGAAGTTTTTTAAATTCAGTTTAATTCTTCCCTATAGAGGAAAATACCAATTACCCAAAATAAGGTAAAATAACTAATTTACAAAATGACCTTACGGTCAGTTTCCATCAACATGAATTCCGAAAACAATACTTAAATGTTATACTGCCCAGCAAGGCTCACAAAATTCCCTTAGTAGGATTGTAGTCTTCCTAGACATACAATGCAAACAATCTAGAAATGACTATAATGTGCCTAAAGAAAAAAAAACAGCTGGGCCTCCCCTGGTGGCGCAGTGGGTTAAGCAACGCACTACGAAGCAAATCACAGCCACTGCAGCACAAGTTCGATCCCTGCTGCCAGCCAGGGTGGGGACCCACATGGTGCGGCAGACCTCTCCTGCTGTGCCCGCTGCTCCCCTCAGCAGTGTACTTCTGTTGGTCTGCCTGTTCTGCTCCCTGCTTTGTCTGTGGTGAATCCTCTCACCCCCCCCACACCTCTGGTCTGTGCCCCAGCGCTTGTATGCATGAATAAATAAATCTTAAAAAAAAAAAAAAAAGAAAAAAAACAGCAATTTAAAAATTCAAATTGTCATGTTAACATTATCAGTAAAGTGTAAAATTACTTACAGAAAGTCCATCTAACAAATGAATTTGACATTTTCTGTTCTACTGTGTCCCTCCAACCAAGCCTCTCATTAAGGATTGCTCCTCCCAGTAGACAATTCAGAGAGTCTGAACCCATTTCCGTGGGTAAAATGGAAAATTAGCAAGTACTGATGACCAGGACCATAAGAATAACTAAATTTAACAGCTTTAAGAAGTCTTGGAAGAGGGCCTCCCTGGTGGCGCAGTGGGTTAAGCAACGCACTAGGAAGCAAACCTCAGCCACTGCAGCACGAGTTCCATCCCTGCTGCCCACCAGGGAGGGGACCCACATGGTGCAGCAGACCTCTCCTGCTGTGCCCGCTGCTCCCCTCAGCAGTGTGCTTCCGTTGATCTGCCTGTTCTGCTCCCCGCTTTCTGTGGTGAATCCTCTCAACCCCCCCCACAACTCTGGTCTGTACCCCGGTGCTTGTATACATAAATTAATAAATCTTTAAAAAAAAAAAGAAGTCTTGGAAGAAAGACTTCTGTACCTAATATGTCACAGAAACTTGATAACCTTATAAAAGCTACATATGGCCCCAGAAAAACATGAACAGCATTTCACAACATTTTTTCTTTTTTCTTTTTCTTTTTTTTTTTGCAGCAGAGGGCATAAGAGTGACAGGGAGATGAGACTGGTGGGAATGGGCATCACTGACCCCTGAAGCTTCTTGAAACCTAGTTATAAAGATGTGATGAAATGTACCTTAACAGACCCGCAAAAAAACAGAAGAGAGAATGCATGTAACTTAATGAAAAGTGCTACAACAAAATCCCAAATCCTAGGGTGACAGTACCCCTGACAGCTGTTTTTAACATAATAAGTGGGTGATTCTATTGTTGGAGGAAAAAGAGGAACAGGATATTTGACATTCTGCAATACCAGGGCTGACCCCACAATGAAGAACCCTCCCAATTAAATTTTCAAATACCCCTTCAGAAATTCATATTAATGAAAAATTTCTTTTCCATAGGTGCACCTATTATGAAAAACAGGGAAAAAAATTCTTTCCTTCAAAGTTTACAAAGTTGTTTTCAAGCTGAGTTTATATTACAAAAAGTTTTTCCAACAGCAATGCCATCTATCATACCTGTATCACAAAACATTTGTATCAGTCATCAGATATTGTAGATGACATCTACATGACTCTAGCTACATACAGTCTCATTTTGCACTTCAAAAGATTAAAGAAAACTAGTCAGTACTATTCAGTTAACTCATATTACTTTTCTTAAACCCAAACTTACTACAAGTAGATTACAAGCATCTTCATTATGTCTTCCAGTAAAGTCATGCCCAAATGTTTACAAACCAAAATGCATTATTTCATATTTACTTCATATTTCATATTTGTTACAATAATGAACATATTTTTAAAAGTTGAGGGATGGGATATATTTTCATATATTTGAACTTTCACACTAAGAACAAGCAGTTGAAGTTCAGAGATACTGACAGATGGTTGTGTATGGTAAATGTCTGTCTCAGTTCTCAATATTAGAGCAAGAAGTCAATTTGGAATGACATGACCTCTCTGAAGATCAGAAACTGTACTGCAAAAACTGAGTTCTTGTTCCACCTTTTACAATATTACTCGCTATAAAAATAATAGCAGGAGTTAATTGTCTTATGCCAGTTTTAAACATTCTAAAGTAATCAAAGTAGTAATCCTGCTAGAGTGAAAGTTTTGCACTTGAAGAAAAGAAGGCCCAAAGAAATTAAGTCACTGTCAAGTTACACAGAAGCTAAATGGCAAACTTAAGGCAAAAAGATACATTTCATCACATTTACCTGGTTAGTACTTTAAACCTTTAGGTTTAAATTCTAGTCAATTTTACCCTCAAGAGTTTATTTCCTTGTCTACCATGCAAAGGATTAATTCCCACTTTGTAAGTCTTTAATTTTAGTTTACACATAACAGGCCTCTAATTTGAGGATTATGGGATATTTGCTTTTTAAAATTTCTTTTGCTATTTTTTAATTTAAAACAACAGGTGGACAGAACTAAGGCAAAAACTGAATCTCCAATCACTAAAGTGAAACTGAGGACTTGTCTGTGAATATAACTCATCCATTTGATTTAAGTGGAACCACCTGTTTGCATGACCTATGTGAGTCAGGTACATACTTTTGAAATGTTTATCTTAAAAACTTAAGTCCTGGGTGTTATCTGCCTGACTGTATAAAAAATGAAGTGCTTAGTGATTTTTTTTATACTACCAGATTTTTTTCTTGCAACTGAGTTTTTTTGCTTCCACTACAATCTGTTACATACCCTTGCCCCTTCTTCTACTCTTAATTCAGAAACCTCACACATCAATTTATTAATGTCTGATAGTTTTTAAGTATTTTGCTTTTTATCAAACTATCTGCTATATAAATGTCCAATATTTGTCTTTGCTTTAGCCCACAGTTTTTCCAAACTGCTTCCATTTTTGCTGTAAAAGGCAACATTTTGTCTTTCCTTATGGTTTAACAGTATCCCATAGAGTGAATCCACTTCTTTATCCAATCCTCAATAACTGGGCACTTAAGATTGTTTCCAGGTTCTGGCTATTGTAAACAGCGTTACAGTTAATACTGCAGAGTATGTAGTTTTTTGGATTGAAGGTTTCACATTCTTTAACAGAGGTTCAAGAGTGGAAATGGTCATACATTATTTCTGTTTTTAGTTTTTTAAGGTAAATCTAGATCGCAGTCCATAATGGCTACACCAGTTTATAGTCACACCAACAGTTAACTGAATTCCTCTCTCCATATCCTTTCCAGCAGTTGTTGGGGGTTTTTTCAATGTGTGCCATTCTCACAAGTGTGAGATGATCTCTCACTGTGGTTTTAACCTGCATCTCTCTTATTGGAAACAATAATGAACATTTTTCTGAATATCCTCTTTGGTGAATTTTGTGTTCAGGTTTACTACCCATTTTATTGTTTGTCACTGACGAACTCTATAAGCTTTCATTTATAATCCACTTATATTCACTTTTGCTGTGTGAGAGCCTTTTAATTTGAGGTAATCCCAATTTAGTTTTACTTTTATTTCCCTTGTTTCAGAGGTAGAGTCTCCAAGGACATCTTTAGTACTGATATCATGGAACATATTGCCAATATTTTCTTCTATATATTTTATTGTTAGTCTTATATCTACATGTTTAATCCATTTGGAATTTGTTTTTGTGGTTAAGAGTAACCCAACTTTACTTTTACATGTAACCATCCAGTTTTCCCAGCACCATTTATTGAAGAGATCCTCCTTTCCATACTGGATGATCATGGCTGCTTTATCACAAATTAAATATTGATATGTACATAGATTTATTGCTGGGCTTTCTATTCTGTTCCATTGATCCACATGTCTACTTTTATGCCGATACCATACTGTTTTTAGTACTGGCTATTTTATGATATAGTTTCTCTAAGTCAGGTAATGTGATACCTCCCCATTTCCCTTTTTTCTCAAGATTGCTTCTGCTATTTAAGACTTTATGGCTCCATGTAAATTTCAATATTTTTGCTCAATTTCTTTAAAGAATACTGTTGGTATTCCGATGGGGACTGAAAAAAATTATATATACTGGTATGTAATTTTATATATGAACTTCAAGATGGCAAATGAAGCATTAAAAATTACATATAAATAAGACATTGTGTCAAACGGATAAAAATCACCACATTATTATCAATAATCTCCTGCTTTCCTAATTGAAACATATCCTGTTATGTTAAGTAGTTAAAACCACTAAAAAAAAAAAAACAAGTGGTTATCATAAAAGTCAGGATAGGTGTTAACTTTATAGGGAAAGAAGAGTGTAAGAAAGGGTAGAAGGAGGGCTTCTGGAATACTAGACAAGTTCTATTTCTTGAACTAAACAGAGACTACATGGTGATTACTTTTTGATTAATTCCTTAAACTATGTATTTCCCTTTGCAGTAACAATGAAAGATTTTTTTCAGAAAGGTGATTCTTAATACAACCTGAAAACAAAAAACAAAAGAAATGAAAAGTAGTTTGAGTAAGTGAACATTTGAAGCAATGTATGCAGAAAGATCCTCACATTTTAAGAATTGCTAAAACTCAGTCCCTGTGAGGAAAATCCTGTCATTTGTCCAATACTAACAATTAGTTCAACATTTATAAACAATTATTGAAATCATCCATTTAAGATTACCGAACAGTGAAGTACACTACATCACATTCAAAGGTGATATACTTCCTACGTCAGAGATGACATTTGACTGTTTATATGTAATATTAAATATACTACAAGAAAATTCCACACAGTATGTTACATTTACTCATAGTTTACTGAAGAAAAAAAACTACAACAAAAGTAACTTAATCTTTTAACATGAATCGTCTTCCTTTAAATATCCTTCTAAATAAAGGTAACATTTCCTGTCACTAAGTATTCTATCCTAACTTCACTGCAACTGTCATG
Organism: Galemys pyrenaicus; assembly: GCA_019455555.1. Lineage (NCBI taxonomy): Eukaryota > Metazoa > Chordata > Mammalia > Eulipotyphla > Talpidae > Galemys > Galemys pyrenaicus. The sequence continues at coordinate 809,331 of JAGFMF010011598.1, read as the reverse complement.
ACCAGTAAGTCAAACTCCTATTCGAGCCCCAAAATCTTAGACAGAAATGTAACACACACAAAAATAGCCTCTGTGTAAAAAAGCTTGACCCTGAAATTGCAAAAATGTAGGAAAAGTTTAGGGCAGATTACCTAGAAAAAGTCCCAAGTAAGAGACTGTCCTACCTCCTTTGCCTAAAATTATCTTTCTAGAATGTAATGCCCTTTATATTCAAAACATATATCTAAAAACCTAGCTATGTGAGCAACATAATCGTTTTAAATAATAAGACCTTTATTCTCCAAACCACCCCCCCAACTGAAAAGAAACCCCAGTAAGCTAAAGACAGGTGAAAGCAGAACCACTTTAAAAACAAACTTTTTAAAATTTAAAAACCATTATTAAAAACAAATTTTTAAATGGTTATCCATCTATTTTGATGAGCATTACTGTAAATCTTCCTTGAAATGCAAAACTTGAGTTTTAGTTGCAAAGATAACTGACTTGGGGGGGAAAAAGCTGAGAGCAATCAACTCTTTTACCAACATTTATTTTGAAAAACTCCATACAGAGAAAATAAAATAGTTGTACAGTGAACACTCATCTACACACTACCTGGATTCTACAATTACCAACTGCTGTATTTATTTTGAGACATCAATCTATTTCTCCACCTCTGTCCATTCATTCATCTTATTTGTAATGCATTTCAAAGAAGTTGAAGGTATCAATACACTCCTACACAACTTAGCCTCAGCATTCATACTGCTGAGTTAATGTTTGCTTACTAGTAAAGACAATCAAATTTTAAATAAGGGTAACAACAGTATACAGCATGCACTGTACATGAACATTAAATCATGAGCTCAGTGACACCCACTTATTGCTTAGCTACCTAGATGCCTGTTAGGAGACAATTGTCTAGCAGGTCCAGCATTTCTGCACATTTTATAACTGCAAGCAACCAGAGACTTTAATCCAGACTAGATTTTCAAGGATATGCTAAATAGTGAATAATCATGAAAAATTTCTCCCTCCTGAAGAGAGGTAAGGTTTTCCCACTGGGAGCTATAATAAAGGTTTTTGTCTTACTGTCTTAAAATACATCTACCCTATGGCAAGATGGGTGATAATTCAATCCTATCACAGCCTTATAGGATTAATACAGAAATACCTTAAAATTTTTAGGAGTGCTTATTTCCAGACTTTTTGATGGTTCATTCTGACTTGAATACACTGATATGATCTTTAATGGGGAGAGAATAAACAAGCTTGTCTTTACAAAAGAAATGAAACATTTTAATCTGTAACATTTCATACAAATTATGTTTTTCTATTGTATAACTGAAAAAAAATAAGATGTACACAAATTATTTGAAATACTGGATTTCAAAATTAGATATATACATGCTACTTAATACCTTTATTCAAATAGATAGTGCTCCATATTGAAGAGTTTATTTTCTGAAATGTAGGATGGGAGGAAATAAGACAGAATGGATGTTTTGGGAGAACTTAGAATAATGTTTTCAGCACCATTTATAGATACGAAGTTCCTGCCAGATTATAGCAAAATATTTACAATGAGAAAATGATCACATTGATACTAAGTTTAAAAAATGATATAAATGTGCAGTTATGCACAGAAAACATAAAAGAAATATATGAAATGTTAACAGTGGTTATTTCCAGGTGGCAGAATTGAACAATTTTTATTTGCTTTATACTGTTGTATACTATTCAACTTTCTACATTTAGCATTGATTTTATAATCAAAAGGAACATATGGGCCTCCCTGGTGTAGCAGCAGGTTGAGCACTGCACTGCGAAGCATCTGCAGCACAGCAGTGCGAGTTCAACCCCTAGCCAGGGAGGGGACCCACAAGGTGCAGACTTCTTCTGCCTTGCCTGCTGCTCCCCTCAACAGTGAATTTCAGTCTATCTGCCTGTTCTGCCCAACTCTGTCACTGGTGAATCCTCTTATCATCCACGCCTCTGGCCTGTACCCCAGCCCTTATATGCATAAATAAATGGATCTTTAAAAAAAAAAAGGAACATGTAAGAATGTATAAATTAGCTTAATTTGTTCATAAAACCTTTTAATTAAGTGGGGAAGGGAAGGAACTAAAAAAAATTATCTTCTGAGGAACTTTGTTGTTAACTGAGGCTTTCATAATATGAACAGTAGTCAGAAAACACAAGATTAAGCAATCCATCTTCCCCTGTAATTTATAAAAATAATTCTTTTTCATAGAGAAAATAAGCAGGAATCATGCTCTATGATATAAAGGTACTTAGTACCTTTAAAGGTACGGCAGGGCCTCCCCTGGTGGCGCAGTGGGTTAAGCAACGCACTACGAAGCAAACCGCAGCCACTGCAGCACGAGTTCGATCCCTGCTGCCGGCCAGGGAGG
>JAGFMF010011598.1:786996-806736 GCA_019455555.1 Galemys pyrenaicus | reverse complement strand
CGCTCTCTGTGGTGAATCCTCTCACCCCCCTACACCTCTGGCCTGTACCCCAGTGCTTGTATGCATAAATAAATAAATCTTTAAAAAAAAAAAAATAAAGGTATGGCAGTCACTCTAATTCATGTCAGATTATCCAAGCTCTAAACAAATGAGAAAAAACTGTATGTACATGGATATATACATGGAAGACAGTTGCAAAATAAAGGACTATTAAAACATAAACCTTTAGAATTTACCAAATTATATTGCAAGTTAAGGGTTTTAAAGTTTCTCACTAAAAATTATTTTTTAACATCTCAAATGGAAATGTTTTTAACTTTAAAACAGAGATTAAATCTAACATCCTTATAAAGCTGAAATACACATTAACTAAACTCATTTAAACCTAAAATTGTAAAATATGTGTTTAATTTTATTTGCAGTAATAGTGGTTTTACATCACTGCATTTTTAGGAGTACAGTTTCACACCTGTTCAAATGTATGTTATTGCATCGGGCCACCATCAAAGCACAATAACCCTCCACCAACCCACTGGATCCCCTCCACCCTTTGCTCCACAGCCCCTAACTTCTTTGCTAACCTCAGTTCTGCAGTCAGAATCCAAGAGTTGGTTTGAGTTGTGTTTTGTCTATTCTTTTGCTTTGTTTCTTTATATTCCACATGAATAGTCATATTTCTTTCTTTTTCTGATTTCATTTAGCATAATCCCCAAGTTCTATTCATGTTTAATACAAATGGCAAGATTTTATTACCCTTTCTTACAGCTTAGTAGTAATCCCTTGTGTATATATACCACATCTTCTTTACCCAATCATCCCCTTTAAGGATACTTAAATTGTTTCCATATCTTGTCCAGTGCTACAAATCCACCAAATAGTACTACAGTGAACACAAGGGTGCATATATCTTTTTGAATTAGTGTTTTTATAATACCTAGAAGTGGAACAGTGAAATAGTCTGGCAGATCTATATTTTAATCTTTCAAGGAGCCTCCACACTTTATTCCATAGAATATGTACCAATTTACATGCCTAACAGTGTACAAGTGTTCCTTTTTCTCTACACTGTCACCAAAATGTTGTTTCTGGTTAAACTTGAATTTTTAATAAACAATACCAAACATTATGATAACTCTAATTATACATAACAATACAACTGTCAGAAAAGCAACTAAGCAAATGTTTTTATTGATGTTTGAAAATGTTCTTATCAGTGACAACGTCACCAATAGTAACTGTGAACGTTTCATCTATGAAAAATTAAGACATTCAACAAGACTTTTATTAAATGTGTCACACAGAATCATAGTTGAATATATTTTCACAAATTAATAAGTTTAATCTTGTGGCCCTCTCTGGTGGTGCAAGGGGTTCAGTCTCAGCACTATGAAGCTATCAGCAGCCATTGCAGGAGTTTGATCACCAGCCAGGGAGCTAACCCACAAAGTACAGCAGACCTCTCCTGTCTCACCTGCTGCGCCTCTCAGCAGTGTATTTCAGTCAATCCACTTGTTCCACTCTGTCTCTAGTGAATCCTCCCACCCTGCACCTCTGGCCTACACCCCAGCTCTTCTATGCATAAATTTAAAAATAAAGTTTAATCTTGTTTGAGGAGGAACTTATTTTATTATGAAGAATAAAATCATAAAGAGCTAACAATATAAAAGACATAAGCCTCAGTGACACAAGAAGAAACTAATTCCTGATCTCCTGCCTGCTCTCTTCTCCCTTTTCTGCGCTCTCTTGCCTGCTTTACCCTCCTTTTTCTGCTCCACTAGTTGCTTCTGTTTGCACATGGTCCAAATCAACCACCGTATCCAGGTCTATGTGACCTTAAAGTCTAAAGTCTATTGTCATCTTACTACAGCTGTACTTAAAGGAGAGGAATCAACATTTTAACTGACTGGTCACCAGCATATATTATTGACTGGCCCTGGGTGACCACTACTGTACCAATCAGCACTGTCTGGGGAGTAGGGATCCTAGCAAGGTCATTCTAAAAGAAGTATCTCCACAAAAATCTACTATACTTCTCCAAGTATCAACTGATGCCAACACTAAGAGCTCAACGGAACTTAATAGTTATGATTTGCTTACTATTACAGTATAGTTACAAATTAGACTCACTTTCATGTTTTCTACTTTTTTTTATAAGCCTTGACTTGTTAATTGTTACTGGCTGGTACAAATATTACACTTGTTCTCTATTACCTTTACATAACTTGCCTTGTTAAGAAAAAAAAAGATTTCAGACCATGAGAGATTTAAGTATTAATGAAAAATAAAAAGTACAAGAAAGAACAATGAAACCTTTGGTTTAGTCTTCCAAATGTAGTAATCCTAACAAAAATAATTCTTCGAGACTTTTCCTTTAAAAGCACATATAGGGAGGGGCCTTCCTGGTGGCATAAGGGGTTAAGCATCACACTATGGGTTAAGCACTCTCAGTGACTGCAGCACAATCCCTGGCCAGGGAGTGACCCATACAGCATAGGAGATGGCTCTTGCCTCACCTGCTGCTCCCCTCAGCAGTATACTTCAGGCTATCCTCCTGTTCTATTCCCCATTCTCTCTCTGATGGACCCTCTCACCCCCTCCCCACACCTCTGGCCTATACCCCAGATCTTGTATATGTAAATAAATAAATCTTTAAAAACAATAAATAAAAAATAGAAGCACACAGTCATTGTAGAAATCTTTAAAAACACAGAATCAAAGAAAAAATATAAAAACTAAAGATACCCAAATCCTAAAGTAGAGTTAATGATTAACATTATTTTTACTCTTTTCTTCTTTCTACATATTACCACAAATGGGCACCTATTTATGTAACTTTTCAATGTATAAAACTTTTCCCAAACAACTTAACACTGAAAGTAGTACAACCATGTTTTATATATCTAACATGATACAATCCCATGTATGAAGTATTTTTACCAAAAAAAAAAAAAAATTGAAACCTGATTCTAATCACTTAGTAACTCTAAACTTATAGGAAATATGTATCAGACGTAATCTAGAAAACAACACTGTTGGACACAGACCTGTCTTTACAAGTCAATGGCACAATAAAAAAAGAATATGGTGAGACACTGTTTAAAACTAAGAGGATTTAGATACATGACAACCAAATGCAATGCACACACTGAACAAATCACCTAAAAAATTAGGAGTACAATGAGGGCACTTTCAAAAAAAATCAAATAATAGACATAGAACATTTTTTGGTCTTATTAAGTGAAAATGATTATTAGCTAAAGAAAATATTCCCCTTGTGTTTATTAAAAATGCAAGCTCAAATATTTCGATTTGAATTTGTTTTAAAATACTGGAGAACAAAAGAAAATTGCAAATAATGGTGAATATGGTTGAAGGAAGCAAGCACTATACTATATTAACTATAGTCTCCTCTGAAAGACAGATAAGACATCACTGAAGTCAAGGAAACACACGAATGCAGCAACAAAAGTTCAGGAAGTACTCTGAGAAAAATAAAAGGTGTGCTAGCAGGCTGTCTTCACAGACTATCTAGACCTGACTAAGAAGTCTTACTTAAAGAAAAATGAAAAGGTACCCATGACAGCAAACTAACAACAAAATGAACAACACTAAGAATCACAAAACACTAAACTTGGAAGACTTTAAATCAATCGAGCATTTCCATTGTTTTGTGTTTTTTTTTTTTTTAAACAAAAGAACCCACTTGTTTTTATTGGTTTTTCAATAAGTTTACACCCTTAAGAGGCACATCATCACACACAGTCTGTGCCCCATGGCCTTATTAGCAGGAAGGCTGTTTCAGGATTTAGCTTGAACCATGTCACTGTTTCCGAACACACAGGTCAACTTTCCCCAGATTACTTGAGCTGTATTCTTTTGCCACCAGGAGTCACTGTGTTGTTTGCTTTGTAAACATAAGCACATCTTTTGCACATACAGAATTCATGAGTATAAACAACTTTCAAATGGGGGTGGAGAGGGAGAGATAGATTAAGTTTATCTGAATTTCTTCATCCTAAACTTTCAGGCAGGACTGCACAGGAGGAATCTGTTTCATGCATAAAAGAGGGAGAGAGGCACATGGTTTATGAGACCTCTAGTGCCCTGCAATTGCCACATCTACTTGTCTTTAATGGCAGGTCTAGAGAAGGTGGTGAGATAGAGCTCACTGCTCCCTGGTGCTGGGAAAACGCCTTCAGTTTTAAGAGCTACAAGCACCTTCTGGTTAGAGACCTTGCTTGTTACAAACAAAATGACCCAGGACCATAACTTTCGAGCCATATTTTAGAAGTTTTGTTGCCAGCAGGCCCCCACAGGTTCCAAGACGGTGGAACTGATTCTTCATATATAGTTTTTCACTTCATAGAAAAATTACTTTCTGGAAGGGTGGCCACCTGGTGGCACAGGCATTAATTAGTTCAGCACTATCAAGCTATCAAGAGCCACTGCAACATGACTTCAACCCCCAGTCAAGGAGGTCGTGACCCACATGGTGCAGCAGACCTATCCTTGTCTTGCCAGCTGCTTCCCCTCAGCAGTGTATTTCAGCAGATCTGCTTGTTCTGCTCCCAACTCTGCCTCTGGTTAATCCTCTCACCTCTTGTACCTCTGGCCCAAACCCCAGCTCTTATATGCATAAATAAAAATAAATATTTTCTTTAAAAGAAAAATTACCTTTTTTTAATAGTTCTATGAATTCAGAAACTTTTAGGGCAGATGTATCACCTCATCCTCTCATATCACAATTGAAAAAAATGAAGCACAAAGATCGATATATCTATGGTTAGTCAGCTCTTAACAAGACACTCTCCTATCTCTTTTCTGAAACTACAAAATTTTGAAAGTGCAACTACCCTGTAAAGGTAAATAAAAAGCCCTACTAAAAGAGAATTATAGGAATTACAAGGAAAAATCATCTGAGGACTATTAATGCAAAATCAATGTTTATCAGGTAATTATTCTTTCTAAGTCAAATCTTATTAATAGGAATCAAAAGGTACAAAGAAACCGGTATATCCTCCTGCATTTCCCAGTTTAGTTTGGGAGACAAAAGAAATATAAACAAATACTGTAGGCGATAAGTAGTTATTACAGCTTCAGAGTAGTATGAAGTACATGGGTTGGAGAATCCAAGACTTCACAAAAGAAACCGATTCTTGAACTGACACAGGTGACATACAAAGGACAATATTCTAAGTAGAGCATGTGCAAAGTTTTCAATAGCTAAAAGTTTTGAAAAGGTGGTTTCATATAACCAAAGGGATAGGGAGAAGAGAGATGAAGAGTTAGAAAGTGGATTTTGGACTTTTTCCAACTACATAAGGGAAAACACTGCAGTTTCTTTAACAAGGGAACAACAATATCACATGCATTTTTCAAAAGGTAGTTCTAGCACTGTGTGGAAGACTGTTTGGAGAGAGCAGGACACTGACAAAAAGATATGTCTGTTGACTAGTAAAGAAAAGGTAATTAGCCAAAGAAATTAACCAAAGCGAAAAGCTCTCCCTGAGTGACAACAAACACATTCGTATAACCAAGCAGCTACTAGCACCACCTCATGTACCTTGGAAGGACCTCAATATATCTATCAAAATATGATCTTCCTCCTACCACTCCCTTACATCCCCAAATAAAACACATCTGGTCCTCAGCCAGACAATCAGTAAGCTGTCTCAGAGTACACCACCATCATTCCTCCAGTACAGAGTACAAATCTCAAGAGCACCAAGATACCTCCACTTTCTTCTCAGTGCACACAGCTTAACCACCAAGCTTCACTGGTTTGATCCTTTAAACTTTAAAAATCTCCAACACCATATGACCTCTTTTCCGGAATGCATCAACTGTTTAAATCATCTCTATTCCCCCCCAATGTTATTTCACACTGCCACCACAGTTTCATTTTTTAAATATAAATGTGATGTCACTTCATTCCCTCTACAACTTCCGCACTCTACCAGCACCCTCAGTGCACTGGGGATTTTAAAGTTCCTAACTTGACCTACCTCAGCACCACACTCAGATGTTTCCTATGTCACAATGACTCAGCCTTGTAAATAAAAAACTGCAATTTAACATGTCAAATAATAATTTAAATGTTTCCTGTTTCCTCTGCCACAGGATCTTTGTATATGCTGCTCCTACCACTGGGTTTTTGTTTCTTCAGTTTGATAACTTCCACTCACTCTTGAAAAATCTTAGCCCAATTGTAAAAGCCTTCTATGATCAGATCAAAGTACCTTATTTTACATTCTCACAGCATTATATACCTCTTTATAGCTATTAAAGCAAAGATTATGCTTTACTCAAAATTAGCCTCTAACTCCAAACGTATTTACCATGAATTACATATAGCATAATCTCAATTATTTACTGTATAAATGAATGCATGAAAAAAATTAAGCAATTTACAAGTACAAATGTATTCAAGGGGATAGTTCATTACAAGATGTGCAGAGTATCTCCTATGAGTAATCATAAGGTCACTAAAAATAAAAAATGTGGGAAAAGAGTAGGATTGGGTAGTTAAAAAAAAAAACTGGGTAGGATCAGGATGTAGTGAGTGTGAGATGTCTGAGAAACATTCAAATCCAGTCAATAAGTAATTAATGTGCTGTAGAACACATGTATAAACTTGAATTAAAATATAGACTGTGTGCAGCAACATGTATTAAGAGGCACAAGGATGAGAAAGAGGATCTCAAAAAAGAGAAAGAATCCTCCAAAACGAGACTAAACAAGGAAAGTTCAGAGATTAAAAGGAAATCAAATCAGAATGTGACAAATCAGCATTTAAGAAAAAGGCCACAAATAAGATAATAAAGGAAACAAGAGAAAAGTAAAAGTCACAAGAGACAAACATTGGAAATGATCAATGCAGCTGGCACTCAACAAACATTAAGGGTAGAAACAGGACTAGAGGAGGTGAAAGGAGATGAGAAACTGAACATGGACTATTTTTTTTTTCCAAGAAGTCTGACTACAGAGGAAATGTAGAACATTTAAAGTAGTTGGGGTCAAGGTGGTATTCCACTTCTTGGGTTTTGTTTTTAACGAAAGACTTAGGTGTGTTTTTATGTAAAAAAGAAGCCAGTGATTGAAAACATAAATGGGAAAATATCTGCTGGAACAGTCTTAGTCAAGAGGGATTTTACCTTAATCAGCAAAAATAGACAAAATAGCTTCTTAGGACAGAAGGAGGATTTTTCTTTCTCAGGGAATAAAGTATGGATTTATGAAGATGAACAAGTATTACAGCAGGGATTAGCTATCATGGAAGGGGGACTTGTATGCCACACTAAAAAAAAATTAGACTTTTATTCAGAAGGCAATCAAAACCTACTTGGAAGTTTTAAGGAAGGGAGTAATAAGATGACATCAATGCCCTGAGAGGTGGGAAAGAGAGGCAGATATCACCCTTAGGGTTTGATGTGGCCACTGTGAAATAAGAATATATCTAAAATTATGACAGATATCCACCAAGAATAGTAGAAGCATTCTGTATATTCATTTGTGCTTCTCAAATGTGTTGTTAATCAAAGATGCTCTAGTCCCTCTGTGGGCTTAATTTTCTTTACTAATTTGTTATTGTTGTCGGTCACCTCATTCAATACACTGGTTTGAGTCTATTTTTCTCTTACTCTAATTATTGAAAAGAACATACATACAATTCACTTTAGTGTTTTCTCAACTTTTTTCTTCAAACTTTCCTCCAAAACTATGAATAGGTAGAAAAAATAATGCAAAAGAAATTTTACAATAGCAAAAATTTAGTAACAAAAGTCTTTCACATAAACAGTAATACCAAATTGAATTCTTGGTCAAATTATACCAGTATTTCAACAACAGAGTTTGAAAGTATCTACATTTTTCCTTACTAATGTAACCAAAGAATAACTTCAAAATTCATTACATCACTATAAAAGTAGTTGCATATACTGACAACTGTATAAATTTTTTAATATTGAAGTATACAGAAAATATACTGAACTGATAATATACTTCTCCAAAGTTGTGTAATGACAACTCATATCAAGATGATTGTGTTACTCATTACAAAAGTTGCCACCCAATTAATAATTAAATTATTCTTGGAGAAACCATTACTAGTGAAATGTAGAGTGAAATAATTGTTAAAAAACTATGTGAAGATTACATTAAAAATTTGCGAGCCTACCTTTAAGAGATCTTCACTTAACCAAAATTATAGGTGATTTATGGCAAATCAGAGTTAATGGCTTTTTTTGTATCACCAAATTGAGAATAAGAAAACTTGATTGTAAATGAGTCTCTTCACTTAGTATTGAGCTGTGCACTGAAATATAGACAGGTTTCCATCAAAGTAAACTATTTACTCTGGACTAACATTAAGGAGGAAGAATCAAATGACATCAAATATCACCTCCTAATTCATCCTGCACCTCCTCCCAATCCTCCCCATTATTCCACCTTAGAACAGAAGCACACATCTAGGTATTTACGCATCACCCGTTCTCTCTATACCCAGGTGAGTAAACAACTCCCGTGCCCAACCCTCCCCCACTCCCTAACTGAAAACAAACCTCCCTAGAAAGCTCCCTAAAGGGGGGAAGGGCGGAAGGGGATTCTTTCCTCATACTTGTTTACCCTTTATAACAGCATCTAACCTGCCTCTTCTGTCTCCCTCACCAATTTCAGAGTTCTTCAAGGCCAAAGACAGAACCTAAAATATTTTGCTGTTATTTAATTGTACACTTTCTCTATTAAACTACAAACCATGAATCTTTTCTCCATTTCGCTTAGCACTGAATCCCCAAATATAAACTGAACCTTTTGAATTAATTACTTATCATTAAATAATCAAATACAGGGATGGCACAAAGCTTTCAGTAACTGTATGCTAAATAAATGGCTCTACTGAAGGTGTGTCCCTATAAACTTTTCAATGAAACACATTAAGTCAAATTTCAAAAGGTGATCATTGATGTCCAAACTTTTATAAATAAACCTATGAATTATTTTCATAACACAGGAACAACCTGTTCTATAATCATAGTTGTAATTCTTCCAAACCTAAAATAAGTAAAATATATGGCTAAGTCACCGTGCAGGACTTTTCTGTTTTGTTTTAAATTTGCTTCTTAATATTAGTCTCTAACTATGGTAATATTACAATTTCTCCAAGGAGAAAATTTCAAATTCCGTGGACATTTCATGGCCTAAAATTGTTCTTAAAGATTTCTTAGTCCTTAATGGCAATACACGCACGGTGACTCAGGAGTGATTTCCTCTGTAAATTCAGCCTGTCAAAAAAGAAAAAAAACACAACTTAAAAACTCAAATTCGCCAAAGACCACACATCATAAGGCTTACATTAAATTCCTCCAACTTAAGATAATGGTTATCTGAGATGGGTAATTTCATGATTTCACAAGTTGCTTTTTTTTCTTTCTGCTAAAATTATGTAAAATCATGCAACACTTGCTACAATAAAATGCACTTCAATGCCCCTCAAAATATTTCTGTTATCTAAAAAACAAATCCAATTTAAGAAGCAGCACACTTAGGTTTCAGATATTTGCAAATGCACTAAAAAGCTTGCAAAATAAAAGGAGCTGTACAGTATCACTCTCAGGATACTGTAACACAGCATTTTTAAACTGAAAATTTTCCTATGGAAATCTTTTGGACTCAATCTTGTACAAGAAAGGATTTGTTTAAAGAACTGGAAGTGCTGCACATTTCACAAAAAAAAAAAAAACTGTTCTCATCAAAGCTACTAAAACTGAAATATGAGATACTGAATCCTCCAAAAGGCGATTCACTTTACACTAACTGAAGATAGGAAGTAATCCGCTTTCTACTTAGAATCCTCATTCTTTTGGTATGCCTTCAAAAAATAAACCTATCCAGTTTAACTTCCTCCAGTATCCCACATAATGAAAAGCGAATGGACCAAACAGTCCCATGGATTCCTCAAGGACCACCAATCAGACTAACAATTTATCCCAGGCGTTACTACGAAGTAAGTCAACGGAGCTAAGCTGAGTGACAGTATCAGCCTTCTCGGGGTTTGCTGGGAAACTACAGACGATAAGGCAAAGGTCACAAACACCGAAGATTCTGCAGCAAACGAGCTAAGTTAAAGGACTAGACAGGAGCAGACAAACACTAGGTCTGACCTACACGGATGGTAGTTGAAATGTCATTTCAGAGGTAAGTTGAAACGTCATTCTAGAAGACGACTACTATAAGCCTACTACTATCAACTCTCGGGCTGACGCATAGCTTTTCTGCCCGCACGCGCTTGGGGCTCTGCCAACCCAGGCGGGTGAAGTCAAACCCCGAGACTTCACGGGATGCCTCGGCTCCCCGGCGCCCCGCGTACCTGACAGCCGAGTTATAAACCCGGTGAAAAGGTGGAGAGCAACACCCTCCACGGGGCCGAGGGCTGGCTCCACCCAGGCTCTCCGGAGGCGGACAGAGGCCGAGGGCTGGCTCTCTCGGAACCGAGTCCAGGGGCCGCCGCCCCGCCTCGCCTCCCACCGCGGTGACAGCCGGCGCGGGAGACCGACGCACTTGCGCCATCCCGGAGCCCCCCTTCCCGCGGCCCACGAGGGCGCGCGCTCTAAGGTCACCGCCCACCCCACACCCTCCGAGACAACGCCCGACGGCCCTCGGGGGCCAAGGACAAGTGCCAGGCGCGGGCGGCAGCGCGGGCAGCACCCAGGAGGCGCCCCCGCGGGACAGCAAGATGGCGGCGGCGCCGGCCCGGGCCCCTCCACCTCCACCTCCATCTCGCCCGGGCGGCGCGCGCCCCGCGGCGCGAGTGGGCCAAGCAGGGAGCGGGCCCCGGCGCGAAGCGGCAGGCCGAGGACCAGCGCGGCGCCGCCGGAGACGGGAAAGTGCCGGCGTGGGGGAGGGGGAGACTCGGGCCCGCCGCCGACCGGCCCTCCACACGCCCCGCCCGCCGCAAAAGCAAGCCCCCAGCCCGCCGCGCCCGGTCGGGAGCCGCCTGCTTCCAGCCCACCTTTGAATTTGAGGTCTGTGGGCGGGTCGAGGACCAGGATCTGCTCGTGCTTCGCCATGGCCCCGGAGGCGGACGCCATCGGAGACAGCGCAGAGCGGGGGCGCGCCCGCGGCGGCGGTTTGCTGGCTGAGGACGGGCGACGGTGCCGGCTCGGCCGAGCTCGACGATGGGGCCAGCTCACGGCTCCCGCGCCGCGACGCCTTCCGCTCTGTCGCCGAGTCTGGGGGCCGCCCGCTGGGTCAGCAGCTCCGGTCTCACAACTGACTCAACCCCACCAGCCGCCGCGGCCACGCGCACTGCAATCCTTGGCTCCCCACGTGACGGCTCCTGCGTGCCTACGTGCGCGCCCCGGCGGCCGGGAGCGCCTCGCGCTTGTCCCGCCCCCTCGTCCTGCTGGCGCGGCGAGGGCTTGTGCGCCTGCGCGCTCCTGGCCGGGCCTTCGCTCTGAGCGCAGCTCAGCTGTCAAGGGAACGGGTGTGGACCGTGGGCGGGACTCTGGCTCCGTAGACGTGCGCGGTGCCACCGATGGACGGAGGACGCACGCCTCGGTCACGTTTAGCTCTGATTACGAATCCGGGAGCCCGCCATGGCGGTATATCACACCCTCCAAGTGGGAATGCCTCTTGGAGGGAAGAAGAGAAGCCAGGCCCGCTCACTCCATTTCTCGGCACGTTTCGTGCGGGGCGGAGCCTGGTCCCAGCAGCGTGGAGCGCGGCTGCCTGGGGGCTGTAGTGCAGGCTGCTTGTGGGTGGGGAAGAGAATGAGAGCTGTTGAAGGCGATGGGGTGGAGAGCCTGACGCTAATTTTTGGCTCCGAGAGTCTCGGCTACTCTAAAAAAGAAAAAAAAACAACACCACCACTCTGGGAGGTGGGACGAGATTCCCCGCTTAAAAATGTAAAATGCACCATGTGGAACGCAGCCTCATATTTGTTACTTTCCTCGCTCTTCCATTCACCCCTCTATTGGTAGAGCTAAATTTTCTGTCATAGTCTATTCAAACGTCCCCTGCTTCCTGTATTCTCTCCAGTAATGCGAAGGTATTTAAGAAGCAACGTGTCATTGGGAAAATCTGCAAGACACAGTATAAGTCAACAAACGAGTCAAAGTCTCTAGGTTTGTTCGCTGTAGTCTGTTCTGCACTTCTGATTAATATTAGACCCAAACAGTTAATCATGTTCACATGTTGGAAATGAATCCATCTGTATCATTGACGGTATCCCTGTAATAAACGGGACCAAAGGAGAAAAATCCCAGCTGCGAAATTGCTAACCGATCTTTATCCGATTGCCAGGGTAATCAGGGACAAGAGCACCAAGTGAAACAAATGAACGTGCTATAAATGAACTTTTATAGTACTACTTGAGGGAAACGCCATGAAACAAAAGACGAATCGATGCTACTTCCATAAAGTAGCAGCCCAGTTTGTCTAGAAAATAAATGAGAAAATTGGAAACGTACTCTAGGCCTAGGCACAAAGTCCAAGTTTGAACGTGTCATCAGCTCTCAGAGCCCATCTGGAAAGAGCTCTCCAGAACTGCTAGTCTAGCATTCATGGAAAATGATGCACACAGGAGGAATGTATCTTCAGCCTGGAATACCTGAGAAAATGGAAGTGCTAAAATAATTCGAAAAATATTCTCTAGGTTTAACTTTCCCTTCATCTTTATTCTCATATTATTATATTATTACAGAAGAATACAAAATTGTATGTTTATCAAAATTGGGGCTTACAGTTCAAAAATCATTCCACAGATTAGTGTCCCACGTGTGTTTGGCCCTAAAATTTTTACAAACTCCAATTAATTATTAGTAGTAGTCTTATCATCATCACCATTATTATGCTTACATAAGAACTTATCCATGGGTACAGTTAACCTTGGCTTGAACTGGTTCTTCCACAGTTAGATGGACATGTCTCTTACCGGAAAGCATTTGGGAATCCCCAATGTGTAAACAGTCAATTAGCACGCAGAGCATGCTGAGGAAGTGCCCAGTCAATTCCCTATGGGACAATGGCTGCCCATTCAACGTGAGTTCCATGGGAAGCCTGAACTGGATGTATTCCAGTTTCCCAGTCTATATCAATAAGAAGGCTCTACCCTTTTAAGTCCTCTCCTTTGAAATCAACTGTTTTTCTCTTCTCAATATTACATTAATAATCAATATAGTCTTTAAAATTGTAAGATTATAAATATCTTATAGTCTAATAGTAATGAAACATCTTTCCGATTACTCTTTTAGAGCATTGCATTAATAGTAACTCAGTCCCTTGAATCATCGACCCCTCATTAAATAGGGCACTATTTAATTTGTGCTTTGGGATTTATTAATACCTTTCTTCTCACAGTTCAAAGAATTTTACAAACATCATCACTTGCTACTCAGAACAACCTTATAACTGTTAGCAGTGTTACTCTTCTTGTTAAATATAGAAATGAAAGTGCAGGTGAGAGCATTTCATGTCAGCAATAAAGCTAAACTGGGGTTGAGGGGGAGGAGAGAAAGCTGCCCAATTATCCTGTCTATGCATTTTGTTCTCCCCAAACCACAGCCAAATGACAACCAAAAGTGGCTAAGGCAACAATTTAAAATATAATTGACTTATCTATTGAGTAACTTTTAATCTAGAAATGAAGAAACTTGGAGACTTGTGTTCATTGTTCTTTTAACATTGATGAGTATGGCACCTGAAGTTCTCTTTAAGTATTAGCAAAAACATACGCAAGCATATTTCTCTAGTCACCAAGTTATCATAAGTCCCAGAGATATGAACTTCATCCTACTTGAATCACTAGTAGTATTCACCTTTGGACAGATTATCTCTTATGGTTTGGCAAGGATCAAAAAAGATTTCAGTGTAGGTGGTAAAATAAAATAATCTTCATAAACATGTTAAGCTTTGCTATAGAAGTACTCTAATTATGAATTTGTCTGAGCAATTATCTGTATAATTCAACTCATCAAACATTTAAATGGACATGCTTTCAGTAAATATTGAAGCAGTAAAATGTACCCAGTAAGATTACAGCTTTTGAGTCTGAAATGTGATGGTCAAGTCCTATTTTCCACTGTGTGACCTAAACACCTTCATTTCTTAGAGCCTATGATCCATCTATAACTTGGGAGTGGAGTGGGACAACTAATACTTACATCCAAGGTTTGTGATGAGCATTGAACGAGTTGACACACACAAAGATTTAAAACACTGACTGTTCCAGCACTGCTCCCTCAGCAATCTTAAATGGGAATGAGCACCGTGGTGAAGAGTGGTAATATAGTGGTAGCCAGCTAGACATGATCACTGCCCTCAGAAGCTTACATGAAACAGGAGAGAACAAACATGAACTAGCTCTTTGCAGCTAGGATTCTGTTCTGAAAGAAGTCCACCCAGTAAGTTACATTCATGTAATATTTCAGGTTTGGGAGTAAGGCAGGGGTCAGCTTTCTGCTCCTTTTTGGCTGATTTCCTCCTAAGGCAGCAGCACAGACTTGAGGCTTCCTCGCTGGTTCCAGTGCCCATTGACTAGCTTCTTGGATACCAAGAGGCTGTCTGTTGCTACAGGAGGGGCAAGAGCAGAGGCCCCTTCTAGAGTCCAAGCTGTCTGATCCCCTAGGTCACAGGTAAGAGTGTGCAGCTTCAGGGGTGACAGCAGCCCCAGTGGGGCACTGCAGTCTCACCTAGAGAGTCATTCCCAACCAGTCCAGAGCCACCTCCTCCAGCCTAACCTCTTCCCCCAAATTTCCTAACCATCTCTTTCCCTTTATTGTGTTCCTTTCTGCTTATGATATCAGGGAGAGAATGAGATGTTAGAGAAGCCAAGAATGGATCAAGAAGGAGATCCATGGTATAGAAACCTGCTGAGCTCTCCCATAAGGCATGGACTGGAAACCATTCACCTGACAGAGAAACAAAGGGGCTAGGAATAATAAGAAGAAGAAAAAAAAAATGAGAGTCACTGCACACAAAGACCACTGTATGAAACAGACAGAGTGAAATGTGATACCTAGTTGAAATGTGGGCAGGATCAGGCGGTATCACAGGGACGCAATGTCTGTATAAATGTGGATATGTTAGTGGGCTTATTAGAGCATTTTTGTTCAACTTATGTGAGAAATTAGAGATTCCAAGAGAAAGTAGATGGAAGTTTCAGCAGATCAAATCAGGTTAGAAGAAAGACTTCTGGGTTTTACATTTCTTTGTATGACCTTTGTAACCAGTTAAAACTTTTATAACATTTATTTACAGCATTTATTTTATAACATTTACTTATACCATCTTTGTTTATAAAAATAATTTGAAGAATACTTTTTGCTATTCGTTTTTATACTGTAAACGCAATATTTGCTTATTGTAAAAAGTGATACAATCCAAAGGCATATGAGTAAAAAATTTCCTGCTATACTTTCCAATTTCCACTTTACTCAGGGTAACCAATGTCAACTATGTGGTTTGTGTATCACTTCCCAACTTTATCCATACATCTAAAATATAGTTGTTGGCTTATTGAACAAGACTTCTAATGTATTACTATGCAACTATTTTATTCATCCCACAGTATATTATGAGTATCTGACCAGGTCAATTGACATAGAACTAACTCAGTTTCTTAACAGCTAAATCCATAGAATAGAGTACCCTATGGTGCCATTGGTTTCCTTATCGATGAATGTAAATTGATGTAGGCTTTTTTGTCACAATAATACTGCAGCAAACACCCTTATACTTACATCCCTAACACAGGATTCTTTATTTCCACAGGAAGATTCCCAGTAGTAAAACCATTATACCAGAGATAGTTCCTAGTTCAGTACATATTGCATTGTGTTTATCAACGGTTTACACATCTACAGGGAATATGTGAGGGTGTCCATCTATCCCATCCTCACAAGCGTTAGATTCCTTCAACTGCACTCTGGCAATTGAATTAGGACTTATAAATGTCCTCTTGGGTTTTTTGGGTCAATAGTTTTGGTTTCCAAATTCAGTTTTCATAGAATCCAGGCCTGTTCATTGAGTTTCTCTTCTTCTCTTGTTTATTCCATTTTCCTTCTCTAGATTGCAAAGATTAAAGAACCTGTAAGCAACGAGTACCAAATAATGTGTTTTCTCTCACAAATACAGTTATTCTTAAAGGAAACTACATAAGAAGGAATCAAAAGATGCCTAATACTATGGAATCCACATTTGATATCTTGCCCTGTAAACTCTGAATATATGGTCTTCTTTGTATAATCCTAACAAAACCTAGAGCAAGATACAGGGGGAAGAACACAGGTTGGGAATCAGATAGACTCCATCACTTTTTCCCTGTGTTGTGCAATTAAATTCTATGGCAATACAATCTATATCTAATATTGCTTATGAGTACTAAATGATATAATGTGTAAAGTAGTATAGTACTTGGCAAATAGTAAGCTTAAATAAATGGTTGTTATATAATAGTTCACAAAACATATTTCCTTTGAAATATAAGCCATATGTGTATGTAAGATGTTAGACATTTAAATCCACGACCAAATGTTACCTCCTTAATAAGATACTTCATAAACAGAAAATTATTTTCTAGGATTTTTTTTAAATAACCAGGAATTTTTTTTTTTTGGGTATTCATTTATTCCAATTATACAAGTTAGAGCAAACATATACCAAATTTCATTCCCAAATAAGTTGATGGTCTAAATGGACTTAAATAAGCATAATCAAATGTGTGAGATGCTTTAAGAGAAGGAACTAAAAAGAATTATGAAAGAACAGGACCAGAAGGCATTCACTCCAGGAGAAATAGAAAATGTTTTGCAGATGTCTGGTCATTTCAAGTCATGGCTTTTTTATGTCTAGGTTCTTTCCTCCCTCCCCTCTTTTACCTCCATCCATCCCCTCACCACCTCCCTCCTTTTCATTTTGAGGTTTTGTTTTGTTTTGTTCTTTTTTTTTTTAAAGATTTATTTATTTATGCATACAAGCACTCGGGCACAGGCCAGAGGTATGGGGGGTGAGAGGATTCACCACAGACAGAGCGGGGAGCAGATCAGGCAGACTAACAGAAGTACACTGCTGAGGGGAGCAGCGGGCAAGGCAGGAGAGGTCTGCTGTGCCATGTGGGTCCCCTCCCTGGCCGGCAGCAGGGATCGAACTCGTGCTACAGTGGCTGTGGTTTGCTTCATAGTGCACCACCTAACCCACTGCGCCACCAGGGAGGCCCCTGTTTTGTTCTTAACTAAGAAAAAAAACCATTTGATATTCATAGCAACATTTTCCACAAAAGCCAAAAGTTGGTGCCCATCAACAGATGAGTGGGTGAGCAAAATGTACATATAATAGAATACTATTGAGCCTTAAAAACAGAAGGATGTTCTGGCATGTGCTATGGTACCAGTGAACCTTGAAGATAGAATGATATAAGAAGTGAAAAAAAAAACAAACCCAAAAGAATGTACACTGTATAATCCACTTACTTGAGCCCTAGAGTAACCAGGCTCACACAAAGAGCAGAATGATGGTGGCTACCAGGTGCTGGGGGAAGGGGGGATGAGGAGTCAGTGTTTAGTAGGTGGAGAATTTTAGTCTGCAAAGATCAATAGAGTTCTGTAGATGGCTGCACAGCACTGTGGTTGCATTAATGCCACTGAACACTTAAAAATGGTTAAAATGGTAATTTTTATGTAATGTATATTTTGCCACAATTAAAATTAAAGAAGTAAGAACATTTTTTAGCACAATTGGTCAATCACGCTCTCTATAACAGTGCCCTTACTGTCTCCTTTCATTCAAACAGCCCTTTTTGCCTCACTTATCCTTGCTATATCAAGCACTAACTTGGGGATCAGATCTTAGACTCACTCACATCTGGGTTCAATTCCTGGACCTATCACTACATGGGGACAAAAAAACTACTCACTACACACAGTTGTTGTGAAAATTAAATAAGGTAATAGTTGTAAATATCTGAACGTAATATCTGACTGTTGTGAGTGCTCAGTAAATTTTTCTTTCCTTCATAATTGTTTATTCATAGCTAGGATGAATGTCTTTGTTGGATTTCTTTTTTAAAGGTTAGATAGCTTGGGATAACCAGGATCTTAAATTTGTCTAAAGAAAATAGACTCCAAAAATTTAATTGTTATCACTGGAAACTAAATATAATCAAACAAATAGTGACTTACAAAAGAATTCTCTTTAGATATCCAGTTGAACTTGATGCTGTGTTTTTACTTAAGTCTGGACTATGGTTTTATCAGCATAGTAGATAAGTTTTTAATTGTTACTCTAAAATTCAGGAATATTAATCTATTTTGGGATCACTTTTTTATTTCAGAGATTTAAAATAAACTACTTATAGTCCTAAACCAATAGTTTAGGCCTAGGGACTGAATTAAGTTTAAACTACTTTGTGAGCCTCATTAGTTGTTACAAGGACCAGGGAAGTTCATTCTCAACACAAGTGTGGTGAGTCCGCTCAATACAACCTAAGCACCTATGATGTGGGCGCAGGAGCATAGAAGTAACAATTCAGGTCAATTCAGAGGTATCTCTAGACGCCACTGATTCATTCATTTGGAGAAACTGCGCATGAAATGTTTGCCAAGTTGCTAGCCCAATGTGATAGAGGAAGTGTTCAACATTTAAAGTATTTTAGTACTTTACTAAGCATCACGTTCTAGTAGAGTTCTTCCTCAGGTTCCCATGGGTAACCTACCGATAATCCCATTATAAATTGAAAATAGCATAACTTGAAACCTCTGACAACACTGGACTGTTTACCCTCATGGGCTGACTGGGCACTTCAGCTGCTGCCACTACCGAGCATCATAACAGATCAAGATTCAAGATTCCAAAGTCCAATGTCTACAAACTGCTTCTCATATTCACACCATCATAAAGCTGAAAAACAAAACAAAACTAAACTAAGTAGAACAGACTAAGTCAGGGACTATCATGTAGTTTACTTGGCACAATGACTTGAGGTCTTGTAAGTTTGCAATATTTTGGAAAGAAGTTGAAGTCAAGTAAGTAGGTTTAATTTTATCTTAATTCAATCACATGGCCTTACCATGGAAACTTGAAGAGTTTCAGTGAGATGCTTCTTCAAATTGAAATGTTCTTTGAAATGAAAGGGCCTGAAATAGGTAATTATCATGATCTCAGTGGTTAACAAGATTTTACTTCCTCGAAGATGTGATAAAATACTCAAATCCTTGTTCTTTCCACCATCTTGCACCCTTGAAAGACAGCTGAAAACAGGACTTCTAAAATATACCTGGAAGGCAGTGAGCCAATGCTGTTTTTGCCAGCTACAAGTGGGATCTCCCAAGCCAGAGGATACATACAACTCATCTTAAAATTGAAGATATTTATGCCCAAGATGAAAATGAATTCTGTCTAGGCAAAGGATGAGCTTATGTGCACAAAGCAAAGAACGACACAGTGACTCCTGGTAGCAAATGGAATACAAGTATAGTAACCTGGGGGAATGTGACTTGTGTCCATGGAAACATGGTTCAAGTCAAATCCTGAAACAGCCTTCCTGCTAAGGCCATGGGACACAATCTGTGTGATGCTATACCTCTCAGGGATTTAAACCTATTGAAAAACCAATAAATAAAAGTTAATTTGTTTTGCCTTCTGACTTGTTTCGCTAAGCATAATCCCCTCCAGATCCCTCCATGTTCCCATGAATGAGTCTAGTTTTTCATTTCTGATTGCTGAGTAGTATTCCATTGTGTATATGTA
>JAGFMF010011598.1:771426-786503 GCA_019455555.1 Galemys pyrenaicus | reverse complement strand
GTGATGGTGCACTGGTGAGATGGTGATGGGGAATACATGGGGATTACAATTAATGGCAAGTATATGTAAATTTTAAAATATTTTAATAAAAAAAGTTAATTTGTTAAATTATATATACGATAAATATATATGATAAATATATATAAATGCAGCTTCCCTGAAGGCTTAGGGATTAATCATCACAACAGTCTCAATTCAGTCCCTGGCCAGGTAGCTAACCCACATAGCAGACATTTTCTCACTTGTCCGCTGCTCCCCTCAGCAGTGTATTTCAGTAAATCTGCCTGTTCTGCTCCCTACTCTGTCTCTGATGAATCCTCTCACCTCCTGCACATCTAGCCTACACACCAGTTTGTCTATGCAAAAATAAATAAATAATCTTTAAAAATATAGATATTTAATTGGAATCCTTGAAAGAACACACATTCTCATCCTATTTAGCTCCTCTCAACTCTTTTTAAATCACTGACCCACCAGACTATGAAAGCAAAGAGTCAAAATCACACATTCATCAGCACTCCAACTCCAGGTTTACAACATCCCCTCCTCTGGCTGGATTTTACACTTCAGGGTTTCTTCTCAATGCTACTGGAGTGTTATCACCTCCAGGGTTTTTGGTAGGTAAACCTAGGAAATACAGTACATACATATGTATATACTTACTTGTACACATATGTATATTTAATTTCTATCCATCTGTATATCAATATTAAAAACCATGAGTTCATATTGATACATTCTATTCCAGTCTTTTATCATCCATCATTTTCCTTTTTCCAATAGAAAGAGAATGCTCATTACTACAATAATTTTACTTCCTTGCCCAGTCCTTGAATGCATGTAAAAGTAATCTCATAATTGGGGCCTCCCTGGTGGCACAATGGGTTAAGCAACGCACTGTGAAGCAGACCACAGCTGCCTGCTGGGGAGGGGATCCACATGGAGCAGCAGACCTCTCCTGCCTTGCCCCCGTTGCTCTCCTCAGCACTGTATTTCAGTCAATCTGCCTGCTCTGTTCCCCATTCTGTCTCTGGTAGATCCTTATACCCCCCTCCACCCTCTGCCACATCTTTGGCCTGCACCCCAGCTCTCGTATGCATAAATAAATAAATCTTTTAAAAACAAAAATAAAAACAAACAAAAAAGTAATCTTATTATTGCTAACCCAGACACTTGTGAAAAGCAGATTTACTGACTAGCATATGAGATCTGTGTCAGCTCATTTTGTCTTTTACTTTACAGTATGCGGCCAAAATACTATTTTCTAAAGTTGGGTAAGTGCTGTTCTTCCTCACCCCCTTCACTGTGATTATGTTATTCACTTGCAATACAATTTAATTTCCACTCTTTGTATTTCATTTTGTCCTTCCCCTTTCCTTTAATTGGGACTATGTGAAGCATTGGCACAAATGAGCAGATATATACATGTTTTCTTATGTAACTAAACCTCTTTTTTACTTGAAGAGTATGAGATTATCTTCTTCTTCCTCCTCCACCTCCATCTTCTTCCTCCTCCTTTGTTCTTTCCACTTAATATATCCTGGAAGTCACTCCATACTAGTTCACAGTGTTTCTTTTTTCTTTTTTTAACAGCTGTATGGTACTCCATTGTGTGGATGTTACTTAACTACTTTCCTATATTTGAGTATTTAGGTGGTTTCCAATATTTTGCAATAAGTGGATAAGGCTTCAGTGAATAACCTGTATATTGTCTTTTCATACTATTCAAAGTACATGCGCAGGGTAGAGCCGACTAGATTTTTGGACTGGAAAGTGAGTAAATATGTAGTATTAGGTATCAGCAAATTTCTGTCCTTTCTGTTTTCTTTTCTCTATTCCAGAAACTTTTCAAAGGTTACTCCTTCAAAGCAAGCATATTTTTAATTCTTTTCTCAGCAGTCCATGCTCTGACCTCCGGACCTTGTTTTAATAGGTTCAGACTTAGGGAAGCTACTCTTTTTGGCAGTCAGTTAGATTGACCTTAGACCCCACTGCTAACTCTCTTCATCTACTTTCCCAGAAGTTTTTCTCATTTGTCTTTGTTCATCACAAAACCTTATGACAGGGTGGCTGCAGAATAAACACATGAGAGATGTACCCTGGGATTTTCTTCTCCATTTATTTTTATTTTCACCCCTAAGTTTGACTAAGGGAAACTACTTGTCCATTTTCACTTTGCACCCATATGCTGGGTTGCCCAATCTGTAAACAAAGCTTGACCTCCTTTCTCTTTTGGCTGGTGATAAAGAACCTCTTTCATGTGACCATGGGTGTGATCTGGGGCAAGGGTGTGGCAATAACCTCTGTAGGTGACATGGGTTTGGGCTACCTGCTTATATAACTTATTTGTTTCCTCTTTGCTGCTTGGGTTCAATCCCAAATGTATCATGTTTAATATAGGATGGCTTCAGGGTCTAACCTTGATTTGGTGGGTCTGACAGAAATCCTTATGAATGTTCATGAACACTTATTAGTCATCCCAAATGCATAGTCATTTGGTGCCCCCAGTAACAAACCATATCAGTTTTTAAAAGGTGTCAAACTCTGCTGCAAATCATTTTTGCGCTCCAGAAGACCAGGACTTGCCTACAACTCTGTTTACTGCACCTTTCCCAATTCCAACACCATGGACTCTTGGATTTTATAAGCTACATGGTAAAGGTTGGGGCCCCACTCAAAGTTGGCAGCCTTCCTTCTATGTCATCTGAGCTGAAGGCACCATTCCAAGTGTGAAATGTATTGCATCCAGAAGCTAGAGTACTAGCAGGAACTGTACTTTCTTCTTACGGTAAAGGACAGAAGTGCAAGACTTTATCTTTAAATTTCAAGAAGCTATCTCAGCACACTTCTAATCACTGGACCCCTAAAAACTTTTCTGAAATAATAAGTCCCTGTATCCCCACCATCCCACCAAGGCTTCCACTACATTAGCCCTACTTGTTGTCCTGTTTCATCAACACGATGTTATCAGTGTAATGGATCAATGTGATATTCTACAGGAAGTCCAGACAGTTTGAACTTCTTCATACCATAAGAGAGGATGGAGATATTAAAAATGAATCCTGTTGTTTGTTCCACATAAATACAATTTTTAATAATAGAAAACACCTTTGCCAAATCAATGGTCACATACCACATACCTGAGGCTTTATTAATCTGCTTTAGCAATAATAATCCTCTGTCCAGCAGCTACAGTGGGGCTCTAACTTGGTTAAGCTTGTGTATTCTACCATGTGGTTTCTACAGACATCAGACTAGTAATCAGTCTTTTAAGCTTAATTATTGTGATGCTTGATTTACTATTTTGACGTGGGCGCTGGGGAAGATACACAGACAATTGAGAGGTACATGCATAGTCTTCCTTATTATGATAGCTGTTACCCCACAAGCCGAGGGCCCAAATAGGGTGTTATTCCAGCTGCCAAATATATACTCAGGGTCCAAGAAAATTACCATTAGGTGGATGTGTGGCTTTTAACTCTGGGCCAGTCCTAGGCCAGGACTCTAAGATTGGGGTAAGGGACAAACATGCACAAGATTTCAGATCTTGTGCACAGACATTTCCAAGCTCTAGGTATACATGTCAACTAAGTCTGTGTCCAATAATCCCTGAAAAGTTGAAATGATAGGCTACTTTGATGCAATAGTCAAAGTAAATGGTCACAGGTTTTGGGGGACAACCCCAGGATATTTATTTGCTATGATGTTGCTGTAGTCTTCTTCTGGGAGACAGCTCCCTCTCTTTAGTCACTGCATTCTACATGTGAAAACTGGCTTAAATCTAAGAAATGAGAAAAGAAACATGACTTCTTATTGGGGACTTCTTATAAACATGACTTATTGGGAACTTCTTTTAAAGGAACATGACTTCTACTCCCCTCAGTCAATCTTCCTTTATTCTGGGGCATACCTCTCACCCACCAGGGAGAAATTCCAGATTATCTCCCATTTTAATTTTCAGAAATGCCTTCTGTTCAACCACCATCTTTTACTCTTATTTTCTTCAAGCTTTTGTTTCCCTTTTAAGGAATTTGTTAATCAATATTATAGGTCATAGATATTATGATGACATTAACCAATCATTTTTTTCAGAACACTGACGTGGGAGCTAAAGAAAGAAATACAATAAAATATACAATTGTTTTCTACATGCAATGGTTTATAGATTATGAAAAAATAAATAATACTACTTATAATAAATAATACTACAATACTAACTTGTCCTATTGTAAATGAAAATTAACAAAATATTTGTGTAGATAATATCTTTATGAATGATAATATTCTTATGCAGAATACAAATTTGGGGGCATTTAAAAAAATCATACTAGAAATACTTACTCCATATACCTTTAAGTATATCTTAACACTGACCTATCATTGTTATTTTATGTTTATGTACCTTTTGCAAAAATACTTCAATCACTAGTTTATATATTTTCATTTCCGTTTCTGTGACAAATTACCATAAATTGTTGTTTAAACAATAGGTATTTATTCTGCCACAGCTGTGGAAGTCAGAAGTTCATCGTGAGGGCGTGAGCAGATCTATTCTCTCTCTGGAAGCTCTAAAGGAAAATCTGTTCATTGTTTCCTTCAATTTGTGGTGACTGCCAACAGTCTTTGTCTTATGGCTGCATCATTTCACTCTCTGTCTCTGTCTTATGTATATGTTGAATCTTCTACTCCTGGATAAGAATACTTGTAATGGCATTTGAGTTCACCAGAGTAATCCAGGAGCAACTGCTCATTTCAAGATACTCATTTTAATCACATCTACAAAGACCTTTTTTGGAAAAGTGAAGTTTACAAGTTCTACAGTTAGGACCTAGTGTTTTTGGGGCCACTCACTTCAGTCCCTAATAATCTTGATATCATTTAAAAATTTTGGTTGAAATTTTCTCTGTCGAATATGTTGAAGTCAAAAAATATAATCATATAAAGACATACAAATATAACTACCACTAGTTGGATATATTTTTAAAAATTCAATTAACAGATTATTTTATATATAGTGAAAGTTATTTCCTTGTTTCTAATTCTCTTGTAAAAATGACAGATGTACTATGAAAAATAATAATCTACCCAAATTATGTGTAAATTTTCAAGTGATTTTTGGACAAATCTAAGGATCTCTCCCTTTTTTTAATACAGAGTTAAAATTATCAAAAGTTGAAATGCAAAGAATTCAAGGGCAAACTTAGACACAAATGCGCAATTTTTTCTCATGTATTAATACACTTTGTTTTGTCTACCATGAAGGAACACTAAGCCCCATTATAGGATTAATATCCATATTTCAGCAGCCTCACTGGTGGCTCAAGGGTTTCAGTCACAGCACTATGAAGCTACCCGCAGCCACTGGAGCACCAGTTCAATCCCTGGCCAGGAGGTGACCCGCATGGTACAGCAGACCTCTCCTGTCTTGCCTGCTGCTCCCCTCAGTGGTGTTTCAGTCAGTATTCCTGCTCTGTTCCCCACTCTGTCTCTAGTGAATCCTCTCAACCCCTGTACCTCAGTTCTTGCATGCATAAATAAATAGATCTTTTAAAAATCCATATTTCAGATGGAATTTTTGACCACCCATCAAGTTAACTGATTTATAGTGATACTGGTGAGCATACTCCAGTTATAGGTATCTAGTTTCTATCAATTCCATAAGCAATATAATTTAAGATTTCTAGTGTGGCCCAGTGATCTACTTAGAAAATGAAAAGTAGGTATATTTCCAGGGTGGCACCCTAGAGCAAAGATCTTACCCATTCTACCACAGAAGCTAGGAGATGCAAGTGTGTACTATACCTCAGCTCCATTAACTGGGGTTACCTCAGTGACCACCTCCCCAGCTTCCCACATTTTCCCCAGGTCATCTCATTCTTCTTGTCTCCATGCCCAGTAAACAGATTCTGACCTTTAAACACAATGGTCACCTCTATACTTTTGGTCATTTCTGCAGTCCCCTCTTGGCTTCCTAGGTCTCCCTTTACTGCTTCATCTTCAGCTTTATTGGTTTCTCTTCAGCCGAAGATGATAAAGACCTCTACTCTCAGCCTTTGGAACTTTCCAGCTCCCTGCTGGTCAGCTCCATTCTGATTCCTCCTGGGGAGAGGATATATGAACATGTTTCACTTGAATTGTTGAAAAGGAATCTAATCTCTATCCAAGGGATTTGTCCAGGATTTCATATTTAAACAAGTTAGTAAAGTACAGAAGAATTTTAAGAGTTAGAAATTAATTTACTCGGGCCTCCTTGGTGGCACAGTGGGTTAAGCAATGCACTATGAAGCAAACTGCAGCCACTGCAGCACAAGTTCGATCCCTGCAGCTGGCCAGGGAGGGGACACACATGGCGCGACAGACCTCTCCTGCCTCACCCGCTGCTCCCCTCAGCAGTGTGTTTCAATCAGTCTGCCTGTTCTGCTCCCCACTCTGTCTCTGGTGAATCCTCTCACCTCCCTGGATTCTGACCCTAGCTCTTATATGCATAAATAAATAAAATCTTAAAAAAAAAGAAATTAATTTACTCGTTTTAACTAAAAAGTTTTTAGATTCATATGAACCACACCACCAAACAGTTTACCAAGAGGACAGTCTGTATGCTTGAATATTCACTGCATTCAAAACATTGGGTCCTAATAGAGCTCATTGCAACAGCAATATATTTGCTAACATGTGCATCTGTATTTCTGTCTCCAGCCTGAGTACTGATAATAAATATGTGATGCATCTGAGCCACATATAATAAATCTTGGTCTTTTTTTCCCAAATACACAAAGAAAGATTCATAGTTGGGGCCTGAAAAAGACATGATGGCAGCTAGTATCCAACTTATCCAGCTAGTTTTATTTTGGCATTTGCATAACAGTGTACATATATGAAAACAACAATCCAAATGAAATAGAATAATAATTTGAATTTATAAATACTTTCTTTACAAAGACGCTAAAATAGAGATTATGTGAAAGTCAGCATATTTATCATATGAGTAATTTAAAGCTCACAGGAAGAAATCAAATTAATAAGGAAAACGAATATAGGGAGGAGGTCGTTAAAATCCATTAATATTGAATTGTTTCATTAGGATGCAGCTCCAATTTCAGTAATTTGGCTATCCTGCTAGCTTGAGAGCCCTATAGTCTAGTCATTGTTAACTGGCATAATTTAAAGGAAATTGTCCTTATAATCTTCTCTGGAGGGGACTAGACTTGTCTGGTATTTCTAAACTAGGAATTGTTAACTAACTGGTGACTTTCTCTTGTATCTTCCTACAGTCAATGAAAGATATTGATCTCTGAGTCGTTAGACTTGCATCTAGCCTTGCCTTTCAAACACCAAGTCTTTGTGGCCTTGCTAAGGTACTGAGACAGAAGCAGTTTTTTTTTAACTTTATTTTAAATTTAATTGTATTTTGTCCACCTTTCCCAAGCCCTACCAGTAAGATGGCCTTCCAGTGGCCAAAAACAACTTGTGACATTTAGTAAAAACAGCAATAAGGTCCACGGATGTGATACAGCAATATCTCTCCTGTCTTGGAGAGAGATACTCTCTTACTCCTTTAACAAACTTTAGTTTGTATGTTTAGATAACATCTAGCTTTTTTCCCCTTGCATTCTGAGGACAAAGAGTCACCTGCAAAGAAACTTAAAAACAAAGCCAAGGACAGAAACATGGAAAAACATCAGAATTGCTGACCACAAGGAAACAAGCTGATGTCAATCAAGTCACCAGACACGTTGCAAGAACGGTGTGTGGATGCTCGTCCACTTCCCTCCCTCATGTCCTTGTAACTCCGACACTCCTACACTCTGCCAGTAAGCAGGACAGTTATCCTTGTGACTCACCAGTCACATTCTGGTTTGCTACCCTCCTCATTTGTTGACAAATTAATGAAACTACTTCTCTTCTCAAAACTTTGTTCTTCTTAGGGAAAAATTCCACAACTCCAGTATCAGAAGTTTTCTTTTCTTTTGTTTTTTAATTAAATTTATTTATTTAAATATATTTGACAGCATTTGTATTCCTCCGGGAGTTCCCACCACCATTCCACCCATGCACCATCACTTCAGTCTCTTGTGCTCTTTCTGCCCTCATCCTCGTCTTTTCCCTCCTTTCCTTCCCCCACCCCCCATGGTCCCTTTGGTTTATCTTTGATATTTTGGTCTTGTTGAGTTGTTGTTTTTTTATTGCTTTTGGTTGTAATTGTCCTTTTCCTTGATCTCATTCTTTTTCTTTTTTCTTTTTTGTTGTTGTTGTTGTTGTATCAGATGTTTTCTGTAGAATGATCTGCTCTTCCCCAGTTTTCCCTAAGCCAGACCTCACTCTTACTTGAAGTCACCATCTTGCCTTCCGGATCTAGCCCCTTCGGACTCCTCTGTCACACACCAGGGTGAGTCCCACCCTGTTCTTCAACTTTGCTGTTCACTGGGAGTCCTTGGGCCCATCTCCTAGCTATTTGCAGACAAATGTCCAAAGACAGAAAACTTTCACGCTCTGAGTACTGGGGGAAAGGATTTGGTTGCAAAGTTTCTGGCTTGCACAAAATGATTCCAGGATGGATGTGCCAGTGTGGTGACTGGACACACTATAAGACACTGGCAGCAAATCCATCTATGGGGAGAAATTTGATAATGAAAATTTCATCTGGAAGCACATAGGTCCTGGGATCTTGTCAGTGGCAAATGCTAGACCCAATACAAATGATTCCCAGGTTCTGATCTGCACTGCCAAGTCTGAGTGGTTAGATGGAAAGGATGTGGTGTTTGGCAAGGAAAAAGAGGGCACAAATATTGTGGAAGCCCTGTGGGATTTGGGTCTAGCAATGACAGAACCAACCAGATCACCATTGCTGACTGTGAACCAATATGGTCAGTTTGACTTAAGTTTTATCTTAACCACCACCTGTAGCATAGGAGAGCACCCCCTTCCTCTCCCTCTGCTCAAATTATCCTCTAATCTTTATGCTCTCCCTTTAGTTCTTTGGGGGATAATTTCCTTATCCCCTTCCAAATCTAGCTGGATTGTGAAGTTTATGATTATGAAATAAACAATGAACATAAAAGAAACCACCATCTTACCCTTAGAGAAGAGAACCCCAATTAGGGTTCATAAAGTAACGAACTTTAATCATTATCTAACAGAATAATAACATTTCCTTCCAGGATTCACAATCTACCTCTCTTTGCCAAACTTAAGCTTCTTCGTGCTTAACCGTTTTCTATTACCAGTATCTTTGCACTCAATTAAATCATCTTTTTCTGTCCTGGAATTTGTAAATCCAACTTTCTTAAATCTTAAGAAAAATGCTTTGACTTTATCTGGC
This sequence comes from Galemys pyrenaicus, assembly GCA_019455555.1. Lineage (NCBI taxonomy): Eukaryota > Metazoa > Chordata > Mammalia > Eulipotyphla > Talpidae > Galemys > Galemys pyrenaicus. The sequence goes on along the minus strand of JAGFMF010011598.1, from coordinate 777,184 downwards.
TCCATGCTACCTTGACCCCAAGATTTTTCACTTTTGCACTTAGTGGAACATCACTGTTGTTTCCAAATTTGCAGCTTAAATTCTCCTTGTACATTTTGACTTATTTTGTCTTTTTAAATTAACTTCTATCACCATATAACATATAGATCCCTTACAAGATCTGGGAAACTTAAAAATCTGCCAGAAGTCATAACGGAATTATCTAAATAGCAATATAGTGTAACTCCTAAATATTTCCTATTATCACTTATTTAAAGTAAACATTTCTGCCTTAAGAAGACAGAAGGGTTAAGCACCTGAGGACTATTGTCTATAAATCCCTACTATTCAAATTGTTCATACTTAGAGAAAAAGAAATTTCAAAAGCATAATTTAAAAAAGCAGGCCCCAAACTATCTTACCCTCTCTTTATCCTTTGCATCTTTCTGAAATCCACTGCATAAATGTTTTATAGTCTCTTCTGATTCATATTCCACATGCTATCTTTAGCAAAAGTAATGTGCTAACATGAGATAATTTGCTATTTGAATAAGGCACAGAGAATTATTTAGTTATAAGGCAGTATAGACTTAAGGAAATCAGAATTGATTGAAATGAAATGAGGTGAGTGAAATGAAAAATTTTAAATGTTTAAAGAAATTTGATAAATGCACAATCTCTTCTTATTAAGTTGGACTTTTTTTATGGGAATTTGTAAGTGGGGTAAGAATGACTGATCACAATCTTACTATAGGTCTTGACTTCATGCTGTGATGCTGTTAGTGCATGAATGAGGAGCACCCAAGAACCTCAAACAGTTAAGGGGTGCAAGCTCTGAAAGGTATTTGGCTGTTTGTGTACACAAAGGTAAAGGAAGTATATTCTTACTATAAAAGATTTAAATAGAATTAGTGTGCATAGAGAGAGAAGAATAGATGTTCCTAATACAGTTTCTCAATAAAATTCCTTAAATTACCATTCCCCTCATAGGCAAATGCCCAGCCAAACAGGATTGAAGTGGAGCTGCTGAGGCCCAAAAGATTGCCACAAGTCTGTGGGACCCCTAGAGCGGAGAAGCAAGGGGTAAGGCAGGCCTGGTTCTGCAGGAACAAAATCAAGGCACAAATCGAGATGACTGCTGCATTGTCTCTGCCAAGGTCAGCCTTCCCACTTCTCTCTCACCGATATGCCTTTTTCAAGTGTCTGTATCTCTGCTCCACTCATCCTTCCAAGTCCCCTTCCAGGCAGTACCAGGTGCAAGTAGAGCCACAGAAGCACAAGCCCCAGAACCCACCTGGCTTGAGTGTTAGGTAACTTCATTGACTATTCAGCTCCACCTCTAGTTCCCAGTAGCTCCTCCTCAGAAAGTCTGATCCTTGGTATATAGGGATTTGTAACAGAAGGTGACTGCCTGTAAGTGGGGGTGGGGAAAATGGCCCTGCCTCTTCACAGAGGTATATCTGTAACTGTGCCAAACTGAACTGCAGTGGATGTGCTTGTCGCATAATAGCTCTTCCTTCCTCCCAACTCCCCTGTAATGCTGCTCAGCTCCTACGCTTTAACAGCGCTGACGCTGCCCCACAGGTACAGTGACCCGGACCTGAGCGTCAGAGTACCTGGCCTTCCCAAACGCACAGCTTGGCGTGGGGGTTGCCACATGACTCGGTCAACAGAGACTTTCCAGTCACTTTTCTGGGAGTTCTTAGGAAACAGGTAATTTCTTACCTGTGATCATGAGGTGTGGAAGCAATCAATAATATCAACATGAGGAGCATTGCTGACGGAAAGCACCAGCACTCTGGTGTTGTTTGAGCCCCACATCGACCTGAAATAGTTTGTTCCCTCGGAATTTCCAGTTTCAAGATCATGAAACACTCCCCATTTTTGCCCGAGTAGTTTGCTGAGTTTCTTTCTTCACCATCAAAAAATTGAGTATTACCTCAGTTCCATGACAGTCACACTCATTTAGACAGTTCAACTCCGAACAGAACTTCTACTGACTTAGTCTTCAATTTTTCTCTTAGCTTCTTATCTAAAACTTTCCCCTATCTATTCTTATCTATGCCTCCCAGTGAATTTTTTATTGCTTTGTCAAGTTCTCCCAGTGATCTCATTGAATTAAGCCTACTAATTAAGTGAAAAGAATCAAAATCTTCTTATCTTTCTCTCCAATGGTGAAAATGGATTACATTTCACTTTAGTCAGACCTACTTGCTGTATGCGTCTCAAAACTTTAATAGTTAATTCTGATAATCCTTACTGTTCTTTCAGGACTGTTGATGGATATTCCTTTGGGGGTGGGGAGGGGCATCTTTATTGTGAATGAGATATTTTCCCATATTTCTTAATTACTTTTCACTGAACCAAAAGAAGGCTCTTGATTTGAAAACACTTTCTAGACTATTGCCACTTTGTTGAGCTCTCTTATCAATTCCCTTGATGATGATTAAGGTTCTAGTTAAATTATCTGCACTCACAGCCAATATGATTATCCAAATCTTCCTTTTCATTAGAAGCGCTTCCTTTTTTCTCCTTCAAATTAAATATTAGAGGTGATGGCAATTGCTTGCCTCATTTCTTTAAGTGCACGATTATTTTATAATTAGTAAAATGTAATATCCCTTCTCAAGTTTTCTGCCAGTTACTGTAATTTAGATGACATTAATTCCACTATTGCCCTTATAGTCAAGAGAAATAGAGCTTATAGTGGGTAGTTTGAAGTACATGAATTATTATAGTTTAGATTAGATTTTATCTGTGGATCAAACTAGATCATCAGAGTACCACTTTGCAGGTCCTGTATAATATCCCTTGTGGAGTTGTAATGTAAGTTCTCCCTCAACTTATATTAGAAAGAGTAGAAAGTCACCTGGAGAATCTACCATCACAATTATTTTAGGGACCTTTTGAGGTGATTGCCCATGTCATAACTTAGTTACCTAAATATAAAGAAAAAACTTATGATAGAAATGTCTTCAATACCTTAGTCCCTGGAAAAGCAGTTGGTGGAACTCACTAATTAGATTTCAGAGTCCCCAATCCTTTAAAGTTTAAGTGCTGTGAGGCTCACTAAGTTGTCCAAATGCAGTTCAAGTCACTGAAACATTGGGTAAATTCATTGAAGTCTGAGCCTAAATGGCTAAGCAGAGTCATTAAAACCTGGCTTGTTCAGTGTGAAATATAAGAAGAAATCTTGAGTGGAAAGTCGGAGAAAAATATCTTTTCCAGAGAAAAATAACAGATAAATGAATCAGTAGTATAAGTCCATTTGTGTGAAAATACAAAAACCACATGCTTGTATACGTTGAATCCAGAATCCACTCATTGAAAGTATTTTATGATTATCACTATGGATAATCATTTTGCTCCTATTAAAGATTAAAATCAAGAATAGCCATATGAAAATTATTTCTGGTGTGTTATAAAAAATATTATCAAGAACAAAACCCTTTGTTCACTGTCTCAAAGTCATGGATTAAAAAAATTTCACTCTGGATCCTCCCTCACCAGGGAGTAGCAGCACTATGAAGCCATCTACAGCCATTGCAGCATGAATTCAATTGATCCCCAGCCAGGGAGCTGACCCACATGGCATGGCAGACCTTACCTGTTGTAGGGTAAAGGTTGATCAGGTATTTCCACCCTCCCACCACTGATGATGGACACCTGCGGTGCTGCGAGCATTCCAGGGTGGGCATGCGCAAGTGGGCGCATCTGTGTTGGACACGGGGATAAATGGGCGGTGTCATGAGGACGCTGGAACTGTGAGAACTGTGAGCACCAACAGACAGAACTGATGAGAGCAGCAGCAGCAGAGAGAGAAGAAGCAGCCGAGAGGGTGAGATGCGCTGGGGGCTGGGAGGCCTGCCAGCCTCCCGGCCCCCCAGCACCCCTGCCTGCCATGTACCTGGCCACCTCCACTAAATAAAGTGAAAAGCCACCTAGGGCTCAAAGACTCTCCTTCCTTGACCCGTCTGCCCAGAACCATCCCGAACCTGCCTCCAGTCCAGCACCTCCATCCTGCCGCTACACCTGTCTTGCCCACTGCTCCCCTTAGCAGTGTATTTCAGTCAGTCTGCCAGTTCTGCTCCTCATTCTGTCTCTGGTGGATCCTCTCACTTCTTGCAACTCTGGCCTGTACCCCAGCTCTTGTATGCATAAATTTTTAAAAAAAATTTTCACTCAGGAAATTAGTTATGGAAAAGTTTTCACTTCTTTTTAAAATTCAGATACTTTTGTTAGCAGGCAGAATAAGGGGTACCCTAGGATCCCCAAACTTGCATGATCTAAATAGTTTATGACACCTGCCATATAAAGTATGAAGATCTTTAATAGGGTAGTGTGCATAGACAGAAGACAAAGGATAATCGTTTCCCAACAAATGTCCAAAGTGAACTACCGCCTCATGGGTATATCTCCAGACAAGCAAGGTTGGCCCAAAGCAGGACTAGAGGTCGTAAAGCCTGCCACAAGTCTAAGGCAACTTTGGGGGGTGGAGGGAACCATAGAAAAGGGGCAGAAGTGGCCGAGCAAGTCTGTAAGGAAAGGAATAAAATCAAAGTACAAGTCAAGATAAAGGCTGCCATTGTAAGTCTCTGCATGGGTCTCTTACCCATATCTCTGTCTCTTCTGAGTGTCTTCTTTCATGTCTCCTATGTCCCTGTTATAAGTCTAAGACTGAGAAGTAAGTACGGCTTCTTCACAAATCTCTTTGCTCCACATGCCTCCCCAAGTCTTTATTGCCGAGCGCTTTTTAGTTTCCCCTTGGCACTCAAATCCACCCTTTCTTAAGTGTGGCAGAAAACATGGACTCTCCCCTTTTTAGATTACTCTGTGACACTTTCTCCTTTAAGCTAATGGCATCTAGGTATGTAGGGTAAAGGTTAATCAGGACTTTCCACCCTCCTACCACTAATGATGGAAACCTGTGCACATGCCTGAGTGGGCATGCGCAAGTAGATGCACCTGGGCTGTTGCACCAGGTGTATAAAGCTAGCGTCCCGGAGACGCCGGTGTGGTGTGGTGGTGTGGAGCAGTGGAGCGTGAGCGATATCGTGACGGCAGCGAAGAAACTGCTTGAACCGATGATGAACCTCCTACCCAGTCTGGGATGGTTGCAAGACAAATGGCGTAGACGGCAGGACGGTTCAACGCAGACAGATATGGAACCCTTTGAAACCTGGGGAAGGATTGTGGGGTGGCCGGCCACGAGCAGATGGTACCCTGTGGCCAGCCTCCTCTCCCAGTGGACACCTCCCCAGGAATGGCCAGAGATAGATGGATCCCCGTTGCAGTTGGCCCTGTATGAAATAGAAGATCACCTGGATGGATGTAGTGCCCGTGAGGCGGCAGGGGCTGTGAGATGGGCATTTCTCACAGCTCTGCGAGAATCCAGGCAGAAGGAACGGTCCAGAGTCCAGCAATTACAGGACGAGACGCGGGAACTGCGACAACGTTTGAGGATTCTGGAGGAAGAAGTCTGGAAAGAACAACCCCCTACTCCGGAGATGCTAGACTCCTCAGAAGAGATAAAGAGGGAAGCCAGCCCTTTGCCTGAGTCTCACCCAGTAGTGGGAGACCAGCCTGCGACTCTGGAAACGCCAGACTCCTCTGGAGAGGAGGAGGAGGCTGCTCCATACTCCGGGCCCGTCCTGTGGTAACTCAAAAAATGAAACGACAACGGCCTATGGCCCCAGGGGGTCAGCCCGCTGGGCCACCCCAAATGACAGAATTTACAACTTACAGACCATACACCCAGGCGGAACTCGTGGACTTAGGC
>JAGFMF010011598.1:739117-753508 GCA_019455555.1 Galemys pyrenaicus | reverse complement strand
CGCTCTCTGTGGTGAATCCTCTCACCCCCCACACTTCTGACCTGTACCCCTGTGCTTGTATGCATAAATAAATAAATCTTTAAAAAAAAAAAAAAGAAGGATCCAGGTGAGAGGGATATTTCACAACAGTGTAGAGTTGGAATGTTATTTTATTTGTAATAGGGTATCACAGAATGCTTTGAGGAAATGATCTAACCAAATATATACTTTAGCAGATTCACTGTTAATATATTCATGAGTTGATTAGAGGGTCAAAGACAGAATTCAAAGAAATCTGTTAAGAAACTGTTGCAATAGCTGAGAGAGAACATTGAAAGTTTAAACTAGAACAGAGGAAGGAGAGTTAAAGTATTCAAGAAATTCCAGAAATAAAACTTAACATCATTTGGTAAATGCTTGGGAAGAGCAGAAAATTTGAGGCTTGGGCCACTAGATGCAATACAGGAAGTGCAAAGTAACAAGGCAGCATAGGGTCAGCAAGCCCTGGAGGTACACACCCAACAGGCAGCTATGGGCAAAGATCTGATCTCCTGGAAGAAGTCAAGTGAGACTGTTGGAGTAGTGGGGGGTGGCTGAGGCTTGCAACTGGAGGCTCTCAGGTGGCAGGCCCAGTCTAGGCTGGGCATAATTTACTTTCCTTTTCCAGTCATAATAAGGGGCCAGGCTTCACCCAATAACACCCTGACAGCACAACCAACACCTACGGGACCTTGATGAAGCAGTGCTAGGGTCTGAACTCCACCCCTGACGTCAGGAGCCAGGGGGCTGCTGGGAAGGTAGCAGAGCTGAGTGTCCATGCTGTGAGCATTTAAAAGGGAGTGATGCACTTGGCTTGCTCTCATTTTCATTGAAGCTACTACAGACAGCATCTCTTCCAGGCAGTGGGTCTTTATCCCTCCTTCCTCAGGGTGGAGAGAGCCCACACTCTCAGCAGCAGGAAATCTAAAAGAAGCCAGCAAAAGAAAATGAAAACACACAATAAAGGAAGCTGGGTATCTCCAAGTCCAGAAGTCAGTAAAGGAGTGCTGAGGAGGCAGAGGGCAACCCCCATAGTCTCAGGAAAGCAGGGAGAGAGAAAGGAGGTCAGCACAGGGCACACAGGTAAGACACAGGCATTCTTTGACAGTAAAATTGAGGAAGTGGGGCCAGTTCAGGTGAGGAGTGAGTAGAAAAGCAAATGAATAGAATATCAAAATTCCCTTTTAAGAATTTTATTAGTGTGAAGGAAAGAGCTTAGCTTGATGAGGAAAAGGAGCTAGATGGCAGTTGATCCAAACTAGGCAAGATTATGCATATGTGTAAGTTGATAAAGGGGAAAACAGTGCAAGGGGAATTTCAAGATGGAAGCAAAAAGAATTGTTTGGGCTCAGCTTTTAGAAAAGAATGGGATCCTTTTCCAAAAGAGCAGGAAAAGAAAGAAAAGTACAAAGCCAGAGAAAACGTTAAGTGGAGGGAGGCAGAGAAATCTGGCCACTCTTCCGTCATCCAAGCTCATCTGCAGATACCAGTTTTGACACTGAGTTCTCAGAGCTAATTCAAGCTCCCTGAAAGTTAAAATTGCTAGACCTGGAAGCAGATAAAAACAGAGAACTTCAGTCACTGCTCATTGGTGTCAACATCCAGGTCATGGATACAGGAAAAGATAAATCTAGCCACTGGAGTGGCGTGTCAAGGAGGGTCACCCTGGCAGTTTGGGATCAGATAACAGTTCAGTGAAACCTACACATCTTAATGGAGTGGAGTGATTCAGAGTCAGTTAACCCTTAGCTTCCTGGCCAACACTTCTTCCTGAGATGCAAGCATGGTAGTGTGAGCCTTAGCATGCATGAAGCTGCTCTGTGTAAGATATGTCTAAAATTAAGAAAGTCACCTAGAAATGGTGGTGAGAAGTCCATGGGGACTACAATTGATGTAAATATAGATAAATAAAGAAAAAGAAAATCATCTGTGTCTCCAGGCTCTTCATAGATAAATGAGAACAACTGTGCATTGTCATAAAGGGGGCTGTAAAAATAAAAACAGTTAATATAATGTAAACATGTCTGGCACATAGTAATAGTCTATATTCAATTTAGCTTTTATTGTTTGGGCATATAATAGCTAACATGAGCATTTTTTGGGTGCAGGATAATAAGAAGTGCTTTCTGGACTAAAAACGGATCTGCTATATGACCCAGCAATTCCACCCCTTAGGTATCTACCCAAAGGACACAAAAATACTATTTCAAATGGAATTTTAAAAGAAATGCTTTCTGTAGAGTGAGAGCTTGAGCAGTCCCTCTCTAAAGAGCAGTGTAGATGGCCACGCTTACAGCACCCCCAGAGCTGCCTGGAGATCATGACTTTGGGCCTACAATATATGACATCTTGGAGACAGATGCTTGCAGAATTCAGAATTTTGTTTGGATTTTATGAAAATAATGTAGTGCATCTTTACAGAACATTCAGCAGAATACTGGTAAGATCATATAGCCAAGCAGTATTTCTGCAATTAAATACACAGATATTTACCCCGATTGGTAAATATTGACTCTAATAAGTTTTATCACTTCAGGTCTGCTTTTACTGCCAAATGAGTCCTTATCTAACTCAGGAAATTCATATTAGACTTGTGAAATTTGAGGGTGGGGAGTCCAGAACTGTGTGTCAGTGTAGAAGTGTGTTTTATATATGACGAAACTGAGGTTTAGCGACATTAATTGCCAAATGTCCCATTCCAGCCAAATTACAGAGTTGGGAGTCAGAGGCCAGCGCTTTGACACCAGGACCTAGCCGAGGTTTCTCTAGCATAATCTCTATACTATATTGCCTCCCAAGAAAAGAAAAAGAATAGGAACAAAAGAAAGAATCTGGCAGCTAGGAAAACAGGCAATAAAGGAACTCTTTGCAAATCCAGGGCAAAGGGCAAAGCCTGTGGCATAATCATAATCAGTAGGTTCTCTGTGCTAAGTGCCTTACACAACAAGCTCACTTACCCTTGACATCAACCCTGTGGTGTGGGCAGTATCCCGTTTTATGGGTGGAAATAGAAGTTCAGAGAAATCAAGTAACCGTTCAGGATTTTATGCTGAGTAAGGGGTGGGTGGTGTGCTTGCCAAGCTGTGTTTCTACCCCATGTTGGAGTACTTCTGCCAGTCTCGCTGCCCTTCCTGCCCTTGACGGAACACCTCATGCCCACCATTCTTGATTCACTTGTCTTTTCCTATCTTTGTTTTCTCCTACGTAAACTTGGTAACAAATACCACACGATGATGGGGTATTGAGGGCTAGTTCAGCGCCAACTCGTAATGGCCCTCAACAAGTACTTGTTGATGGGATGGCTGGACGAATGAGTTCACGAAGACAAATGTGATAAGGACTTATGTAGGAGCCCCATTCTCTGCCCCACCTTCCCAATCAATACTGGCCCCCACGTTGCTACATGAATGAAAGACGAGATCACAATGTCGCTCCATCCCTATTTGCCTGGTACTATCAATTTACTGCTGTTGTTCTAACTTGATGTTAACGGTAACCCCTTTTACTATCAAAAGTGCCCCAATTTGGGTAATAAATTCTGCATATAAGGAATTGGAAACTCAAAAGGGCAGGTCCTGACACAGCTGGTATAGGCTGACCTACCTGTCCCCGCTCCTCTACTTGTTGGGGTGGGAGTGGCAAGCCAGAGGAGCTAGGACAGTTACATGCAGATATAAAGTGGGTTTGGTGGGTTCAGTTACAGCTTCCACCACTATCCCAGAAATGAGGCTGAACACTGGGCCCCAGACTTGTCATTATCAGACCCCAGCATTAAAGTTGGGATCCTGGCAGGGCCTACTGAGACAGGCCCCTCCCCAGCCCCAGGCCACTGGCCCACCAATCACTCAGGACCCAGAGGAGCTTAAGTTCGCATGCAAAGTCTCCCCAGAAACCTTAAGGAGAGAGAACAGACATGAGGGAGCAATATGCCCAAAACAGGGAGACAGAGACCACTGGGCAGGCGTGGGGATCACTGCATGAGGCTTCTGGGAGCCATTCTCCCTACCTCATCACCCTTGGGAAAACAAGGAGGGTTAACTCTTAATAATAAGTTTAAACCTAAAATGGCAGATCCTACTGAATTGACTTTGTGGAGGTAGGTATAACTAAATTCAACACTCCACATTAGAAGTGGGCGGGGGGAGGTTCAAGGTAGAGATTAAGTTATTCTAGAAAAAAGAAAGGAGTACATTTTTATGCCTCTGAGTGTTGTGGCCAGTAACACATTCCTAATATTGTGCCTTTTAGTGACTACAGTATTCTGTTTTATGGGTGACTGCAATTTATTTAGTCATGTCCTATCATAGGACATTTGGATTTTTCTAACTTTTTATTATTAAGATATGGCAGCAAATCCCTTACCAAGTGCAAATCACTAGTTGTACCTGTGGAGCCAGACTCCGAAGTGGCTCCAAAGATTCCTCCTCCTACATTTACGTCCTCACAGAGTTTGCTCCCACCGTGAACAGCTCTGACTTATGTAGCTCCTAGAAGGTTGAAAAATTGGCGGTGTGTGGCATACAGGACTGGGCCATAAAAGACCAGGGCTTCTGCTTTGCTCTCTCTTGGCTCACTCATTTGAGCTACACCACCACGAAGTCACCTGAACAGCCTAGAGAAAGGTCCCGCTGGAGAGAAGTGAGGCCTCCTGCCAACAGCCACACCAGGTCAAGGCTTCTGCTGGTACAGCTCCAGCCATTGTCTCAGCTTGGCCAAGACCCTAAAACAGAACCACCCAGCTAAGCTGTTCCCAGATTCTTGTTCACTAAACTGTTTATTAGTTTTTGTTGTTGTTTTTATATTTTAAAAGAACAAGCTTATTAGGAAAAGGAGAAAGAAAAAGAGAGGCACCTGCATAGACACAGGTGAGCAAGAAAGATGCCTGTTTTGTTTTGTTTTTTAAAGAGTTTATTTATTTACACATACAAGAGCTGGGGTACAGGCCAGAGGAGCAGGGAGGTGGTGAGAGGATTCACCAGAGACAGAGCAGGGAGCAGAACATGCAGATCTACTGAAGTAACCTGCTGACGGGAGCAGAGACAAGGCAGGAGAGGTCTGCGCCATGTGGGTCCCCTCCTTGGCTGGGGATCTGACACTCACTGCAGTGACTGCAGAAGCCCCACAGTGCAGCGCTCAACCCCTTGTGCCACCAGGGAGCCCCTTGTTTTTCGTTTTAAAACATCATTGTTTAAGGGCCTCCTTGGTGGCTCAGTGGGTTTAGTGCAGCACTGTGAAGCATCCGCTGCACAGCAGCACAAGTTCGATCCCCGGCCAGGGAGGGGACCCACATGGAGCAGCAGACCTCTCCTGCCTTACCTGCTGCTCCCCTCAGCAGTGTATTTCAGTCCATCTGCCTGTTCTGCTCCCCGCTCTGTCTCTGGTGAATCCTCTCACCTCCGACTCCAGACTGTACCCCACTCTTGTATGCATAATTAAATAAATCTTTATATTAAAAAAAACCACATCATTGTTTAAAACATAGTTTTCTTACATCGTTGTTTGTATTTGGACAGTATTTGATCTCTCCCCTCAAGTGTGGTCCCTGCAGTTCTCCCACCACCGTAGGACTTGTGGTCCATCATCACAGTCCCTTGTGCTCTCCCCTCCCTCTTGACCCCTTTCCCTCCTGCTCCCCTGCTGTATGCCTCCGCTCTATGGCAGCTTGAAAAGTTTTGTGGTTTTATTTCCCTGACACTTTGTTTGGTTTCTCTATATTCCACATATGAGCACAACCATCTGATATTTATCTATATTTCTTCTGAATTATTTCACTTAATATAGTCCCTTCCAGCTCCATCCATGTTGAGTGTTCACTGTTTTAAGACACTGAGTTTTGGGTGAATGAGTTACCCAAAATAGATAATATGTGTATCTGTTGAATAAAGATAGATAGATATACACACACATAATGTGCTATATAATATGTGGACATAGACCTATACACACACCAGCATATATATTCTTAGTAATAGAAAATAGGATAGGGTCCTAGGATATGATCCTGAGAAATGGCTTTAGATGTATCGATACATTGTTGGGCCTCTTACTAGAAAGACTGTACAAGTTTATACTCTGACTAGCATGTCTGGAGCACCTGTTTCTTGCACATTTGTCAGCACTTGGTAGGATCTGTTTATGAAGATCTGTTTATGAAGAGAAGACAGCTTCACAGGTATCCAAGAAATCAGTTCAATTACAGGTTGCTGAAATATGTCTTGAAACATTCGTAAAGATATTACATGAGACAGTGCTGATGTAATTAGGGAAGCATCTTCTGCCCCTTGTAATGAGCAGGCCTAGCTCTTGGTTCAATCCTTGCCTGACAGGAAATACTTAAGGACTATTTAGAGCAGCCACAAGTAATGCTCAAATAGTCAAGCTGAACAGAGCCTGGGACTCTGCGTCCTTGTTCTGTAGGGCCCTTAAGTCAACCAGAGTTGTTTTGTAAAAATGTGCCAAATGCTTCAGTACATAAATCCTCAGTCCCCTGGTTTTAATGAAGTAAACTCCCCATGGTTTATTTTAAAGTAGGATGGTGGGACATAGGCAGGGATCTCCTTGTCGAACGTCATAGACAAAGAAATCTGATGGTATGAAATTTGCTCACTAAACCCAGTCATAGGAGTATTTCTAAAAACCTTTCCCAAAGTTGCCACAAATAGGTGATCACTTCTTAGGAAATAGAAAAGGCTTGTTTTCTTACAAAATGAGAACACTCAGTCTCCTAGTGATGGTGAGTGGTTGGTTTTACTTGCTTGATTACATACTGAAAGCAGCTTCCCATCACGTGACTTGGATAGTGATTCAAACACTAAGAACATAAGGCACTGCTTTCCTGCCTCTTCAAGTCCTGCTCCCCCATGTTCATCTGCAGCTCAAATGAGCTCTGCCTCAAAAGATAAGTTCCACCCGTGTGCAAAAGAAAGGGTGTGTGTTGGTGGGCAGGAAGGGGCAGCCAATGATGGACAAGGGATGGGAAAAAGTAAACCTCATAAGACTTTGAGGTTTGAGCTGATGATTTTACACGTGAAATCTTTTTAACATATTTAATGTATGTAAATCTTCACTTTTTCTTATTTTCATAACTCATTTCTTTGACAATAATTCATACAGCAAAACAGAGATTAATAAAACACTAACCTTCAAATTTTGAAATGCCATCATCCTGTCCTATTTGGCTTCATATTTTATATCATGAAAGACAGCAAACTTACTGGCCATTAAATGGCCTTTGTTCTCCTCCCTCATCCTGTTTATCTTCTATCCCAGAGATAAGCACTATCTTCAAGTTGATGTTTTTCCTTTGAATTCTTTTACTTTCTCACAATACACACATTCATAACAACAAACATTACTGGTTCTTTATAAGTTTGTAGACTTAACACTTTTGTATTTTTTCAACTTGATTTATTCAAAGCCACAGCTCTGTTGCTCAGGCTGTGCACATGCAGGCCACTCCTGGAGTGACTTCCTGGGGGGTGTGCAGTATGGTAGCCCCACAACCCAAACCCTGTTTTGGAGTACACGCTGATGCATGAAAGATCTGGCACTTGTTTTAATTACCCTATAGTTTTTGTCATGTGCCTGTGCCACATTTTATTTGTGAATTTCTTTTTTTTTTTTTAATTTATGAATTTCTCTAAGGGAAGACTAGCTTTGCTATTGCAAACAGTACCAGTGAACTTCCTGGTGTGTGGCTTCATTGGTGCAAGGTACACGTGTCTCTGGGAAGTCATCACTCTTTATTCTGAGTTAACTAAGTAAATTTTTTAAAAAATGATTCTACTGAACATTATAATAAGAAAAAGACAAACTTGGTAAAATTTAAAATATTTATTAGTATGAATCAGTGTGTGTTAAACCAACAATAACAGATATATCGGGGTGTCGCCAAAGGCAATGCTGTAGCACAGAAGGCAGGTGGAAAGGTCCTAACAGTCTGCAGTGGTGTCTTCTATTGCACAAACTGGGTCCAGCCCAGACAGAAGCCCTTTATAAAAAATATGAGAAAAAGAGCGATTTACACAACAGAGCACTGACATTGGCTCTGATTTCAACAATGATGGTTAAGAGATTAAAAAACTGTCTAACAGGTCAGAGTCCTTTACTTTATAAGCATTATTCAACTCACTAAGGGCACTGCAGAACAGTGGCAAGTGGAACTCCTTATACCCCACTGATTTTAGCATCACCAACCATATTCCTGGGTCTTAGAGGAAACCTTTCAGTCTTCCAAACCTCGCTCAGAAAATGCATTCAGAACTCTCTGGGGGCACCACTCTTTTGTTGGCTTAAAGGTTAGATTCAGTCTTTTAATCTGTAGTCTGCAAGTAACATCATATTCAGCACCCTAATGTACCATTTTCAGTTATAAAATGGCAAGTCAATTATATACCCAGATAGACTGTTTGCATGGCTCTACTCCCATCACAAGGATTTCCTTGGGAAATAATCCCTGGGAGGATTCCTGCCTATATTACATAACATGTAGTCTTGAGTCAAATTCAGCCGGTTAAATGGACTATATGTTGGCCTAACAAATTCAAAACCATATTTACAGATGTACACATATGTATATACCTACAGGAAAGAAAATAAAATGAAGGAAAGGGAGCACATTTTGAAGACTGTGAAGGATGCTACATCCCATGAAACTACTTGACATTTTGGAACAATAGTAATTTCCACGTTTTACGTAATATTAGGTGGTTATAGTTCAATTATTAGAACAGTCAGAAGGTAAAATAGAGGCAAAATAAAGGAAAACAAGAAAGCATCACTGTGGACAAAACTCAAGCATCTCTCTTTAGAAAAGTTTCCAGGTTTATGCAAATGTGTGTGTGACCAAGTATCACTTACTCTCTCTTCACCGATTGTGCCCGGTAGTGATTTTATATATAGCCTGGCCGGCTTCCATAGATAAGATCATAGAGAAATAAGAGTGTTTCACAGCCTCATCTGCTTCTGAAATAAGACCACGGGCTCTTTGTGAGTAGCTCACTGCATGCAGCTACTACTAACAAGACAAGAGGCAACCCCTAAAGACCCATCATTCGAGGCTCTGATGGAATGAGTATCGTCTTAGCCAGACAACCTGAGCAGCTGTCTCCAAATAAACCCAGATTCTCAAGAACAGCTGGATCAGTAAAGGTTCTAAAATAAGGCTGCCTGTCACTTGAGAAGAGGTCATTTCAATTTTCAACCCCAATTTTTAATCTTTGGAAAGATGCATGACAATTGCTTGGCCTGCAAGCAGAATCACATTAGCCAGTAATGTTGACAATAGGGAGCAGTCTAAAAATCCCTGCCAAGGCCCAGCCAAGACATCTAAATGCCAGATGCTAACAGTTTTTGAGGTACCTATCTAGGGGAGTGAAGAGGCACTCTTGAAGCAAAAATACTTCATCTTCTAAGATTGTCAAACTACTCTTGCAAGCTGGGCGAAGCTATAAGAACATCAAATTGACAGCACATTCTTGAAATAAAACTCAGAATCTGTGATTCCCACCTGGCCACTTTCTTGCCCGCTGCCCACATAAAAAAGTGTAAACATAGCAGTGGTCTCTCAATGACTGGTTTTTGTCTATGATGGGCCGTCTCTACTGGTCTGGAGCACGGTGGATGCAGCCAAGACAGGAGCACAGTTCATTCTGCTGTTACCAAAAGTGCCAGGCTCTTCCCTGGCTTTTATATTATAGCTGTTCAACATATGTTTGCCAGCCCTTGCATGTTGCTGGTAAAGAAGGCACCTCCTGGCCTTGTGACCACACTGCATGGTTAACCACTCATGAGGCTGTTCTTTCAAAGCTTCCGAGACCTCCCAAAATGTACTGACCTGAATGTTCTTAATCACCTACAGAAGCCTAACAGGAAACCAACTGCTTCTTGATCCCAGGTTTTCATGGACGTTTTAATGAAGGTTTATGGTAACAGGATTTGGCTTTTGAATGGAACTAGCTCTTCCTCTTCTCACTGCCTTTTCTTGCATTGGGTTCAGATATCTTTAATTAACTGAGCAGATAGGGAAGCTGAAAAGGAAGCTTTTGATACAGCCTATTTTCAGTTAACTGGCACTCCAGAATTGGACTTTTGCCCAAATACCTATATCTCCTGGAGCTTGGTTTCTCCTTAAATGTGTTTGCTGATTTTGTAGTTTCCAAGGTGTAGAATCTTAAGGTGTTGGTATTTCCCGTGTCTGGTTTTCCTGCAACCTACTATTCATTGCTATTGTTAAAAAGTTTGCCCTACAATTTGGACTGTTGCATTTAATTTTCCTCCCTGAAAATGACACTATGACATATTATTTTAGTAAAATAATACTCTGCATTAAAGTTTTCTAAAAGTAGGAATTTATCACCATGGAGGACTTGCATGCCAGGCAATCTCTGGAATAATCTTTATATCCTAAATGTGCCTCTGTTCACATAGTAACTGCTTAAATGACTTGCAAACTAGGTCTTCCAATCCTAAAATTATATATAATAGTCAGACATGGTTTGTTTGTATATGACCATTACCTTTCTCCACTTGTATGATAGCTCAATCCAATTGCCCTCCACAGAAAGGTAAAATAAATTAACCTTTTTGGTTAGGCTCAGGTGAAGGCTGGTTAGTTAATGAAGGCAATGGCACTGAAGGAGTTACTGAAATTTGGCTAGGGAACATGGGAAATGAGAATGGAATTCCACTTTAGAATCTCACACACAAGCCAGTAAGACTTTTGTACAGTGGGAAAATATCTTAAGGTTTAACAAAACACTCAGTTCAATGTTTACCAAATATCCATTCCCTCCTGTGTGCATCTAACACACTAATGGCCACTTTGCAGCAGCGTGGTGTATATTTCCAGAGTTTCCTTTTCTGGGAGCAATTTCTGCCCCTCTCCCGCTCTTTCAGCGTGTAAAGCTAGAGTGTTCACTTCTCTCTACGTGAGGTGCCAGGCCACTGAGCGCAGGAGGCCCTCTCTTCAAGCACAGCGGGCACGGCCCAGAGTCAGCAGCACCGCCGGCTGGCTTGTGTGGCTTGCTTCCCAAGTTTGATTGCTCCATTGTTTCCGTTTTCATGGGGGTCCAACGGAGGGATCTGGCGACCTGGAACAAAAAAGAGGCGAAGATTGAGCTCCTTTTTTCCAGTTGATGTGACATATGGAGAGAAGCTACTTCAACACTTCCACTTACTGTCTGGGTTGTACAGGAAACAAAACTAGAGGAGCGGCTCTTCCCTTCTCTGCCCCTCCCCCCTTATCATTTCCTTCCTCCTTTTCCCTTCTTTTCTTCCTGACTCTGCTGCCTGTCAAATTCATGTTTACAAGTTAAGGAAAAGTAAAAGCTGCTTCCTGATAACACTGATTTCCTTGAATTTGGAACCTCTTGCAAATAAGTAAAGGGAGAATCCCATCCATGCTCAGAGTTCACTTTTTTCTCCCATCTCCCATGGATATGCCCCACTGGGAAGACCTGCTTCATGGCAGGGGCACTGGGGCTCTGACTATACCAGTGAGTGCCCATCTCTTCTGCATCTTAAAAGATGCCGCCTGGGAATTGTATACTTCCTGGTTGTAGGGTAAAGGTTGATCAGGTCTTTCCACCCTCCCACCACTGATGATGGACACCTGCGGTGCTGCGAGCATTCCAGGGTGGGCGTGCGCAAGTGGGCGCACCTGTGTTGGACACGGGCATAAATGGGTGGCGTCATGAGAACTGCGAGGACTGACCGACCGACCGACCGACCGACAGAACCGAGAGGTCCGACCGACAGTACTGACGAGCAGCAGCAGCAGAAAGAGGAGAAGCAGCCGAGAGTGTGAGATGCACTGGGGACTGGGAGGCTGGCAGGCCTCCCAGTCCCCCGGCACCCCTGCCTGCCATGTACCTGGCCACCTCTACTAAATAAAGTATGAAAAGCCACCTAGGGCTCAAAGACTCTCCTTCCCTGACCCGTCTGCCCAGAACCATTCCGAACCTTGCTCCTGTGACACCCCTTTCCTGCCACTACACTGGTAATATGTCATTTACTAACACTTGGTTCTTCATTCTTCATCCTGCCGATACATTTAGAGTACAAACTTAGATCCCTGAGATACTCCATAGGAAATGGTATTTAATGTCACCCACAAGTAATCTTATTATTTAATGTAATTTGAAGCACTATTCTAGAGTTTCTGTAAAGAAACACGAAGTAAAAATTAAAAAGGCAAAGGAGAGAGTTAGGGAGGTAGCAGATAAACGTGTGGGATTTCATTTTGAGATAATGAAACTCTGATGGTGGTTATATAAACTTGTGAATCCACTAAAAATCACTGAACACATTAAATGGGTAAAATGTACAGTGAAGGTTTATAAAAATTTGTTGTTACTGATATATTGTTGATATAACATTAGCCAAGTTTAAGGTATACAATGTATTGATGTGAAACATCAGATATTACAAACATATTACCACTGTAGTGTTAGCTAGCACCTCTATCATATCACTTGATTAGTTCCTTTTTTTGTGGTGGTAACAGTTAACATTTAGTCTCTTAGACTTCTGAAGTTTATAGTATTGTTGTCTTTAATCAGATACATGATTTTTATTTCCACAAAGCTATCTGGAAAGAAGGCAATTGAATCTGCTATGGAAATAATATATTTAGAATCTTGCAGTTTTCAAAGATGTTAACAGCCTTAACCCTTGGGAGCTGGTGCAATGACTATTATTATCATAGTTTACTATGCCTCCAAGAACTTAGGTTATGTGTTCACGGTCACATAAATAGTAAATGGCATAGTGGTTCTTTGATTACAATTTGCATCTTGATTTTCTGATGAATCCCCAAATCTCTGTGTTCCCACTCTTCCATGCCAACTTTTTGTGATACTCTTCTAGCCCCATGAAAAAGGCACAAAACACTAGCTCTAAAATAAGGACTTTTTTTGTATGAACTCACTAGTATATCAGTTTACCACAAACCAGTAATTTTAAGTGAAAGGGAAATCTTTCCAATAAAAGTCTTCTGTGCAGGTAGATGTTACCTAAGGACCAAACAGAGAAGCAAAACACCTGGTAAAGGAACATTTCTACAGGGACAGAGCTAATTTCCAAGTTATGCATGCGTTGTGTAGACTGGCTGGCATGTCCATTCGTCAAAGCTCAAACATAGAGAGTAAAATTCTTGGCAATTATTCATAATTCAAAATTAATGGTAGAGCTCTTCATCTAAGGATGCAGCAGAGGGTAAAGTTGCAATAATTTCTACAGTCACTGACTTCTGTAGCCCACTGACAAAACAGCTCAAGTCTACTCCAGAAGCAAATGAGAACATATGCTTCTAATTTCTTCTTTTGGACATTCTGTGCTTTTTATAATTATTATTGGCCATAATTAAAGAAGTGATCGAAATGTCTCTTCTATTTCATCAATCTTAAGTGGTAGACAGGAAAGTTCTTAGTAACCACCAATACTCTGATTTATTTAGGTCAGATTTTGTCAATCAAGTGTTACTCCTGGAGAGAAAGTGATCTGCTTTGGAAGGATGATATTGTTAAATCATATCATTATTTAAAGTATTTACATTAATAATATTTGCAGTGCCTCCCAAGTGGGAAAAATGCTACAATAGTAACTTCTGCTTTTGTATCTGAAATATTTTCAGACAAAATTATGATCAGTGCAAACTGCTGCCCTAATTAACTAAAACAAGTATTACTTTCTAATTGGTATTTTTGGCAAAATCAAAATCAATATTTTATACTAATGTCAGCTTCATGCAGTTCTTATATTGTTAACTCTAAAATCAACAAAATAGCATCCTTCTTCCAGTCCTCTACTACATGACTTGTTCTACGTGCTCATGTCACAAATTTCCCAAGTTTTCCCTATGAAAATTACCCCCCAAACAAAAAGTTTATATATATAAGATATTACTAAAGTCTCAAAAGTTGAGTGAAACTCTGGAAGCAAGGAGCACACAGGGAGCAGATGGGCTGCTACACCCTTCCTTGATCCTCTTCTCTCCCTCTTTCCTGCCTCTCCCTTCTCTGCAAAGTAAACAATAAGCAAGACTATGGTTGGGATATAAATGAGACTAAGTAAAACCAGAGTCTCCCCTCTTTTCTTATCTTAAACTGTCAGCATTGTTTTTGAATCAGTTGTTGAACCTGGCTTCTTAGAGGCTCCAGGTTCTGCTTATCTTCAGACTATTCAAGGCCTTATTTATTTATTTTTTTCCCCTTGATGAGTATTTTATTTTGTTTAAATTCCTATAAATTCTGCTTGACATTATTTTTTTTTGATAGCATTTTTTATTAAAATATTTTAAAATTTACATATACTTGCCATTAATTGTAATCCCCATGTATTCCCCATCACCATCTCACCAGTGCACCATCACCT
>JAGFMF010011598.1:721546-734932 GCA_019455555.1 Galemys pyrenaicus | reverse complement strand
CAGCAGGAGAGGTCTGCTGCACCATGTGGGTCCCCTCCCTGGCCGGCAGCAGGGATCGAACTCGTGCTGCAGCGGCTGCGGTCTGCTTCATAGTGCGTTAGAGCTTTTCTTTTTAAAACCTGGAGGGTCTGCTCAGACTCTCACCTTTGCTTTCAGGGGAGAAAGAATGGCCAAGGTATCCTTTAAATCATTAGATTACTAACAAGATAGAAGAATCAAGCTGTGGCAGGTTAACTGATACTTATAGAGCACCTTCTGATGTTAGGTCTTCAGAAATGGAATCAGTAGAAATGACCACCTGACTCACCTCTCCCCACCAAAAGTGAAGCAACGGACCCTGGTTTTCTTCCCCCACCTCCTTCGACAGTTTCCACAGAAGTCCTTACTTGGCCCAGGAAGAGTGCATGAAGTTTCATGCATGTGTCATGTGTTAGTCTCCTGGTGCCTATTCTGTACTCTTTGAAAATCAATTAAAATTAATTTAATTAAGCATGAAGTTAATTTCACATTTGTCTAAAACCATAGTCAATATAGTTCTTGGCAAAAAAATAGTCTTGCAGTTTAAAATATCTTCGACTACTACAAGATTACATATATAAGCACCCATTATTATTTATATGACAGTGGATTTGTTAAATCAAATTAAAATAATTACACTACCTAAAATAAAATAGAAGTGTATAAAACTCATATTTAAGTCATCTGTTTTTACAAAATAATATTCCGAGAATTAAAATCCCATTTGGCTTCAGTTTGAGCAAAAGTATAATTACTTAAGTAACAGCAGTTACTTAAACTGAAAATGAGAAAGAAGTCAAACTATTTTTGAAGAGTGACCAAAAATACTGTCAAAATTCTTGTTGTGGTTCTGGATGTCCAGTCCCAGACACATTTGAAGGGGGAAGCAAACCTGAAGGAACTCACTTCTACTTTCAGAATGTGGGGGTGGGGAGAAAATTCAGCTGTTGGGAAGAAATGAGGAAAATCTCTCAGTGAATAGACATTTCTTATTATGAAAGAGGACGAGGTAGACCCTTGGTGGGCAATGAAGTCAGTTTGGGTGTGGTGTTGGGTTCTGAGAGCGAGGTCCTTGGGTCACCCTGGGAGAAGTTTCACCAGAGCTCCCCTTGCAGTGACACGGGGCAAGTTTCTCCACAAGACAGAGGTATTAGTTATATCCAAGAGAACAGGTGTAGTATAACAAGGGAGAAAAGAATACAGGACACTTGCACAGACACAAGTGGGCAGAAAAAGCTGGCCCTGAAAGGGATAGACTGGTAAAGAGGAACGCCTGCACAGGCACAGTGTGCAGAAGACATAGGACACTTGAGGCCATTCCCTGTAACTATCCTCTTGTAGTAAGGAGAAAATACCAGAAGCACTTGATACTCTTGAATAGTACAGTGAAGAATCTGGACATGAGGAATGAGCTAGCACCCTATGTGGAACCATAATGGCTTTGGAGGCGGGATGTGAATTCAGTCTGGAGGTTTATAGAATATCCAGATGAGGGGCACTGAGCACTTCATGTGGATTTGAGAGAATTAGAAAGCAAAAAAATGAGAGGAGAACTATAAGAAGACACTTGGCAGGCTATGCTGACTGACTGGAAGTGGGAGGGTGAAGAGAGGACTTTAAAAAAAAAAGTGAGACATCTAAAGAACTAAATGGTCATCACTGAGAGAGCAAGGGAGAGGAGCTTCCCATGGCTTTAATCAAATGCCAAATGTCTTTAACATGAAGGGGCTTAAATCACTCTGAAATCATAATCATTAGAAGGTCTTTTTCTTTAGCTTTTAAATTAATAGACTATTTTTGGGCCTCCCCTGGTGGCGCAGTGGGTTAAGCAACGCACTACGAAGCAAATTGCAGCCACTGCAGCATGAGTTCAATCCCTGCTGCCGGCCAGGGTGGGGACCCACATGGTGTGGCAGACCTCTCCTGCTGTGCCCGCTGCTCCTCTCAGCAGTGTACTTCTGTTGATCTGCCTGTTCTGCTCCCCGCTCTCTGTGGTGAATCCTCTCACCCCCCTACACCTCTGGCCTGTACCCCAGTGCTTGTATGCATAAATAAATAAATCTTTTTAAAAAATAAATTAATTAATTAATTAATTAATAGACTATTTTTGAAGCAGTTTTATGTTTACAAAAGCAAATGAGCATAGAGTTCCTATACACCTCGCCACCATCCCCAATTTCCCTGATTTTTAACATCTTGTGTGCATGTGGAATATTTGCTATTGATAAGCCATTATTAATCATTATTATTAATGAAAGTCCACAGTTTATATTAGTGCCCACTCGTAGGAGCTCACATTCAATGGGTTTGGATACGTCATGCTTCCATTGTATTACCATACAGCATAATGACGCTGCCTGAAAGGTCCTGCATGCTGACAAGCATCCTTCCTCCTCCTCCCCTGGCAACCACAGAGCCTTTTACTAAAGTCTCCATAGTATCGCCTCCTGCAACACGTCTCCTAGCGAGGATCACCGAGGATGTAGTCTACAGTTTGGCTTTGTTCATTTAACAGTAATTAGTAAGATTCTTCCAAATCTTTTCACGACTTGATAGTCTCCCCCTCTTCTTAATCACTGGATAATATCCAGATACAGCCCTTTAACTTTCTATTTTAACATTTGAAAATTGCAAGACACAAGAGAGAAAACTAACAAACTAGACTTCATCAAGTTTTAAAACTTATGCTCTTCCAAAGATGTTGTAAAGAAAATAAGATGATAACTCACAGTCCAGGGGAAAAATATAAAAAACAAACACCTGATAAAGAACATGTACTCAAAGTACATAAATAATCTTTGTGACTTAACAATAAGAAAACAAAGAACTTAATACAAAATGGGCAAAATTTGGACCTGACATTTCACCAAAGATACAAGTACTACAAACATGCATATAAAAAACACTCAAGAGGGCCTCCCAGGTGGCGCAGTGGGTTAAGTAGCGCACTACAAAGCAAACCGCAGCCACTGCAGCACGAGTTCAATCCCTGCCCCCAGCCAGGGAGGGGACCCACATGGCACAGCAGACCTCTCCTGCTGTGCCCGCTGCTCCCCTCAGCAGTGTACTTCCCTTGATCTGCCTGTTCTGCTCCCCGCTTTCTGTGGTGAATCTTCTCACCCGCCCCCCCACACCTCTGGCCTGTACCCCAGTGCTTGTTTGCATAAATAAATAAATCTTTAAAAAAAAAAAAACCAAAAAACACTCGTATATGTTAAAACACAAGCAGATACGACCATACTCCCATTAGAATGGCTGGAATTTTTCAACTGACCACATCAAGTCTTAGTGAGGATGTGGAGCCACTGGTGTTTTCCTGTATCTGTGGTAGGAATTGGTGGTGGGAATGGTAAAACCACTTTGGAAAATAGCTGAATAATCTCTTAAGTCAAACATTACCAGATAGGCCAGCTTTTCATTCCTAGATACTATCCATATAAAGACTGTCTAGATAGCATCACAGCAACCTTAAACATTCAAAACTGAAAATGACTTGAATAGATTAACAAATCATTTATACGTGCAATAGAATACCATTCAGCACTGAAAAGGAACACAGTAAAATCCATACTGTGTTCAACTTTGTGAGACCACTGACCTAATTTCTGAAATAGGAACATTGCATGAAGAGTACTGGAGAAAGATGGAGAGGGAACCTACTATTTAAGAATTGAAAAGTCTTGTCAGCTAATCACAGTATGTGGAATTATTTGCATCCTGATTCAAATTCACTATAAATGGAAATGGAAAATATTTAATAATTACAAGCTATTTAATTTGTACATTGGTTATTTGATGATACTTTTTGGAGTAATAACAGTGTTATAGTTATTGATGTGACCATGTAATTGCTGTTTTATAAAGAGGAGTTATAGGGGTTTCCCTGGTGGCGCAAGGGGGTTAAGTCTCAGCACTATGATGCTATTCACAACCACTGCAGCATGAATTTGAGCCCTGGCCAGGGAGGGGACCCACATGGCGCAGCAGACCTCTCCTGTCTCACCTGGTGCTCCCCCCAGCAGTGTATTTCAGTAGATCTGCCTGTTCTGCTCCTCACTCTGTCTCTGGTGAATTCTCTCACCTCCCCCACCTGCACCTCTGGCCTGTACCCCAGTTATTGCAGGCATAAATAAATAAATCTTCAGAAAAAATAAAAAGAGTTAAATACTAAAAATATTTACAAGTGAATTTATGTGATGTCTTTCAAAATAATATGAGTGGGGTGCAGGGGATAGGCAGCTGTGATGGGGGAAAAAGGGGTAGAGATGAAACCAGTTTAGGTATGAGTTATGAGTACATGAGCTCACTATTTTATTCAGTTCACTGGTATGTATGTTTAAAATTTTCCATAATAAAGTCTTTTTTTTAAGTTCCCTGGAATCTTACCACCAGGAAATTATCACTGCCAACATTTTAACGTGCATGTGTCCTTCCAATCTCTTCCCATGATGATACATTGTTTACTGCTATATATGGTTGGTATTTTATGAAATCAGGATAGTCTGAAAGCCACTCTGTAACTCTGTTTCACACTCAACAATTTATCTTTTTATATCAGTAAATACAGATTTACATCATCAACTTTAACCACTAGTTTATGATTGGTGTCTCAGATTTTTTAAAACTATTTCCCAACTTTTGCAGTCATTTCCTGTCTTGACTTACTTGGCTTACTGGACCCTCTCACCAATGACCTCGAACACATTATAACTCTCTCCATGCCTCAGTTTCCTCATATGGAAAGCAGGGATGACAACTCTGCTATTTCATGAGTGGTACATGAATAAGTCAATATAAGCAAAATGAGAGACAGCCATCTTGCTCATATTCTGAAACTACATTTATTCCCAGACATCTCCTATTATGGCATTTGCTAAGTTAGCTATTTTGGGTTGTAAGAAAGTAATAGGCTTTGTTTTTGTTCTTTTCTTGTCTCTTATTGGTTAACCTTAGCTTCATCTGAAGCTTGCTCTGCTATCATAAAATTCACAAACATCCTGTTTTGCAATTTCTTTAATCTGTTTCAAACCAAATGGAACTACCAAAGAATTTCAAAACTCTAGTGGACTTAAAATAGTTAACATAATGCACGAACGATTACACAAACACTTGGCGACTGCCCAACTCTTAAATTCCTGTCTTTCATAGGAACAATCAATTCTCATTTTTCCAAACCAGTATGTTTGTGTCTCTAATTATGTTCACTTTCAAAAACAAATATTTCTCACCTTGTTCTCCAACTAACAACAAACAGACAAAACAAAGAGAGAGAAAAGAACAAACCTTAATATAATGTCTACAGGTACGATTTTTCAGGGAAAAGCCTATGTCAGTTTTTCTATAGGAAGCATTAAAAAACAAATGTTGGCTGAGGTCCCTTAGCAGAAATTTTTCTCTTTGTTTATTTATTAATTAATCTACTTATCTTACAACGTTTGCTTGCTTTTCTTGGTGTAGTCCCCTTAGAATTTCCACCACCAATTCACCCATGCACCATCACCACAGTCCCTTGTGTTCCTCCCATCCCTGCCCTGATCCCAACCCCTTCCTCCTCCTTCCCTAATGTCTCTGATTGCAGTTGTCTGTTCATTCTTGTTTTGTTTAGTTGTGGTTTTGTCGTTGTTGTTGATGTTATTGTTATTTTTCTTTTCTTATTCTTTTCTTATTCCTATGAGTGAGGCCATCTGGTATATTTCTTTTTCCTTCTGACTTATTTCCACTCATCATAATCCCTTCAAGCTCCATCCATGTTTCTATGAATGTCACTAGTTTACCTTTTTGATTGCTGAATAATATTCCATAATATATGTGTGTATATATATATATCATATTTTCTTGATCCAGTCATCTATTGTTGGGCACTTGTGTTGATTGCAAGTCTTACCAGTTATGAATAATGCTGCAATAAACATAGGGGTGCACATATTCTTTTGAGTTAATGTTTTTGTGTCCCTTGGGTAATTCCCTAGGAGTGGGATCACTGGGTCATATGGTAATTGCATTTTTAGTAGACTGAGGAACCTCCATATGGCTTTCCATAGTGGTTGAACCAATTTGCATTCCCACCAACAATGAAGGAGGGTTCCTTTTTCACCCATCCTTGCCAATATTTGTAGTTGCTAGTTTTTTACTATGTGCCATTCTTAGGGATGTAAGGCGGTATTTCATTGTGGTTTTAATTTGCATTTCCCTGATTATGAGGGATGTTGAATATTTCTTCATATGTCTGTTGGCCATTTGCACTTCCTCTTTGGAGAAGTGTCTTTTGAGTTTTCTGCCCACTTTCTGACTGGATTGTTTACTTTGTTTTTGTTGAGTCATGTGAGTTCTTTGTAGATCTTTGTGATCAGGCCCTTATCAGTTGCACTGATTGTAAAAATTTTTTCCCAGTCAGTGGGGTGCCTCTCTGTATTGGATAAAGCCTCTTTTGCTGTACAGAAGCTCTTTAATTTGATGTAGTCCCAGTTGTTTATCTTCTCTTTCACTATCTTTGCTTTAGGTAATGTGTTTATCAGACATTTTTCTAGGGAGCTTGCAGCCTCACCTCTTTTTGCTTTCAGGGAAATTTTTTTTTAAGTTATTTGAGTTGAATAACTAAAACCTACAACCCTAAATTTTGTTTCTTACGTTCCAGAATCTGTCAGGCTCACAACAATGCAGTCTGGGAACTCTTGCTCCTGTTCCAATTTTCCTTGTTCCAAGAAATGGAAACCCTGGGAATGTGCTCTCTTACTAGTTCCTCATTTGCAACTATTACCCAGTGTTACTAGTTCCACTTCCAAAAGATTTCTGAAATTCATATCCTCTTCTTTCCACTCTGGTGCAAGCCACCTGTGTTCTAGATTACCACAAAGCATCCTGATGGGTGTTTTCCAAGCTTCCTCCTCCCAATATTTTCTGTAAGGGTGATCTTTCTGTCAGAGTAAACTGAATATACCATATCCCAACTTCAAAGAGTTTAGGGGCTTCCATATGCACTCACTCAAAACATCACCCCCCACCCCCTTCCCCTTACAAGGCCATGTGGTAACCTGGCTCAGGCTCAAACCCTGAAGCCCACAGGCCCCCTTTTCTCTTCCTTACAAGCACTCCACCACTTCCTGCCCCAAGAACTCAGCACAGGCTTCTTGCTCTGACAGTTCTTTCCAAGATCTTTGTCCAGGTGGTCACTTCTCATCTTTTGGGGCAGACACCTCCCCATTCAATCTAAAATCTCCACATATCATTATGGCCTCAGCCCTATTTCTTTGGCATCTTAGCATACATTATAATGTGTAAAGTTCACCTAATTGACTGTGCCCACGGCCTGTCTCTAAACCCAACTGTTGCTTTGTTTGTTCATCAGTATCTAGAACTTGACCTACAAAAAAAGCACAAGATTTATTTGCTGAATAAATGAGTGAAGAGAAACTAGGGCTGTCCAACTGGCTAGTGTTATCCAAAAGAAAGGTGGCTATATTTCACTTGATCTAATGAACCAATGAAATGACATCAGACATCAGATGAGGACAAAGATCCAAATTCAAAGCCCTGAATTCAGCACTAACCTGATTATTATTCTCAGCTGCATGGGAATATGACAGAATAAATTCAAAACATGAAATAAAATGAGTAAACTATAGGTATCGTGCATGTGAGTTGGGGCAGATGAAGCTTCCATGAATGAAGGGAGAGGCTTGAACTGGACCTTGAAGAAATTCAGGTTTTCAGGCAGGGAAGGAGAAATATCACATATAGGGCCAGAAAGAACAAATAGAAAGGGGGTGGAGAAAAGCTTCCAGAGGAGCAGACACTGTCATCTAAGCTCTGCGACCTGCCTGCAAGTAGGTGGTGAGAGCAATTTTTAAGGAAGACCATTGAGACTTTGGGGTTTGAATTTTAACACCAAAATATGTTACAGTGGCATAATAGTCTTTGTGTTTCAAAAACCAATTTGAAAATTCAAATGTACAATTTATGTTCTCAGCCAAGAATTTTTCTTCTTAAATTTTAACTCAAAGAGTTAAACTCTGTTTAACTCAAAGAGCTGAATGTTCAAGTGAAAGGTATAAGAACCAAAGAGAGAAAGGTATAAGAACAACCCTGGGTGGACACAGGAAAGAACCTTAGCTGGGGTAAGGCAGGTCCAAAACATGATTTGCAAAGGTGTAGGGAAATGACAGTGAGAGCTACATGCTCTTGGGGATGGGTTGTGCAAAAGCCACTGAAGACAGGGTGGCCGCTCAATC
Source organism: Galemys pyrenaicus (assembly GCA_019455555.1). Lineage (NCBI taxonomy): Eukaryota > Metazoa > Chordata > Mammalia > Eulipotyphla > Talpidae > Galemys > Galemys pyrenaicus. The sequence continues at coordinate 726,686 of JAGFMF010011598.1, read as the reverse complement.
TGTCGCACGGTAACTTCAATTATTATAAATAGATAATATTCAAGTAAACAATTTCAGCTGGAAAATATGTTAACTCACATTCAAATAAACACAATTATCTCACTTCCAGTTTAGAAACACTCCAGGAAGGTAAAAGAAAAACCTGTGTCTCTGCACCCAAATCAATATGAATTCATCTTGTTTATGTATGACTTTTAAACGGGCTTTAATTCTCACTCATCTTTCTTGACTTTTTTAAAAGATTTTATTTATTTATGCATACAAGAGCTGGGGTGGAGGCCAGAGACGTGGGGGGTGAGAGGATTCGCCAGAGACAGAGCAGGGAGCAGAAGAGGCCGATAGACTGAAATATACTGCTGACGGGAGCAGTGGGCAAGGCTGGAGAGGTCTGCTGTGTCATGTGGGTCCGTCCCCGCTCTCTGCCCAGGGATGGAACTCATGCTTCAGTGGCTGCAGAAGGCCCCTGGTGGGGTGCTCAACCCCTTGCACCATGAGGGAGGCCCTCTTTCTTGACTTTGAATTGCATCCTTTCTCCCAGGGACCTCTGCCTCTAGAACAGTGCTTTGGGGAGCAGAAGTGTCAGCAGTATCGCATTCTATTTTGAGCTCAGGGAGGAACACATGTAATACAAGTAGGAACAGAGAAAAGGAAATAAATGAAACGTCTACTGCAATATATTTAGGCATACTTGGCACTATGTCTTGAATGAACCACTCCACTCTAAATAAATCCACTAAAGGAGCTGAGAGGCCAGGACGGCACCCGTGCACACAAGTATCTGTCCATATAGATGCTACACACAGTGTCCACAGGTTTCTGTGCTAAGGTAATAAACACTGAAGTCCAATAAAACAGAAACATATGACTGACATGGAAGATGAAGTGATACAAATGTTCTACAGGTGAGCAAAGCATTAATTATTTGAAGTCATAATTACCTAGGACTGTAAGTAAAATGCTCATTTTTTTTTTCTTAAATGAAGCAGACCACCAGGATCTCAGAAACTCCTTATACACCCCTTTGAGTCATAAAGCTCTTATGTATGAAGGGGTCTATGTTAGCTGAATCCCACAAAGAATTGTCTTTCAAGTTCAGGTATTAATACTTGCTGCTAAGGCTTATTTTTCTCTTTAAGGTGTTTATTTCCTTTTTTATTTTAATAATGATTTGCATAAACCTCTGATAATCTCCTAGTTCCTGCCGAAACCTCAAGCTGAATTTCAGGACTATAGAGTGCTGTGCATCTGCTGCTGAACGGGGCTGTTTGCAGTGTCTGCCTTCAAGAGCCGATGCTGGGGAGAGGGCTCTGGAAACTAGAAGGAGCCACAGAGGGAAAAGGTGTGAGTGTCATGGGTTTAGGAGCTACCTAGTTTTAGCAATTAAACCACTTACCAAAAACCATGAACAAAAGCGAAATGTTTGGTAGTGGGTGGACAGAGTCAACACGTGTTTCCTCAGTACAAGGAAGGGCAAACGCCACCAGGAAAGAATGAGTTTGGTCTGCAGAAACGAGGTTTGTGGCTCAAGCCAAACTCTCTCAGATGTCACCTCTTCCATAGTTACAGAGGGAGCTGAGCAATTACCCCCCCCCAACCCCAGCAGAGGACGCAGCCATGACCCACTTTAGGGAAGGAGCAGGAGTTTGGGGCTATGGATTTTCCAACATAAAATTACAGCCCTCGCAGTCTACATTGTAACCACCCAGGTCAGCAAACTTGGAGAACACTGTTCTAGTGAGAGTGTGAAATAACAGCAGGAACATGAATCCTTCTGAGGGAGGAACTGAGGGGTTCTGGTGGGGATCTCTGTGACCCAGAAGCCCTGGGGATGGTGGAGAGCTGAGCTAAGTTCTTGTGTGGCTTTCTGTATAATGTATGTATTATAGATCAGAGCTCCCCAACTCCAGCATATTGTCCTAAAGGACAATTTGGCTTAAAAGCCAGAAGAAACAAACAAAATATTCCAGGGTATGTGTTCTCAATCTAAAGTCATGAACCAAAACCAGTCAAAAGTAAATCAAATGTGTTCTGGGAAGGACGGCCCCTCTGACTTTGAGAGCAATGCCAACGATGACCTCAGGCAGAACAGAGATCAAACCATCAGTTTCCTTATGGAATTCCCTTCTGGAATTGTCTGGAGCCAAGATATTTAAAAACAACTGCCAACAGTTTGGGGGTTCCACTTTTCCTAGGGTGGATACCCCACGACTTGAGTCCTTGCTAAATACTTACATTTCTTGTAAAGTCCCCAATTACACTCTGAGGGTGCCCAGGATAGTTTCCCCAGACGACTATTAGCAGGTAGTTCTCCGAGGGGACCCAGCACTGTCATTACCAAAGAAACTGTGAAGGTGACGTCTGACGTCTAGTCATCCATGGCTGGGGAGTAGCTGTTTGATAAAGGCTACTTGTGGAGAACCAGGGGAGCAATAGGGAAGATGACAAAACCCAGAAGTGAAGACGAAGAAGGCAGCCATCACCTTCCATGAATTTATCAAAAAATGAGGAAAGTCTTTACAAATGGACTTTTTAATTAATACCCAATTTCAGGTTATATGGGATGGAGACACAATTTTTGTAGACCACCAAGCAAGTAGAAGAAATTCCAAAAGCTTCTCTTCTTTTGTTTGCCTAGAGCTGCTCAGTTTAATGAGTAACTTTGGTTTCCAAAACTAATCTCACTATTTTGTTTTTGTACCCCTCAACGTACTAACATAAATGTGGCAGGATACATCATTTTTAAATTAAAATAAAATTTTATTTTGCATTAGGGTTACTTCATTTTGATTCTGAAAACATAGTCAACAGGTTAAAACACAGAACCATGGAAACCTACAAGCACATACTTGTAAGTTGTATACCATGATATCAAACAAAATCACACAGAGGAAAAGCTCACTTTCAGGGCTCCATGTTTTTATCTTTGACCCTCAGAAGCGTAAAAATGTAAGCTTATCCGAAAACACAGTTTCAAGTACTTACTGATTCCTTGAAAGAGCTCTTCGATGTTAATAGCATTTTTTGCACTTGTTTCAACCACCACGGCACCTATGGACTCAGCATATTCCTTAGCGTCCTTCAAGGGAACCTCCCTGCAAAAGAGGTCAAACCCAGGCAGAAATGAATGGTGGCTTGTAAAATATAAGTAACCTCAAGACAGGCAAAAAAACCCAAAAACTCATGTGGAAACATCTTAATTTTCCTATAGAAGAACAACTTAGTCACTCAGCGAATACTAAAAACCTACCATGGGTGAGACTTGTCAAAGTGTAATTCCTGGTCCTCTGGTATCCATGGCCGCAAGACATACATATAGAAGAGAGTGTCCCAGTTCCACAGAATGAAAGATTTCCAGAACAGTGGGAAAAGTTGTTTTGAGCTTCATAGTGTACATTCCAGCTTTCAAAGTTAGGGGCTGTTTTCAATTTTTTCCCCACACAGGAATCGTTCGATAGTCTCTTCAAAACTGTGTTTGCATGTGCATACTTTTTAAAGACTGTCATGTATCATCTTCACAAATCACAGAAAATATGTGACATGGCTTGAAGGTTTGGAAATGAACATGGTGGTAGCTTACAGTGGCTATGATTCCAGACAGTGTAACCAGAATTTCACTTTTATTTTTTTTAAGGTTTATTTACTTATGCATAACAGGGTTACAGGCCTGAGGTGTGGGGGGGGTATGGGAGGATTCACCAGAGACAGTGGGAATAGAACAGGCAGATCGACTGAAATATACTGCTGAGGAGAGCAGCGGGCAAGGCAGGAGACGTCTGCTGCGCCATGTGGGTCACCCCCTGGCCTGCAGCAGGGATCGAACTCGTGCTGCAGTGGCTGTGATTTGCTTCGTAGTGCATTTGCCTAACCCACTGTGCCACCAGGGAGGCCCCCAGAATTTCACTTTTAAAAGGCTGTTCCCGCCATGACTTTAGGACATAAATTCTACTTAAATGAATAATTTCTAAAGAAATTTACTAACCAATTTTCAATTAAAAAGTTGTGGAGAACATATTTTTTTTTAAAAAAGACACTGCTTGTACTTTCCAGAAGTATATTAATTCATTCAACAAATACTTAACAAGCAGCTACTGTATGCCTGTCCTTGCAGGTATTAGAGAAAATGCTGCCCCTGTCTTTGGAATCTACATTTGAGAGCACAGATGAACACATCCACAATCCCCTAACCCATGACACTATAACATCAGCAATATGCGGGGGGATAAAGGCAGCAATAAAGTGCTCAGGAGCAGAGAGGGGTAGAAAGTGATGCATTTGGTCAAGGGAAGATCCTGGAAATGTCAGCTCAAGTGTGGCAGGAAGCCTGGGGAGGCTGCGGATGTGATGTCCTCAGCAGCATGACCCTCGTCCCCAGCCATGACTTGGGGTCAGTTCTGCACACAACACTGCCTTGGGTTGATATGGACATGCCAGCGAATGACAGGGCGTCTGAATGGGGAGGAGGTCAGAGGCCAGCTGAAAGGGAGGGATTTTTATCCCGGGAGGGATAAACGGGAACATGGTGGGTGAGCAGGAGGGCACACAGTGGCCACAGAACAGAAGAGACACACACTACGAAAACAGTGCACAAAGTGAGTTAGAGTGGGGCAGTGAGGAGAATTTGGCAGCTCTTCTAGTGCTGCAGGTGGGAGATACCATGAAGCTGGCTAGAGGAAGAGAGAAAGTGGTGGCCAGAATATCCAAAGTTGGGAAGAGGGTGAAAACTGTACCCACCTCCCACCACCTTGCCTCCTCTTCCCCCTCCAAATGCAGTCATAAATGTTTGCAACTGGTGTATGAAGTTACTAGGAAAATTCTATTTTGGCATATCAATGCGTTAATGGGAACGGGCCTGACTGGAGTCTACATTAAGGACGGTTATCACAGGATTATACCAGAGACTAAGCCTCCTTAGCCATGTCAGTTGAAATCTGTACTTCCATAATATTTCTTAATAAAGATATAGGTATACTGTAAAAACTTATGCTCTGGAATCTTCCCTCTTTACTGCTTCTAACAGACAAGTCCAAGGCCTCTCTAGAGAAAAAAATAGAGAGAGAGAGGAAGGGAGTGAGGGAGGGAGGAAGGAAGGAGGGAAGGAGGGAAGGAGGGAGGAAGGGAGGGAGGGAGGGAGGGAGGGAGG
>JAGFMF010011598.1:680352-706319 GCA_019455555.1 Galemys pyrenaicus | reverse complement strand
TGATCTGCCTGTTCTGCTCCCCGCTCTCTGTGGTGAATCCTCTCACCCCCCCACACCTCTGGCCTGTGCCCCAGTGCTTGTATGCATAAATAAATCTTTTAAAAAAAAAAAAAAAGAAAGAAAACTGCAACTTGTTACGAAGTAGGGGTAGGGTGGGAGTAATTCCTCCCAAGAAATTATTTTTTGTGATAGTTTCAGATCAAGATTTGCTTGTGTGGCAACTAGGAAGTGTAAAGGGTGCGATTCTAAAGGATCAGGGGTAGAAGAGGACAATCTGTTCTTCCTTTAACCTTGACATTTGGAGAATTCTGCCCCCACTCTCAATCAAAGCAGACAGTTCTCAAAATACCTGCAGACCCTCTCATGAAAGTGCCACAGAGAGGAGACCAAAATCCTTTCTCCATGTCAAAGACAATCAAGTATGGGCTGGATATCCAGGAGGTGGCTGGTGTAAGATGCCAGCCCACGGGTGAGTCTGATATCATTAGATGGAGACAAACCAACCAATCTGTATATTTTCTCCTGACGACCATCCATGCGGAGGTAAAGGAGACAGGACAGAGCACTAGGTCTGCTTCTGAAGGGATGACGAGATGAGGGGTGAATGGTGCTACTTCCAGATCCAGAAAGATGGTAAGCCACTGTTTCCATCCTCTGTGAGGTCAGAAAGCTGAGGGAAGGTCTGCAGGTGTGGTCTGCAGTCAGAGACCTGGACAAATGCCCAGTGAGGTCCTAGGACTTCCTCATTCTTCTTTCCCACAAACTCCTATCACCTGAGGCAGTGCCCTTCCAGGTGTGACCTTTGGTCCACTTGTAAAAGCATCACTTTTAAAAATGTGTACCCCTACTCTGCCCCTGATGACTGAATCAGAATCTCTAGGGGTGAGTCCTGGAATTTGACTTTTTAATAAGCACCCTATATGATTCTTTGTTCATGGAACTTCTAAGACTACTTGAAGCATGATGACTTAACTTCTTTTCAAATGGATTTTCTTTAATTCTTCTGCCAGGCATAGATCAAGGCCATGAAGTCTCTTGAGGCGTCCCCAAACCTTCTGTGATTTCTCTTGTATCCAGATCCCAGGCCAAATCTGCCCTCCTGAGAGCTACCTAGAACCAGCCCCATATCCCAAGTTACTTGTTCAGAAACTCAGACTTGTATCTGCAGCACTGTGGCAGCTTTCCCTGCTATCTGGGTGAGGCAATTACACGTTTCTTCTCTTTGCTGAGCTGTTCAGGTCTTGAAGTCAGTGCTACCTTCGGTTCCACACACTCAGTTCAGTCTAGGTTCTCTTCTTTTCTTTCCACCCCACATGTCCCGGTAGTGTCTGCAACACTACCATTCACACGTCAGCATCAGCAGAGAAGGAAATAGCCCCATTCCCCAGCCCCCAGCAGAGGATGTGATCAGAACTTCTCTGCAGGGTACGTTGTCACTGGGGAAGGAGGTGAGTGGCAGTAAAGGGGGGAAGTGACATCCACTGAGCACCTGCTGTACACAAACCCAAGACAGCTTTCTCACATACAGAATGCAAGTTGTTTGTTTCTATGTCTCAGAATCACAGAGGTGACACATTACTCCAATTCCACATAATTTGAGTACAGAGAACCTTTGTCTAAATTCAAGATATTCAAGAAAATCTCTCACAGATATCAGTAGCCTAAAACAAACCCAGATTAGAAGTCCTGAATTTACCTGACCTATCACTCTGGGTGGTCTGGTCAGACCATCACACCATCTTCTAGAATATGCATGAATATGAAACACAACAACCCACTGACTGGGCATCTCCACAAAGCACTTCTGCACACACATGCCTCAAGTGTGCTGAGTCAAGTTCAGGAAGTTAATTCCATTTAAATTCCACTGCACTCTCAAAATACACCAGGCACAACTCCCTCTTAAGGATTTACAAGATTACATAACCAAAGCCTGTTAGATGAGACAGGTTCCACCTACAGACTCGCACGCGTGCGCGCGCGCACACACACACCAATCACTAAATCTATATCCTGCCTCTCCCCAACCCCCAATGAAAAATGAAATAAAATCTTTTGGCAAAGACAGGAGGGCAAAGTGTTTCAAGATTAAAGGAAAAGAAGATCAAATTCTATATAAAGTCTGGGGCATAGAGATTTGGCTAAGTTCTCAGAAAAAATCATACCAGTAGAGGAATCTGGAGTAGCCAGATTGACCAAGAGCCTTATTCCACTGCCATGGAAAGGTGTCAGCACCAGATGCTCATGATTTAACACATTATTACTGTCTAGTAGGAGACAGTTTACACTCCAGATAAGGACCACTACTTCAGGCTTCCTCTTCCCTATCCTCCTAAATGTAAGTTTTAATATAGTTATCCTGGCTCGTTGTATATTGGGTATACTGGGTATGGTTAAATTCATCACTTGGTCCAGCATTACTACAAAACCTTAGTCAATCATATATAACAGATAAAGCATGCATATGTGTGTGCAGATATGTATTCACACATATACCACTGGTCTAATATTTACCTATTACTTATATCTAAATCAACTTTTTGTTAATTGAAGTTTTTATTGAGATGATAAACTCACTTGACTTATAATACATAATACCAAGACAGCCCTTGTACACTTTGCCCAAGTTCTCCAAATGGTAACATTTTGCAAAACTACAGTAAAATAACCTAAACAAGATATTAACATTAATACATTCCATCTTATTTGGATGAGGCCTTGTACCAAAATCCTTACTGTCACCCTTTTATATCCATGCCCACTTTTCTCCCCCTCTCCTACCCACATGATCCTTGACCATAATCCCTATCAACCACTAATCTGTCTTATTTCTAAAATGTTTTCATTTCAAGCTGTTATATAATGTAATTACACATCGTGAGACTGCTGGGATTGCCTTTATTCACACAGCACAATTCCCCTGGAGAGTGGTCCAAGTTGCATGCATCCAAAGCTGCTTTTTACAGCTCAGTAGTATTCCATGGAATAGATGCACCATAGTTTATTTAGCCTTTCACCTTCTGAAGAACATCTGGGTTGATTCCAGTTTTGATCTATTACAAATAAACTTTCTATGAATATTCATGTGCAGGTTTCGTGTGAATGTACGTTTTCATTTCTCTGGGATAAATGCCCAACAGTGTGATCGCGGGACCATATGGATAGTGCATATTTAGTTTTAAAATAAACTGCCAAACTGTTTTTCCAGAGTGAGTGTACCATTTTACATTCACACCAGCAGTGGATGCGTGATCCAATTTTAACCTATCCTCACCAGCATTACATGTTGTCACTGTTTTTATTTTAGCCATTGTGATGAGTCTGTTAATGATACTGAACATTTTTTCAGCTCTTTACTCAACATTTTGATTTTCTCCTGGGTGAAATGTCTGTTATCTCTTTCCCATTTTCAAATTAGATTTTTTAAGAACTGTTAAGTTTTGAGAGTTCTTTATATGGTCTACAAGCGAGTCCTTTGGGAAATTATGTGCTTTGCAAATGCTCTCAGTTTATAGCATCTTTCATCTTCTTCACATGGGTTTTCTCAGAGCAGTGCTTTCATTTTAAGGAGGTTCAATTTATCAATTTTTCTTTACATGGATTATACTTTTGCTATCAAGTCTAGCCTAACTCTAGATACTTAAGCTTTTCTCTTAAAGTTTTTCTACTTGTCTTTATCGTTTTACAGTTTACCTTTAAAGTCTATGATTCATTTGAGTCATTTTTATATAAGGTGTGAGTTTTAGGCTGAAGGTTTATTTCACCCCATGGATATCCAATTACTCCAATCTTGTTGAAAAGACTGTCTTTATTTCCCCATTGAATTGAAATACTTTTGACTCCTTGTCAAAAATCAATTGAGCATATTTGTGAGTTTATTTCTGGGTTTTCTATCCTACTTCATTGCCCTGCATTTTTATTACACATATAGCCCAATACTAGACTGCCTTGGCAACTGTAACTATATAGTGAGCCTTAATATAGGACCAGAGATTTCTGCCTAATCTTACTTTTTTAAAAGATTTATTTATTTAACCATATAAGAGCTGGAGTGCAGGCCAGAGGTGTGAGAGCGGTGAGAGGATTCAACAGAGTGGGGAGCAGAACAGGCAGATCTACTGTAATACACTACTGAGGGGAGCATCAAGAGAGACAGGAGAGGTCTGCTACGCCATGTGGGTCAAATCCCAACTCCCTGGCCGGGGGGATTGAACTCATGGTGCAGTGGCTGTGGATACTTCATAGTGCTACAACTTAACCCCTTGCGCCACCAGGGAGGCCCCTCTGCTACAATTGTTGTCAGTATATTTGAACTATTCTATGCCCTTGCCTTTCCATATAAATTTAAGATAAGCTTATTTATGCTAACAAAAAAAAAAACTTTGCCAAGATCTTGCTAAGAACTCTTACAACTTAATAATAAAAAGGCAACTTAATTAAAAACTGGGCAAAATATTTGAAGAAGACATTTCTCTATAAATATATATATAAATATGTTTAACATCATTAGTACTAGAAAAATATAAACCAGAACCATAATGACATAACTTTACACTCACTAGGACGGCTATGGTTTAAAAAAAATAACAGACAATAGTAAGTATTAGTGAGGATGTGGAGAAATGAGACTCTCATGCACTACTGGTAGGAATGAAACATGGTGTCACCTCTTTGAAAAACAGTTTGGCAGTTCCTCAAGTTGTAAAACTGAGTTAAAATGTGACCCTGAAATGCCATTTTTAGTTAAATATCTAAGAGAAATGAAATCACATATATCCACATAAAACTTGTGCCTGACTATAGCAACACTTTTATTAAGAGCCAAAAAGTGGAAACAAAAAATGTAAATTTCAACAGTAAATTCTTAAAAAGCAGAAAATCTACACAAGACATATTATCCAGCCATAAAAATGAAGGAAGCACTAACGCATGCTACAGCAAGAATGAACCTAAAGATACAATGCTGAATAAAAGAAGCCAGTCATAGAAGACCACATATTGCAAGATTTCAATTTACACAAAATGCCCAGAAAAAGCAAATATATAAAAACAAAAAGTAGGCTAGTGGCCATGTGAAGAAGATGAAGGGCTTGATGGAAGCAGAAATTGGAATTTACTATAAATGGGTGTGAATTTTATTTGTACAATGATGGAAATATTCTAAGATTAGATGTGATGGTGGCTGTACAGTTCCAAAAAGATACTAAAATTTATTGAACTGTACACTTTAAAAAAGTGGATTTTGTATTTTCCACATTCTTTTAATAAAATACATTAAGAAATAAATTTATTTATAAAAATAACATATTTATAAATGCTTTAAAGTTAACAATTTACTTGATCAAATTAATCTTTTGTGTTGACTTAATCACCGGCTTGAAGAATTGCAAAGGGTAATTTCCTTGTTCCATGATTCAACAAGTAACATTTATTTTTTTTATTTAAATTTGTTTAATTATATTTGACATCATTTGTAGTCCCCAGAAATTCCCACCACCATTTCGCCTGTGCACTGTCACCTCAGTCCCTTGTGCTCTTTCTGCCTTCATCGCGGTCTCCACCCCCTCTCCCTGCAGAAGATTCCTCTGGTTTGTCTTTGACATTTTTCAACAAGTAACATTTAAATTCATTTTATATAAGATGGCCAACAGAAAATTAAAAAATGCTTATCAGAGAAATGCAAATTAAACCACAAGAAGACACCACCTCACTTATGAATGGCCCATATCAAAAAGACCAAAATAGTAAGTGTTGGTGAGGACGTGGAAAAAAGGGATCCTTCTTATACTGTTGGTGGGAATGTCCAGCCCCTATGGGAAAGCAGTATGATGGATCTCAAAAGATTAAAAATGGATCTGCCATACAACCCAGCAATTCCACTCCTAGATATCTACCCTAAGAATGCAAATACACTAATCCAAAGGGAAACTTGTACTCCTATGTTCAGTGCAGCATTGTTTACAATAGCCAACTATGAAATCCACCTAATGCCACAAAATACATGGGTGGATCACAAAGATGTGGTAGATATACACCATGGAGTATTGCTCAGTGATCAAAAAAGAAAAATTCATGCCATTTGTGGCAACATTGATGGAGCTGGAAGGGATTATGCTAAGCAAAATAAATCAGGAGAAAGACAAATACTGGATAGTGTCACTGTAGAATATAGAGAAACCAGAAAGAAGGATCAGATAAAGTCAAACTCAAAAATTACCCCTTGAGGGTAGATTATACAACTGAGACATTCAGACAGGTGGAAAAGGGGAGTGGGAGGAGTGTGCACAAAGTTGGAAGGGAACACAATTGACTATGGGGGTGAACAATGGCTACTTTGGTAGTGGGGGTGCTATGATAATGACATGGAAGGGGGGATCATGTACTTTCAGAATACAAGCAACAATATAAACCAACATTACCTCAAAAAAATAACAATAACTGTGAGTATAGCAAAAGGCATATATTCCACACTTTGAATCTCAATAGCAGGATGTTGAAAAGCCACACTGAATTCACTGAAGTCAAACTGGATGAGAAAGAATACTACTTGGACTCATGGGATAGTGGACCCATGAACTCTGGATGTAATGAGTAGCTGAAGTGGTTATGGATTTTCTTCTGTTGGGAATGGAAGTGACTTTATGGTTGGAATAAAATAGATGGATGATGTTAGTTGGTCATTTTGAAAATATATAAAAGAATCAGCTAGCACAGAGCAGAACGCTTGCCGAGAAGACCATTATGCCAGTGTATAAAAGGTGCACTATAAAAAATAGTTTGTTTAAGAGCTGGTAACTATGCCAGCATGTCATGACATGCTTTCTTTGGCCAGGGTGTACTGTTTTAGAAATGGCCCTTTGTAAGACTGTCCATGCTTTCATTCTCATGTCCACTCTTTCATTCTCATGGTAATGGTTGGAAAAATCATGTTGTGTCACCCAAATCCCCTCCCTTAGCCACAAATGCCATGATATGGAGAAAAATCCCTCCATGGCCATTTACATTAGAAACAGAAAAAGTACCATAAAGACATCACCATCTTCCAGAGATTAAAGGCAGAACATATCCAACACCAGAAACCTGTATCCATGTGGATACCAGTATCCTCCAAGAAATTCCCCTTTTCCCTGAAATGAATTTCAAATGGGTTTCAGTTCCAAGTAACCAGGAGTTCTAACTAATTCCATTCAAGTTTAAATCATCTTCTGATGGCCTGCCCTTTTCTGTTTTCGCTGAACAGCTCCTAAGCGGCAGGAAAGGGGAGAGATCTAGATTGGGTGAGGGGGGTGGGGGTGTCAGGGAGGCAAGTGTATTGTGTTACTGTGTCAATAAACTGATTTAAAGTTGAAAAAAAAAAATAAATCATCTTCTGCTTAAACTCTAGTCATTCAGCTCTTCCACAACTGGAAGACTGAGTTCTCCCTAAAGTCACACCTTCACTGAAACTCCATGTCAACTGAAGCTGTCTCTACCCACCTACCTCATCCTATTTCAATGACAAAAGTTAAAGTGATTCTGCTGGGAAATCTATGTGAGCAAGCTGTTTTAAGATTACAGTAAAGAAGATAAAGATCTGAACTAAGACTAGAATCTAAAGCTTTGTCCAGCCTCCAGAAAAAACAAATAATTAAGCGGTATTTATGGCTGTTAATATAAACTAACCTGATGCAATGTGATATACAGCTTTTGAAATTCCAAAGAAACAGAGTGGTTTGTCAAAAGCCATGTTAGAAGTTTTTGCAAGATCTATTTTCATTGTTCATTTAACTTTGTTTTAATTAGGTTTAGATTAGCCAAATCTGAAACGCGATGTTGTTGTCTTTATGAAAAATAATTACTGGAATACTGAGATTAAATTAGCCAAGGGAATGAAGACAATATAAATTTATGATTTCTTTTTATAACATGTAATTTAGTAAAAATAGCTAACTTATCAGACCAGCTAGGATTATCATTAAATCTCCAACCCATGAATTGTTACAACTCTCCTTCCAGGTAAAGGAAGTTCAACAATACCGTATCTCTGGGGGAAGTCAAAGTATTCACATATGATATATCATATTCAGATCTGAGAACAAAATAGTGTAATTACATAGATTTGACCATATCCCTAAGTTAAAGTCTAAAACTAAAATAAATAAGGGTACTATAAAAATGTTATGAATTCTAACTCTCCTTAACATAGGAAAGCATTACTAAATAGTGACAGTTGTAGTCATACTAACAAAAAAGGTAACAATCTAGCCCAAAGACATCTAGAATCAGGGACAAACTACAGTCTACATAGGAGATCTGATTTTAATATTCACCACTGATGGCCTATCAAATTTGTAATTCCCTATTACTTTCCCTTTATTCTACTCTGGTTAAATAAATACCACCTCAACCACCACAAATGAATGATCATTGATTAAATCACTGCACTGAGAACAAAGTTAACAACACAGGCACAAGGCCTTTTACATGTAAACATTCAGAGATGAAGGGTATTGAGCACACATCCTACCTAATATCTGAAAGATCACATTTGTTCCCAGCAATGGCCATCACAATGTTTTCCGGACCATGTTCTTTCAGCTCTTTCACCCATTTCTTCAAGGTATGAAATGAATCCTAAACCAAAAGTACAAATGAATCACTGGAAAGACCCACTAATATAATATTTCAACCAAGTAGAAATACAAACCCAACACAACTTAATATATATATATTTTTTTCATCATTGCTGATTTTTGTACAATGTTTGTACAAACTCTCCTCTCAGGTGTAGTCCCCGTAAAATTCCCACCAACCTGTGAACCATCACCATAGTCTCTTGGCTCTTCCCTCCCCTGTTTTAATCTCTCTCCTCCCCACTCCCCTGCTGAATGTCTCCCATTTATAGTTGCCTGATGGTTTTGTTTTCCTTTTTTTTTTTCCCTGGATTCCTTATTTCAAACACAACACAACTTAATGGAGAAAAATATTTTTAGGAGACTCATGTAAGTTAACATGCTACCCCATATTTTCGCACAAAATTTATTATTAGTTAATTTAAACTTAAGTAACCTATACTAAGTAGAGGAAGTAAGGAAAAACCATATTGTAGTTTTATTCTATAAATAATATTAATTTAAAACTATAGCACTGACTGGACAATGTCCATGCTTACTTCACACAAAAAAAAGAAATACACACACTTTAGAATCTTCTTTTCCTTTCTGCCCCTCACTTACAGCTGGCCTCCAGAAAATGAGCCATGGTGGACACCACATTTCAGTACAAGTGGCCAGGAACTTGTGAATGGCCATGACAATGATTTACTAAACTAACCGGGCTATAACTCTGCCCGCAGGAGTGAGGAAATATCAGCAGACCACTGCAGTTATCTGTTGATGGACAGATTAGATCCCAATGTGATCCTAACAATTCTGTTTATAATACATCTACACACACTATGCATACATAAATATTATCTTTGGCATTTAAGTAGTATGATGGAAACATGAATATAAAATAAGTATGCTGTCATTATAAAACTTGCAGAACTTAAAATAACTTTCTTTTTCCTAAAAAGCTGACATTCCAGAGAACGGTACTAGCCAGCATGACCTTGTCTCTACAGACTGTTAATTTACAAATTGAATGTTTATTGTTGTTTATTTAATTTATTAGGTAAACCTGAAATGCTTTGTTACATATACAGAAAATATACTCAGTATACATAGCATTCATCATTCCTGACCACTATGCTGTGAAATCTGACTCCTCGCTCATCAAGACTCAAGCAAAGACCAAAATCTTCCTAAGACCAAAATCACCATAAATGGCACCAAAATTATAAAGGGGACATTCTTACCTGCTTGGTGATGTCATACACGATGACAGCTGCAGCGGATCCACGGTAGTACATGGGAGCCAGTGAGTGAAACTGTTTGGGAACAGTGAACAGTTTTAGGCCAAAGTAAATATATAACACGCAATTCAAATTAAATACAAAGTATTTTCCTGCATCATCTCCATAGGATCCCTCAATCCTCTTCTCCCTAGATTTTTTCCCCAGGGTTCATATTAGAGAATGAATTTTCCTCTTCCACTACACATATTTTTGTGGTTTACAGATCATGAAATTCACGCTTGGGCAAAGGCCAAAACTAAATTTTATTTTAAGAGTTCCTATCCTATGAGTTTCCTTTCTCCACTGCTCATTACTTAGCTGATATGATTGACCCAGGGCAAGCTCATTAGAATTACACAGCATTAAGAAAGAGATGTTTGCCAAGGGGAGAGAAGGACAGGATGTTTCACAGATCACAAGACCCTCACTGAGCCATTAATGAGGAACACTGCAGCAAGGGCACCTCGGAGCCTGCCCTGGGTCCGGATGGCAGCAGTCTCCAGCGCATGACAAATGGTGAGACAGACGAGCTTCATTCCGAAATGCCGCCTGATACGCCTGAGTGCTTATCGTTAGTCATGAGAGTCGTTTATCCCCCAAGCAGGATAACTCTTCCAAGGAGATATACAAATGTTATGTATATTCTGAAGAATTTGTCTTTGCATATTGCTGACTATATTTGAAAAATATATTGTTCAGGGATTTTGAAAGTCGGTAAGAAAAAGATAACTGAAAAGAAAAATGGACAAAGGGAAAAATCACAGAGGAAAAGAGAAAACTTGCCAATAATACTTTAATATTTATTAATATTTTAGCATTTAGTATAATAAAAGAAATAAAAATCACCACTTCTGGGAATTTATCAAAAAGAAAATGAAATTAGTAACAATATGTGCCCATTGATTGCGGCATTGTTCACAAGAACAAGGCTATGGAAACAAACCAAAAATGTGTTCATCAACAAATGAATGGATAAAGAAAATGTCCTCTATATAACATTAATATTGACATGATTATATAAAATTATACAATATAAAATGTAAAAGTGTAATATTGTCATCACGTTAATCTTTAATGGGATATTATATAGTCCTTAAAAAGGAAATCTTGCCATTTGTGACATGCATGGACCTGAAGAACATTACGCTAAATGAAATAAATCAGAAACAGAAAAGAAAAAAATTTTATGATCTCCCTTATACGTGGAAACTGAAAAAGTTGAACACAGCTGTACTATGGCACCCATGAAAAAACTGGCTAAGGGGACCCAAAAAAAGAAGCAGATCCTGAAGTCCCCCCTTGACTGCACTACACTATAGGGAAGGGAATCAAGAATGTTGCTAGTTTTGAGCAGCTTCCTCAGGAGAGAATTAACATGAAGGGCAAAATAGAGAATCTCGGTGAAGTGGTTATAAATAACTGAATAGAACATGAGCCAGATCAAGATCACTGTAATTTCTGGGGTGCCTTTTTTTTCTAAAAGATATTTGAAATACATCACCAAAAAATATTTAAAGAAAAATAATCTACATGTTGTAAATTGTGTTATTTCCAAAGCCAGAACAAATAGAAAGATGTGAATTACTTTGTTTATCTGTAATATTTTCTCTGAGATCATGAATAAAACTTGAAAACCAAAAAAAAAAAATTATAGTTAAATGCACTGTAGCAGAAAATAGAACAGGTTAACAATGGCCAAGGGAGAGGGAAATAGAAAGATGTTGATCAAAGTGTAGAAAGTTGTAGTTAGGAAGAATGAATAAGTTCTAAGATCTAAGATCTTTGGAGATCTAAGTTCTAAGACCATAGTCATCGTGACAACTATAGTTAATAATACTGTTCTGATCTGGTAATTTGCTAAGAAAGTAGATTTCGGTGCTTTCAGTGTACATGTGCACACACATACATACACACGGAGAGGTAATTATGGGAGCAGATGATATGTTAATTATCTATAATAGTCATTTCACAATGTACACATACATCAAATCATCATGTTGTACAACTTATATATAAACAATTTTTTTCCTTCCCTCACTGCTAAACAAGTTCTATTTTTAAAAAGACCTTCTTTCAAAATCACTAATGGAAATACATATCAAAAGTTGAAATGTGTACACCATTTGACCCCACAATTCTACTCACATCAACATATACTGCAGTGATCATCACACAAAGATACTCACCCCCTATGTTTTATATGGGAATAAATAGGCTTGAAAACAACTTAAAGGTTTATCACAGAGAATTTTTTTAGTGATATGTGTATATGATAGAATATTCCATGACCATAAAAATGATGGTGAGGATCTTTATAGAAAAGGATATTCCTGACATATTGTTAAATAAAAATAGCAATAGTAATAGCAAAGCAACATATATACATAGCCTAGTAGGATTTAAGGTAAAATGTGGGTGTGTGCCTGTATAATGTTTTTCAAAATGCTTTTGGTGGAATTTTCAGCAATTTATATAATTTATGAGTCTGTGGAGTAGAATTTTTTTTAAGATTGTTATTATTTATTTATGCATACAAGAACTGGGGTACAGTCCAGAGACACAGGGAGTGAGAGGATTCACCAGAGACAGAGTGGGGAGCAGAACAGGCAAATCAACTGAAATACACTGCTGAGGGGAGCAGCGGGCAAGGCAGGGAAGGTCTCCTGCACCATGTGGGTCCCCTCCCTGGCCAGGGATCGAAATCATGCTGTAGCTGCTGTGGAAGCCCCACAGTGGGGTGTTCAACTCTTTGCACCACCAGGAAGACCCCTGTACAGTAGAAATTTTTATGACCTTTTTTAAAGATTTATTTATTTATGCATACAAGAACAGGCCAGAGGTGTGGGGAAGTAAGAGGTTTTATCAGAGACAGGGTGGAGAACAAAACAGGCAGATCTACTGAAATACACTGCTGAGAGGAGCAGCGGGCCAGACAGGAGAGGTCTGCTGTGCCATGTGGGTCAGCTCCCTGGCCAGGGATCGAACTCTTATTGCAGTGGCTGTGGATCTTCATATTGCTGCGACTTAACCCCTTGCACCACCAGGGAGACCCGAAATTCTTATGATTTTTGAATAAAATGGTTTTTAATTTTAAGAAAATGCTGTCATTTTTATTGGGGAAAGGCAGTAGGAAGAAGGGAAGACAGAAAGGATGAATCCTGAAGTTTTCCTGGCAAACAACAAAGCCATCATTCATTCATTTTTTATTGCCCACACATTTGTCACTGAATAAATACTCGCCAAGTTGAAATGATCCTATTTGGAAATCTGAAGCATATCAGTTCCCTAGTTTTCCCTTTCATTACACTGAATAGTGCTACCACACACACTCACATCCACGAGTGGAGAAGGGAAGCAGGCTACTCTCCTCTAATTCCACCTTGAAGAGAACTAACCCTGGCACCTCTATAGTTTTCAGAAAAGGCAACATATTGCAAGAAGCTAGATGAACTTAGGAGTTCACAGCTGACAGCCTTGGCCACTTGCCAGGACTCACTGGCGAACAGCAGGCCATTTACCATGAGGCCTCTCCAAATTCACTGACTGCCCACCACTCTGTTGTAAAGGTTAGGCATCAATAAATCTATTCTTAATCCATCCCCTGGCAATCTACTCCACTTGTAGAAAACAAAATGAATATTCCTGTCCAAAGGGACCGTAATATATTTTTGAAACATTTCTACTTTGATAAAAGGTGGAGAACACATATAAAACGTCCTTTTAATCCTATTATATAAAATGTCTCACTTTGTTCAATCATCCAGTTAAACATACCAAGTTTATAGCTCAAAAGTCAAGAATTCTCATGGACACAAGCACAGAGAAGAAAGATTGTGAAGAGTTCATTTCAGATATAACACCAGGCACTGAATCTACAATGGTGACTGGTGTGCAGGTCTCATGAATTATTGACTAGGTCTTGCATGTAATGTATTGTTCTTTCCTTCCTCCAAATGGAACCATCTTGAAGCAAATTTGTTGGTAAAGCCACTTAAACAGCTTTATTATTGGGGACTTGGGGTTTTTAATGAGTTAGAGGTTCATGTCTCAGTTCCAAAACCCAGTAATGCACTGACCAAAGGATAATACTGTGGAGGACAAAAAGATAAATCACATTTAGCCTGCAACATGTATAATTTCCCCCATACGAATATAAAACAAAACACCACACTCGTTCTCAATGTTCAACATGACATCATTCAATTTCCGTTGCATCGGAGGACTGATGAAATGATCACATAAAAGATTCTTCTAGAAACAAAGTTCACAATCAAAGGAGATTGAGAAAACTCTTTTAAAATCTCACCTTGAAAGGTTATTTGACAATTAGCACAACAGATGCCAATTTAAAGTCCCTTCTTCCCTAAGTATCCAACAAAATATCTAGAATGCCAAACTAAAGTGTTCAGGTAGCTCTAGGGTGACATTTAATTATTTAGAAGAATAGCAGGGAATTGTGAAAAGCCAATTTAATTCGTTCCTCAAAAGCAATGGCTGTTGATGTCTCCAATGTGTGAGACTGTTTTTTAATTGCTAAAGGTCCACAGGAAGGAAGGAAGGGAAATAGCCTCTTTAGAGCTTCTTAGATTTCTCAACTTTCACAATGGATGCTAACCCTGCGTCCTCTTCCAGCAACTGGTAAAAGGATAAGTGGGCATACAGTTCTGAAAAGCAACCAGATAATGCGTTTTCACAGTTTTGAGAATGTTTATATATTTTGACTCAATTTCACCTTTTAAGAATATAATCAGAGATGATCACTAAGTAACTAGAAATTGTTCTGGACTTATCAGTAATGATAAAAAAATGGGAACTAGCCTCAATAACTAACCATCAGAGACTAGAAACATGTATTTTGACTTAGCCATATAATGACTATTCAGTACCAATTAAATTCAAGTTTCCGAAAATTATGAAATAACACGTGAGGCCAGACAGCCAGGGTTTCTGCAGAGCCCTCGGTCCTTAACGCACATTTCAGAAAAAAAGGTTTCTTAACCAAATAAGTTTTTTTTTTTTAAAGATTTATTTATTTATGCATACAAGCACTGGGGTACAGGCCAGAGGTGTAGGGGCGGTGAAAGGATTCACCACAGAGAGCGGGGAGCAGAACAGGCAGATCAACGGAAGTACACTGCTGAGGGGAGCAGCGGGCACAGCAGGAGAGGTCTGCCACACCATGTGGGTCCCCCTCCTGGCCGGAGGCAGGGATTGAACTCATGCTGCAGTGGCTGCGGTTTGCTTCATAGTGTGTTGCTTAACCCACTGCGCCACCAGGGAGGCCCTTAACCAAATAAGTTTAAGAAACACTAAATCTAATACTGGCCCCTTAGCGACTGATAAAATGTTACATATAAAGGCTCTGGAAGTTTCCTAGCACAGAAACATTTGGATTTAACTCAGAATTTCCTTTTTTTAACCATTTTCAAATAGTATTTATTAGCATCTAGGGACCTAGTGAATCCACCTTAGGGGCCCAGTGAAAGGAAGTCTAGATATGAGGACATCTAGAAATATGTGGTTGGTCTGGGCTCTGTACTGTGACCCTCTCTTGTAAAATGGGGGTAGAGGTGGTGTGGCAGGTGGTGATAGCTACTCAAGGCCAAAGAGGCTCTGGATGGTACCTCCTTCCAAGGCTTTCTCCTGATTCTTCCAAACATCTTACCTGCAACACAAACCTCTCTTCTTCCCATCCCACACTACATCCCACACCCCCTACACACACACAGGCATACATACCAGCACCGTGGAAAGTATTCCAGGAAATTTTCTAATCCTTCAGACCACCCAGTCTGCCGCAGGCAAAATTCCTTAAATGCAGGTTTATGGTATCATAATTTCCACTGCAGTGAAATCTACAAGTCCAGAATGAGCAGTGGTGGAAAATACAGTTGTTTCCAAACAAGGACAGGCTCCTGCTGGGCTCTGCCTCCCTAGAGGAAAATTACCCAAGCCAGAGACTCTGGCACCGGGTCTTGAAATTTGCAAGGAATGGTCATGGATTATGATTTTTCAGAGAACGCTCTGTCCCCAGTTAGTCGCCCTGGGAGCCAAAGCTGGTCTGCACCCCGTGCTCGGATGCCAGCACACAATCAAAATTCCCACCCCCCCAACAAATGCTGCAGCAGCCAGGGACAGTCAAGGGCAGAAGCCAAACATACCTCAGGTCCATCAGGATTCAAACAAAGAGGGAAGTATTAGAGAAAAATTCCTGACATTCCAAACATTCTCAGCTGGCAAAAGTTGAATGGAAAAACCATTACTGTATGTTCTTTTTGTGCCATTCAAAAGAATGTTTCTGATTTTTTACATAGACCCTCTCTTCCCACAGAAAAGCAAAGGGCCTATTTAACATGCATACTCAGATATCCTAAAACCCAATGGTAAGGAAAGCTGAAGGGAAAAAAGAACTGGGAGATTATACACCCAACTATTAAAATGGTTATTTCTGAACAATGCCATTATAGGCAGACCACCACTTGTTTAAATATTACTGAACTTTTTTTTTAACATATTACTTTTACATTGAGAGGGGATCTCTTTCACCTTTTCTTTCTCTTTTCTTTTACTATGTCCTTTAAAGTCAAGAAACACCCCCAGCAGTTAGGGAACGGGGAAGAAGCGAAAGTACCAGGCAGAAGATGGTGTTGGAGGTGACCTGCCCTCCATCTTGTTAGGGGGAAAGGGTGCCCTGAAGGGATTACACAAATAAGTTTATGGACTCCAACCCCCACTCCAGACCACCAATATTCCAGAACCACAAATCTGATAAGATGATTATCTAAGAGCGGATCACTGGGGCCTGAGGGTGGAGTTAAGCAGCCAGGCTGGGTATAAAACCAGAGAGGTGAGCCTTGGGCACTCTCTTCCTTTGGAGCCATCTGACTTGACTCAGAGCCAGCTCTCAAAGTACCATCGCATTCACAGCTCAGAAGATCTGGTAGGATATTTACGGATTTGAATCGCTCTCTTCTCCTTGTGTTATTATTACTTTATTTCCCCTTCTTTTGTAAAATAAAACCCTTTATCAACCTTTGTCATGTGCGCCTGCAGTTGGTATTTATTATAAATGCCTTCTTTTATTCCTGTCTGTTGGCAAACAAATGGAATTTCCTAAAAGTCCAGAACTATGCCCCACCCATCCCTTAGTCTCATGTCCTACAGAGCTTGTTGGGAGAAAATGCCTTCAAGGTCAGTGACATCTCTCTCTCTATCTCCACTGTGCTTAGGCTGCATTAGCCTCTCCCATCCTCAGCTCTGGTGTTCACAGTAAAGGTCTCACTTTGGAGTTAAGTCTCCCTGCTGGATGGGACACGGGCAAGCACTGCCTGGGAGGCACCTGTGGCAGGAACGATGGCAGACCCTGTGCCCCTCACACTGACCACCCACTGTTCCCACAGCCCAGCCACCTGGGGAAAGTCCACCCTGTTGAACAGGCTGTGAGGAGGCCTCTCACGTCTGTGACAGCTCCTTGCTAGAAAGGGCACAGAATCACATGAAATGCACTCGCAAGTGTGTGATTTCATTTGCCCCCAAAACACCAGGCACCCAGGATTAAGCTTTTTCTCCAAGCACCAAGCACAGTGGCCACCACAGAGCCTGTGGACCCAACCCAGGGGCACCACCTGATCGGTCCCTCCATTCCCAAAGTGAGGTCATCTACTCTTGACTCGCTCCAAGTTTCCGTGTCAGCACTTAGGTACTGCAATGTCCTCCACACTGACAACCCAGCAGCCTGAGGATCCTGTTTTAACTGCTGGGTTCTGATACGTATTTACATATACAATCAAACTTTTTTTTTTTTAAGTATTTTATTTTTTTTAAAGATTTATTTATTTATACATACAAGAGCTGGGGTCCAGGCCAGGGTCCAGGGCGGTGAGAGGATTCACCAGAGACAGAGCCGGGAACAGAACAGGCAGAATGACTGAGGGGAGCAGCGGGCAAGGCAGGAGGATGTGGATCCCCTCCCTGGCCAGTGGCAGGGACTGAACTCGTGCTTCAGTGGCTGTGGTTTGCTTCATAGTGCGTTGCTTAACCTACTGTGCCACCAGGGCGGCCTACAGTCAAACTTATTTTTAACTTCTTTAGTAATTGTCAAACATGTAGCCAAGAAGAGAACACAGGATGATGAACTCCCATCTCTCATGGCCACACTTCAAGATTGTCCCTAACACACAGCTCCCTGGTGTGTTTCTGCCTTCTCCCCACCAACCACTTTGAGGCGACGAGTGGACATCATATTAACTGGAAATCATAGTGATCTTTAAAGTCAAACTGTGTCACTTTCTCCTTGCAAATCACTCTAACTTCATAAGTATAAAATCCAATGTACTCCAGTGTCTGAGGCCAAGTCATCAGGCCCTGGGCAACTTCCCGCTTGCCTCCAGCCTCTGGCTTCCTCACTGTTCTTGAACTTGCAGCCACAAGGCCTTCCCCCAGCCTCAGATGCTCCTCTAGACAAGGCTCAATCCCTCACATTATCTGTTATGTGGCACAAAGGAAACCAGGACACCAAGGTTAACAAGAAGCAGGTTTATTATACCAGTATTTAGCTCAGCAGATCTACATCCGAAGGCTGAGCACCCCTTCAAGGAAGTTAGAGCTTACATATTTTCAGCTTGTGCTGGATGGGTTAACATAACTTTTAAAGGTCAGACATGACATTAGTTACAGTCCAAGAAATATAGCAAGATACTTATCACAGGACCCCGTGCTGCCCTGTTCAGGCACCTGGCTTCATAGTCACACTTTTTCTCAACTACCACCTCTTCTAAGACTCCTTCCCTGGTGTCTTATATGGGCCAGAGCAGGGATTCAACAAATAATGATTGCACTTAGGTGATGAATCAATAACCCTGTGAAGAAGGCAGGTAGACTAGAAAGGATGGTTTCCATTTTATAGATGAGAAAACAAATGCTCAAAAAGGTTAACTAAATTGCCCAAAGGCATACAGCTCTTCAATGGCAGAAAAAAACCATGAACACAGGTTTTCTGAGTTCAAATCTCATGCTTTTCCCAGTCCTAAACGGCTTCTCTGAAATGAAACATTACTTAAGTTGATATAATAAAGACATGGCTTACACTAAATTGATTCATTCATTTAACAAGTCTTTATTCAATATCAGTACATAAAAAGTGATATGCTAAGCAGCAGGGAAGCAGGAGTTGGTAAGCAGAATGATAAGTCTAAAGATATTCACATCCTACTCCATGGAACTTGTGAATATGTTATGGTACATGGCTAATGGGAATAGGGGTTGCTAACCAGTTGACCTTGAGATGGAAGATTATCCTGGACTATCCAGTAGAGCCAATGTCATCTCAAGGATCCTTACAAGTAGAAAAGAGAGGCTAGAGAGTCAGAGATATCTGAAGAGACTCTTGCTGACTTTTAAGATGGAGTGAGAGGCCACAAGCCAAGGAATGTGGAAGTCCCTGAAAAAGGCAAGAAAACAGACCATAAAGTAGGCTCTAAAGCCTCCAAAGGACCACAGCCCTGCTCTGTATGGGTATTAGCCAGTGAGGCCCATTTTGCACTCTGTCCTTCAGAAGGAGGGTGAAGTTTGTTGTTTTGAGTTACTAATGTGTGATATTATAGCAGCCACAGGAAACAAAAAGAAAAGGCAAAGTGACAGGGCCTCCCTGGTGGCGCAAGGGGTTGAGTTCTACACTGTGGAGCTTCTGCAGCCACTACAGTGCAAGGTCAATCCCCGGCCAGGGAGGGGACCCACATGGCGCAGCAGACCTCTCCTGCCTCGCCTGCGGCTCCCCTCAGCAATGTGTTTCAGTAGATCTGCCTATTTTGCTCCCCGCTCTGTCTCTGGTGAGTCCTCTCACCACCTGCGTCTCTAGGCTGTACCCCAGCTCTTGTGTGCATAAATTTATAAAAAATCTTTTTTAAAAAAGGCAAAAGTGACAAACAAGATCCCTGCTCCCAAGGAGTCCATGTTTTTCTTGGAGTGAAGGGTTGAGTAAGGTCACCTTCAAAGAGCTGTTCTGGCCTTCTGTGTACAGAGGTCTGTGTTCTGAGGCCCCTTGTAGGGTAAAGGTTGATCAGGTATTTCGACCCTCCCACCATTAATGATGAACACCTGAGGTGCTGCGAGCATTCCAGGGTGGGCATGCGCAAGTGGGCGCACCTGTGTTGGACACGGGCATAAATGGGCGGCATCATGAGAACTGTAAGGACCAACAGACAGAACTGCGAGGACTGGTCAACCAACAGGACTGACAGTACTGACGAGCAGCTGCAGCAGCAGAGAGAGAAGGAAGCAGCTGAGAGGGTGAGATGCGCTGGGGGCTGGGAGGCCNGCCAACCTCCCGGCCCCCCGGCACCCCTGCCTGCCATGTACCTGGCCACCTCTACTAAATAAAGTATGAAAAGCCACCGAGGGCTCCAAGACTCTCCTTCCCTGACCCGTCTGCCCAGAACCATCCTGAACCTGCCTCCAGTGCCGCCGCCATCCTGCTGCCACACCCCTGCTGACCTGTTCAGACCATCCTCAGCACATGAGAGCCTGCTCTTCTGTTACTAAGCCAAGTTCATGTGCCTTATTTCTTCATCAAGAGTGACATTTATAGGTGTCAAAGGCCCTGTCACCTGTCTTTTAGCCATTTAGGAAATTACAACACAAAAGGAAAAGGGAGGGGAAGGGAGAAAACACAAATAGGTTAAGTGCTTCTTAGCCTCTTAATAAAAGCAGCCCCAGGCCCGGAGGACGTCTGTCTCCAGAATGGCTGCCTGCAGTGCTCACCACATATCCTCTGAGAGTTGGCAAAATGGAAATTGGTCTCAACCCGAGGCCCAGACAATGCCTCATAATTAGAGGTTACTCAGGTCACTCCAGGCTAAAGTACAGATCAGTAAAATGTCATTACCTGACGTGTGCAGAATCTTCACGTAGCAGTCGCCACCCATAGAGCATGTCTTCCCTGAAGCGGAGGGTGGGCGGTGCAAGAAGCCCTGGAAGCCCACACAGGGCAAGGGAGGCAAGACAGTCACAGGGAAACAAAAGAAAGCAGTGGGGTCTACCGTGGCAAAGAGAATGCAGAAGGGGCCAAGGTTGGACCTACTTTCAAGCAGGAGCTGCTCTTCCTGCTTTTTAATTTTTTAATCTCAACTTGTTGTTGTCAAGGTTGAAGTTTTCCACCCTGCTCTCCTCTCCCATTTCCGTCCCCCACTTCACCAGCATTCCCATCTCAGTGGCTGATGGCAGAAATGTCTACTGTTTTCCCCTAAGGACTTACTATACGGGCATATCCTTCCTCTTTCTCTCTCCTGTCAGTGGTTTCTGCCACTGAGGAAAGTAATTTTATGCCCATATTCCCAACCCCCCAAATGTCACCAACACTCTCAAAGAGCAGGACCCTGGTGTAGGGTAAAGGTTGATCAGGTATGTCCACCACTGATGGTGGACACCTGTGGTGTGGTGCTGCGAACATTCCAGGGTGGGCACGCGCAAGTGGGCGCACCTGAGTTGGGACACGGGCATAAATGGGCGGCGTCATGAGGACGCCAGAACTGTGAGGGCCAACCAACAGGGACAGCACCGACAAGCAGCAGCAGTAGAGAGCAGCCGAGAGGGTGAGATGAGCTGGAGGCTGGGAGGCCTGCCAGCCTCCCGGCCCCCTGGCACCCCTGCCTGCCATGTACCTGGTCACCTCTACTAAATAAAGTATGAAAAGCCACAGAGGGCTCTGAGACTCTCCTTCCCTGACCCGTCTGCCCAGAACCATCCCGAACCCTGCTCCAGTGCTCCTTTCCTGCCGCTACACCTGGGAACCAGATTAGTGAGCAGAAGTAGCTCCAGTTCTACCCACAGACCTCCTCAAACACCACCTTTCCTTCAGTGGTTCCTATCACGTTTTTTACATCACTGAACCTCTTCAGCTACAGCACTTTTCACTCAAGGTGATTCCTGGGGCTTCTTCTGAAAGGAGATGGATGACGAGGTATAGTCGCCACAGGCCTAGCTCACGGTTGATCTCATTTTTCACAGAACATGCCATAGTTGCAATATGTCTCCGTTCCACCCTTTTCATTCAGTTTTTCCTGTGGAGTAGGACTGGGGAGATGGAGAGGGAACATTTCCTTTACCAGGATTTCACCTTGCCCCATTGAAAGTACTGGTCTATGAAGGGAGAAGCAATATCGTGCATGTACTCTATGTTCTCCCACTAGAAGGAGATTTCTATGACTACAGTTCTCTGAGTGATCTGGGGGGAAAGTGCAACAGGATGAAGCGTTCCTCCAAAAGCGAGTCAGAAGCCTATTCTGGGAGTGTGTTATTTGGTGCCGGCATTCACAAGTGGACCAGAGCTTCCAGGGGCTACAGGGCAAGCACAGGAAAAAAAAAAACAAGAGCTGCGCACTCTGAGCTTGTAAGAGCCCCATTCTTAAAGGACTTCAGAAGGTCAAATTTCCCTCTGACTTTAGCAATGGCCTATGAATAGTGAACCACTTTCTTGACCATCGACACCGGTTCTAGAAGAAAGACGGAGAATGAGCAAAAAAGTTTCTTTTAATGTTTGTAAAGTCTGGGTTTGACCTCTGTAGGGTCAGAGAACTATCAGGCCTTTCCACCCTCCTGCCACTAGTATAATGATGGACACCTGCGGTGCTACGCGCATGCCTAGGTGGGCATGTGCAAGTGGGCGCACCTGGACACTGGCTTATATGGGCGGCATCATGAGGACGCTAGTACCCAACAAGCAGCAGCAGGACCAACAAGCAGCAGGACCAATGAACGAGCAGTAGCGAGAGCAGCAGCAAAAGCAGCAGCAGCGGGAGAACAGGAGAAGACCAGCAAAGCAGTCGAGAGGGTGAGATGCGCCGAGGGTTGGGAGGCCTGCCAGGCACTCCTGCCTGCCATGTACCTGGCCACCTCTGACAATAAAAACCATAAAAGCCACTGAGGGTTCCAAGACTCTTTCCTTTACGCCCCCCACCACCGTCTGCTAGAACCATCCCGAACCTGCCCTTGTGCCTTCCTGCCACTACAACCTCATATTTATGGTCTTCAGTTATCTCTTCTTTCTTCAGGGCCCATGGATCCCCAGCATTTATACACAGCTTTGCTCAGTTGCCCACTCACACTCCCAGCAAGTGTTCCTCAAGCTCCTAGCCTTTCACAGTCTGGGACTAGAAGGTATTTGGCAAAGTTAAGCCAAAATAGGTGAGCAGGCAGAAGTGCTAAACAGCACAGGTGCCCAATTTCATGACCACAATCACTTAACTGTCAGCACCTGGGAGTCAAGGCCTGACTCTTCCTTCTTCAGGGAACCAGAGTTCAAGGAAAACTTCTGACAGAGGAATAAAGATTAAAGCCCCCTGGTGGGTGCAAATGTAGATGTTTATCATTATGTTTTGTGCTTCTCTGAAATACTTCAAATCTCTTAGAGTTGGGGAGGAAAGGTTAGTACAGTGACTAGGAGAGTGACTAATTCAAAAGTCTTTTGAATCAGTTTCACATCGTGCATTAGAGAAAGTCTCATTCTAGTTTAAAAATACTGCTGGAAAAACTCAACAGTTATAAATACTTGTAGGGTCAGAACAAGCAGGTCCTTCCATCCTCCCACCACTTGACGATGGACACCTGTGGTGCTGCGAGCATTCCAGGGTGGGCATGCACAAGTGGGCGCACCTGAGTTGGACACGGGCTTAAATGGGCGCCGTCATGAGGACGCCAGGACCGACAGGACCAACAGGACCGATAGTACTGACGAGCAGCAGCAGTAGAAAGCAGCCAAGAGGGTGAGATGTGCCGGGGGCTCGGAGGCCTGCCAGCCTCCCGGCCCCCAGCACCGTGCCTGCCATGTACCTGGCCACCTCTACTAATAAAAGCATGAAAAGCCAGCAAGGGCTCCAAGACTCCCCTTCCTTGACCCGTCTGCCCAGAACCATCCCGAAACTTGCTTCTGTGCCACCTTCCTGGCCACTACGATACTACTTATAGATATTCCTTCGTTTTAAGAAACATAGTCAAAGATAAATTGCACAATAATCATTTGGTAAAATGTAAGTGATAACTTCACAAATACTATCTTGTTTTGGTTGTATAGAAATCAACTACAGGAGATACACTTAAACATTAAGAAGATTTAACACTATTCAGAATTTTTTTCTTTAGGTATCACTCTGAGTTCAAGGCTGCATTTCCATCTACAAATAATCTTCAGAGATAAAAAAAAAACAGCTTACAAATAGGT
The DNA here is from genome assembly GCA_019455555.1 of Galemys pyrenaicus. Classification (NCBI taxonomy): domain Eukaryota; kingdom Metazoa; phylum Chordata; class Mammalia; order Eulipotyphla; family Talpidae; genus Galemys; species Galemys pyrenaicus. The sequence goes on along the minus strand of JAGFMF010011598.1, from coordinate 682,230 downwards.
ATAATTTAAGACAGCTGCCTAGTAAATATGGTTTAAAGGTTTAAGGAGTATTTAACTTAAAATTCACCTACTGCTGCATTCTTCTCACAGCAGAAAGCAGAAACCAGTACAACACCCAACGAGAAAAGGACTGGATAAAATCCCTAAAACACTGCTGCCATATGGGACCTCTAAGGGCAGGCTCTAAGGGCAGGCTCCTTCCTCAAAGCTCCTCTAGGTAGCCACAAGCCGAATGCACAAATCTTGAAAATGTTAGGCTTCTATCAAATTATATTCAGCAATCAACTAGAAAATGGTAAATATTACGAAGCTTTTTTTTTTTTAACAGAGGCACTCTAGATTACCACTTGCCATTGAAAGAATCTTAAGATGATGTGATATGTAGTCAAAGGACATGCAAAATTAATGACAGTGCATCCAGAAAGAATGCCCTCTTAACCAAAGAGGGAGAAGGGAGGCTCCTGATGTTCAGAGGGAAGTGCAATTTTTCAAGTGTAGGAATTTGTGCCCCAACTATAATACAGAATTAGTATTGGACAGTAAGTGGGCATTAACTGGAACGCTGTGTATGCCAGGCAGAACTTTAGTTCCATCAATCTACAAATAAACAATATTGTGTAATTAACTCATGCAAATCACTGAGATGAGCATTAGCCTCCCTTCAAGTAACAGAAATCTGTCTTTATACTGTCAACTCATAAATCTGAAAAGATTTTGTTTAAAATTATGAATACCAAGGAGAACAGTAGCAGATTTCTATGAAGATAAGGAGAGGTGATAAAATGCACTGGATGCCAACAATTAATGAGACAGAACAAATAGCAATAGGCACAAGCAACAGCAGGGAATTTATTTTTAGCTCACACATTAGGCAACGTCATTACAAGCACGATTAAGTCCAGCAACAAGCTGCCAAAACGACTGAAAAATTGCCATCGCTGGAGAGATGGGAGACTGCTCCCAGAGACACCGGGCAAGGACAGCATGAGCATAGCTCAATCAGGCCTTCCAGGGTAGAGATCAGATGACCACAGAGGCGCTATAGATACTGCTCATACATCTTCACAAACATAGGTTATATAAAGCAGCCACCTGAAATTACTATCTCAAATGCAATCCTCCCCTGAAGCATAAAGAACTACTATGGAATCATGCCATTTGCATTTAACAGTAATGTTTTTAAAAGTAGACAAAACGATATAGTCACAGATATCTATAACCTCTAGTAGTCCTATTTTGGGAAAGCAATTAGAATAATTAGAAATACAGTCATATGAGAAATATGCTCTTGCTATTTTGCTCTGAGATGGTAAGTGAGCCAAGCTACACTAATGATTTTAGAGTACCAAATTTCATAAAAAGAGCTAGCCCCTGAATATTACATTAAAATGCATAAGTAAATGTCAAATGCTCTATTCAGATGACACAAAAATCTCCCCTTAGGAATACTGTAATACCAACTGAAAACCTCAGGTTATAAAGAATCATGATTCACTGACATGAATTTATCAGCACACATAGTGAGATATCTGAGGAAGGGTCATCTAAGGCCAAGAATAGAAATTTGGGATAATTTTACTTTCAACTATATGACTTTTATGTGTTGTTGCTTTATTATTATTATTATTATTAGAGCAAAATTAGAAAGCTCAGGACACAAATTGCTGGATTCAAATTTCAGCTTTACATTTCATTAGTTGTGTCATCTTGAGGGTGTTACTGAGTCTTTCTGTGCCTCAGTGACCTCACCCGTAAGTGGGGATAAAAACAGTCCCTACCGGGGCCTCCCCGGTGGCGCAGTGGGTTAAGGAACGCACTATGAAGCGGGCCTCAGCCTCTGCAGCACGAGTTCGATCCCTGCTGCCGGCTTGGAGGGGA
>JAGFMF010011598.1:635563-679597 GCA_019455555.1 Galemys pyrenaicus | reverse complement strand
GGTGCACAAGGGACTGAGGTGATGATGCACGGGTGAAATGGTGGTGGGTACCCCCTGGGGACTACAAATGATGTCAAATATAACTAATAAAAAAAAAATCAAAAAGAAAAAAAAAATAAATCTTTAAAAAAAAAACAAAAACAGTCCCTACCTCAGAGTACTATGCAGACTGAATCAAAGCACAGGCCTCCGTGCATGCGTCCTCAGGACACTAGACCAAGAGAAACAGCAGTGCTGCTAATTCTAAGCCTGCTGTTTGTAAAAGAGACCTAGCACCCTCAGCAAAAGCAACATTTGACATTTGAACAACATGGTTTGAACTGAATGAATCTATTTAAATGCAACATTTCTTTTCAGTAAGTACAACTGACCTTCCAACAGGGATTCACCCAGATTCAACCAACAGGGATGCAGTTAACCCTCAGATAGAAAAGGCTGACTCCAAGGGACTTGAGGATTGTAGGATTTGGTTAAAGGGGTCCTGAAACCAGTCGCTGGTAGACATCAAGGCACCACAGAGTTGAGTTATGGGAGTCACAAGTTACACACAGATTTTTTTTGCCTCTTAGCTTTTATGTTGTTCAAGAGTCAAGTGAATTTCATGACTGAAAACAACAAAGGGAGAGAGAAGTTCTCTCTAGTTAAGTTTAAATAAAATCTAAAAGGGAAAAAAAGATCCAAAACAAAAAAAACTAGCATACCAACTGCAGAGAGCACATAAATATGTAAAGAGGACATCCCTAAGTGGACACTTTTTCCTGGAATCCAGCACCTCATTTCAGGAGTCAGCAGGCACCCTTAAACTAAGAGTTCAAGAGGTGCTCCAGGCAGCCATGTCACGTGTGCTCCTCTGTGCTCTCAATTTAGCAGCAAAATTGAAGACATTCTAACGAGGTTAGCATTTGTAGGACAGAAGACTTGTCCTCATTAAAAATATATCTATTTAAAATGTCTTAATCTACAAATGCTAGAACTTTATTTTTAAATGGGGATTTATACAAAATAAAAATCATATCAACACACACTTGATCAGTTTGAAGCAGATAATGAAAATGATTGAGTATCATGAACCCTGCATTCTCATTCTATTAAAGAGAGAGAGGGGAAATAAACAGATCAGTAGGTGATTTAAGCAGTGCATTAGAAGGTGATAAGAGCTACATAATCAGCTTCTAAAAAAAGAGGAAAATGGAGTGGAGTGAGTAGCAGAAAGGAGGAAGTGCTGACATTTTAAAATGGGGGTAAGTACAAAGGTGATATTTGAGCTTGGATGAAAGAAAAGTTCAGTCAGTTTTACTCCATTATTATTGGTTCTGATGAAAGTCTTGATTAGTTTGAAAGTCCTTGGCTAAGACAAGGTTTATTTGTGTGTCATTTATTCTGGACACCCCTCTTGACTTTACACCACACACTTTAATTATTATGTTATCAGAACCCAGACGCCTCAGTGGTGGGAGTCAACAGTAGCAGTAGTATTCTTTCCCCTTGCTGCTCTACTACAAGTCAGTTGTGTCAGTTGCACCTCAGAGACCTTTTATTTAGCAATCCAAGGATTGTGGAATTGACCAATCAGGTTAGAACTATGAGGTTGGTGCTAAATGGTCCGATTAGCCACAGAATTGAAAAATGGTCCGATCAGACTTGTGGGTGAGGTAGCTTGAAAGAGGATATAAGTCAGGGTTGGAGGGAACTGAGGAGAGTCAGCCCCTGAAAAAAAGAGATAATGCCATCCCAGGAAAAAAGGAGACAAAAGAGAGGATGCCAACCCCCAAAGAGGAGAGACGATGCCATTCCATGAAGAAAAGAAGACGGTCCCAGTTTCCAAAGGAAGAGAAAAGAGGGGAAGACTCCATTCATGGCCTCCAAAGAAGAAAAAAGAAAAGAAGCATCCAACAGCTGACCTCCAAGGAGGGAAGAGAAGCCGAAGACCTCTCTCACAGAATGGGCCTCAGTCCCGTCTCTGATGTTGCCTGAAAGGAGCACCAAAGGCCCTGGAGCTGGTGTCTCAAAGAGCTGTAACCCAACAACTCACAAAGAGCTATTAACACTGAGTGTGTCTGACATCACCTCTACAGGACCAGTAGTGGCCATCACTACTGGCGGGTACTGTCCAGCACTCCTGGTGACCAGCGGCAACCATCACTGATGCTATCTATCTGGGTGAGATAGCTGGACACTTGTGGCTACAGTAAGCTCTTTGTTTCTCCTATTTGTAAAATAAACCCATAGCTGTTGTTCCTGGAGCCTGAGGTCTCTTCCAATTGTGCATGTATGTGAGAAGCCACAGACAGTGATTTGTCTTCTTATCGGGCACTGTCCTTTGTTTGGCTATAATCCATAGGCCCCCTACTATGTGGGTATCATATTGCTATAGCCTGGGTTTTGTTTTTTGACCTTTGACCCTTTGGAGATTTTTGGTGGCTCTCTGGTCTCAGAACCTGGGCATGTGGGTGGCCATTCCATCCTTCTATCCAGCCTCCTGCCGTGTAGCCCTGTCCACCCATGTTTCAATTACATCCTACCCTGTTATAGATACAACCTGTTGAGAACCATTGTTTCACTTTTTAAAACCTAAAGACACATCTTTTCCTAAATAATCTCCATAAATATTTCCCACATTAAGAATTAACAAAGAATTTATAATAAAAGTATTCTGTTCTTTTTGGCTACCCAAATGTCCATTCCCTCATTTTCCAGTAGAAGAATCCAAATTTTCCTTGGGGAACTAAGTCTACCTGCCTTTCAGCCAACGGTTCAGGTGGGGTATCACAGCCACTGCCCCAAGAGTAACTGTATTACGTGGCCCCACCATTAGGAGTGCCAAATTCCCAAACATCATAACTCACAGAGATGAGTGAGTGTGTCACCAAAACCAGACCGGTGAAAACCCTCAGGCACTGAGACTATGGGTGCAATTCTTAGGAAAGAGATATTCTCCTTCATAGGGTTGCTATGGCCGCAAAATGTAGGTCTATAATTGCTTATGAGGGTCTTCCTTGCCTCCCCTGAGTAAAGGAAGCGTTAGGGTATTATTTAATAAGGTTAAAATCTCAGCCTCTAGCCCTTCCCCATCAGGAAGGTTTGGGAGGCTTGAATAGATAAAGGGAATTGATAAGGTTGCTGATCAATGGCCTGATCAATCAGGCCACAAGACTGATTACTTTGACCGGAAATGCAGAAACAGGGCCAGGACACATTTTGTGTCAAAGGCCAATGCCCAAGACCAGATGTCCCAGCACACACTGGCTCACACCAACTCCCCAACCATGAAAAGCCCAAGAAACAGGTAATAAAAGGGAGCCCTAAAATCTTCTTTGCGCAGACCTCTCCCGTCTTGCCCACTGCTCCTCTCAACAGTGTACTTCAGTAAATCCCCCTTTTCTGTTCTCCACTGTTTTTGGTGAATTCTTTCACCCTTGTGCCTCTGGCCTCACCCTTATCTCTCCGCACAACAGGAAGGAGGTTGGTTCTGCTGAAAAATGAAACCAGTCTCAAGGTAAGCAGGCAAAGAAAAAAGACTTTAAGAGTGATGAGCACATTCAAGGATACATTTGGAGGACAGGAGCTTAATCCTGCCTAGGAGAGACATCCCTTACATTTTTCTCATAGTTGGAATGCATTTCATTTTTTGCCTAAATCACCTCAGGCTGGGTTTCCTGCAAACAAGAGAATCTTGCCAAATACAAATAAATCTTCAGAAAGCAATCTCGTATTTTCCCTAGAAAGCCAACAATCATATATCCTTACCCGTTCCTGACCAGCTGTGTCCCAGATGAGGAACTTATGAAGTTCATTTCCACAAGGCACAGTTTTGGTCATAAAAGACGCCCTGAAAAAGAGAACCAACATCTCCATATTACCAACAGCCCCAACATCTTCACAATGATTCCTCCTTCAAAAAAGTTAATAAAACCTCAGCAAGACTCCTTCCAGGCCACTAAAAGGGACAGAAAGAGGATTATTGTCCTTTCACCCAAAGAAAATGTTCTGCACTTCTGTTAGTCTGACTAAAGACTGAGGGAGGGAGAGGATGAGGTAAAAACTGCATTTAGAAAATGTGTTTCCAAAAAGATAGCTTCAGTGGGTTCCAAAATAATATGCCCCAAAATCTCAGGAGAGGAAATAAAACCTTTGATAGTAAAAAGTGATTTTTACAACAATTAAAAGTGAAAAGGACAACTCTATCTGATTAAGTTACAGTTTAGCCTTACAGTGACACAAATAGAAAACTGCATTATATACTCACCTATTTGTACAACACTAGTAGCACCTAATGGAATAATAGATTTAATTCCCACTCAGCCTGCATAAATGCAGGGATAAAGGTTGAAGCTTAATAAATATTAATTTTTCCCCATAAAAAAGGGAAGGATTTGGAATTCTCAGCAGAAACAAAACACCTAGTATTTTCTTGTTTGCATATTTGAGATGCTTTTAATGAACTTTTTCATTGTGGTCATGAGAGACCAATAAAGATCCAATATAAGGAATGTGTAACATCCTTGACATTTTTTCTCAGATAAAGATTCCCCTTCACTTAAAAATATAAAAAAATAGCAAAATATCCCTAGTAATGGGACATCAGACATGACAAGTCTCCTGATGAGATGCAAAAATAGGTACATGTATCAGCTCTGCAGCATTACAGCCAAAAATGTATAATCTGAATGTAATCATGAGGAAGCAATCAGGCAAATGTAGATTGTGGTATATTCTGCAAGATAACAGCCTGCATGCTTCAAATAAGTCAATGAAAACCACACAAAACAAAAGGCAGGGAAATTGTTCTAGAAACTAGGTTAACCATGAGCAAAGAGATAAACAATTGTTTTATATGAAATATGACTAGATACTGGCTTAAGAGGCAGTATTTTTTAAAAGATTTATTTATACCTGCATGCAAAAGCTGGGGTACAGGCCAGACGCATGGGGAGGGCGGGGTGACAGGATTCATCAGAGACAGAGTGGGGAGAAGAACAGGCAGATTGACTGAAACACACTGCTAGAGGGAGCAGTGGGAGAGGCAGGAGAGGTCTGCTGCACCATGTGGGTCCCCTCCCTGGCCAGGGATTAAATTTGCACTGCAATGGCTGCAGAAGCCCCATAGTGTGGCGCTCTACACCTTGTACCACCAAGGAGGCCTCTATTAATTTTCTATTTCTTTCACTTTATATACTATGAACACCTTTTTATTTCTGAAAATACAGACCAACATCACTATCAAAAATGATGGAGTATTACACACAATGTTATGGATTTATTCACTACCCCATTGGCCAACATTTTGGTTACCTGTTTTTCACTATTAAGATGATGACTAAATGAATATCCCTATATCTAAATTCATGTGCAATTATTTTCCTGTTTGCCAAACTGTACGTTGTACCAATCTACATGCCCAACCTACATGTATCAGCGATAAGATGACCCTTCCCCCAATCACTGCTAGCCTTTCAAATCTTTTCCAGTGTGACAGGTGGAAAATGACATACCATTCTTGTTTTTAATATACTTATATGAGTGTATTCAATATTTTAGTTTTCAATCTTCACTTACATTTTTGTTTTGTAAATCTTTAAGTACATGACCACAGCCCAATTTTCAATTGGGATGTTTACTCTTTTCCTATTCACTTTTTGGATACTTTATACTAGTCTTGTTACAGGGCAACTTTAATATAAAATGGGTTTGCTTGACTGGGTTCTTACCCGCGCGTGAACGGCACTTATAATGCCCCAACTGCAGGCACACACGACAAAGGTTAATAAAGGGTTTTATTTACAAGGGAAGGAGAAATAGCGTAGTGAATAACAAGGGGAAGAGAGGGATGCAGATTTGTAAATATCCTACCAGTTCCTTGGAGCTGAGAGCTGACTCCTAAGGAAAAAAAAAAAGGACCCCCCAAGGCCCACCTATCTGCTTTTATATTTAGCCTGGCTGCTTAACTTTACCCTCAGGTCCCAGTGATCTGCTCTTTGATAATGACCTTATGGGATTTGTAGTTCTTGGATTTTGTAGGTCTGGAATGGGGGTTGACGTCCATAACCTATTTGTATAATCCATTTAGGAGGGTTTTTCCCCCTAACAGTCTTTTATAATAAAATATTTTAAAAATATTTTCTCTCCAACTTTTGACCTTTACTTCAACCTTTTGTGTTTTCATAAATCTGTTTTAAAGCATCATGTAGACTGCTATATCAACAATTTGGTTTTGTGTTTCAGTTTATTTTTATTCATTCCTCAATATATTCTAGGCACTGGTTAAGAAATACATTAACCCTGCCCTTAAAAAGCTCTCAAGACTTAGAAAACTAAGTCCATGCCTTTAAAAAAATCTTAAAATTATACACTTTTAGAATAGAAAAAGCCATAAAATATCCATGCCAACCACTTCACTTTACAAATGGAGGTGGGGATAGTTCTAGGGTCCAAAAGACTGCCATGTCTCTGCTCAAAACTCTAGTGGCACAGCCAGGGACAGAAGGCAGAGGCCTCACCGCCAGGCTGAGTGGAATCAGTACTCAGAAAGCCCCTCTATTTCTTCATCTGTGAAATGGAACCAATACCTACTCTGCTTATTCTAAAGGACTATTGCAGGGACAAAGGAGAAGTGATACTTAATACATAAGCCCATGAGGAACAGTTCTAGTAACCTTAGAAATACACATTATTTACATATAATTCATACAATCACACACACACATGCTCACTCATATACATATCACAGACACACACTTATATATATATATATACACACACACACAACCTTCTCTGTTCCTGACTTTTTGTCACTAGGAGAAAGACTACCAATATTTGAAATAAAGGCTGATAATCACTGCTCCTTTGATTGCTCGGGATTTTTTTATAGTATCTTTGTCAGCTCACAATCTAACCTCAGGCATCTTTTCCATTACAGATTGATTACCTTCTAGAGTAGTGGTAGGGGTAGCAATGGCAATATTGAACTGACCTCATTATCTGTGGGAATCAAAATATAGCAGAGAAGAAGCATAATTTCCTTGTAAATGTAGAAATAGAAAGGCAGACACCTAAATATGTTCAAGGTGTGGACACAATCTGCTTGTACATCAGAGCCAAATGTTTTCAATGTGAGTCAGGAGTTAAGAGTCAACTCCTCCCACTTGGGAACAATGACATCTTACAGCCTATGGCCTTTTCCCAATGGCAGCATGAACAAGCTGGACTTTGAGAGAGGACTCTCTTGTCTGAGCCATAGGATTGCTGCTCACTGGCTGTGCGCATTTAAACAAGTCACCGAACTTCTCTGATCCTTGAGGCCAGCAGGTTACTGAGAAAAAGGCTCTTGGAGCAGGGACGTGAGCTGAAATGTTTATGGGACAAAGGAGGACACATAAGCGAGCGACACAAGCTAGATATAAAAGTAATACCACGAAAATAATAGCAGTAAAGAGAGTGACGTGGGGAGCAGAGCTGCCACCACCGGAGCATGTCTCAGGTACTGCTGGTTTCTGCCCAGTGGGCATGTGCAACCGGTGCTTCAACTCCACTGACTTTTTTTTTAAGGTTTATTTATTTATGCATACAAGAGCTGGGGTGCAGGCCAGAGGTGCAAGGGCTGAGAGGATTCACCAGAGCGGGGAGCAGAACAGACAGATTTATTGAAATGCTCTGCCGAGGGGAGCAGTGGTCAAAACAGAAGAGGTGTGCTGAGCGGTGTGGGTCACCTCCCTGGCCAGGGATTGAACTGGTGCTACAGTGGATGCAGATAGCTTCATAGTGCTGTGACTTAACCCCTTGTGCCACCAGGGAGGCCCTCCATTGACTTTTTAAAGAGAAGCCAAAAATGCAAGTTATTTACATAAAAATCTCCTGGTTATGCATTATTGACTTCAAAATTTTTAAGCACTGTGCATCCTAAACAAAACACATGTATAACCCAGATTCCCATCTCCCAAATCTACAGACTGAGGGACAAGCACTCAAGGTTCTCTTTGTTTTGTTTTGTTTTTTTAAAGATTTATTTATGCATACAAAAGCTGGAGTACAGGCCAGAGTCCAAGACAGTGAGAGGATTCACCAGACAGAGTGGGGAGCAGAACAGGCAGACTGACTGAAACACACTGCCTAGGGCAGCAGCAGGCGGAGGCAGGAGAGGTCTGCCATGCCATGTGGGTCCCATCCCTGGCCCGAGGCATGGATAGAACTTGTGCTGCAGTGGCTGCGGAGTGCTTCTTATTCTTAGGCATGCTTCTTATTCTTAGTGCGTTGCTTAACCCGCTGCGCCACCAGGGAGGCCCAAGCACTCAGAGTTCTTGAAAGAATTCCATTTATGCCATCTTCCAAGAAATCCACATATTATTGCTAGTTTTACTTTTCCGAAACTGGGGTTTGAAAATATTTTCTCAAAATCCCAGAAAAGAGATGAAATTTTGAACAATTTTAAAATTGGGGTATTAAAATATATCAGGAAAAGACAATCTATAAACAGAGAAGCTAAGTTTAAGGATACTCCTAAAGAAAAGGGAGCAATGAAGTAGAAAGCAGAACAAAACGTAATTTAACATTCAATCATTTAAAATCTTCTACAGGAAGAATTTCTTTTAATTAATTTATTGATATATATTTGACATCAATTGTAGTTCCCACCACCATTTCACCACTGCACCATCACCTCAGTCCCTTGTGCTCTTCATCCCAGTCCCTCTCCCCACCCCCTACAGGAAGAAATTTAAAGAAAAATTGTTTAAAAGTTTAGAAGAATTTAAAATCACATATTATATACATTTTTTAAAAATAACACCTAAAGCTGGTGAGTACTGAGAACAATAAGGACAACCTTTCTGAAAAACAATTTGGGAGAATCTATTAAGAGTCTGAAATATGTACTTACTCTTTGACTAAATTATTCCCTTAGTAAGATTTAGCCTAATTAAAGGTACATGCAAGTATTAGTGCCCCAAAATAGACATCAGTTATAGTTTTATTTCTAAAATTTAAAAAAAAAATTAAGCAATCTAATGTCTTAAATGGGAAATCTAGTAATTAAAATAACTTTTTAAAGAACCTTTAAAGGCATTGAATTCACAATATAATGTTGAATGAAAAGGTCATAACACATACACACAAAAGGATGCTTATTATGCTTGACACATTTAAGCATTTAGCATAATTTGTGGTGAAAGCATGCACTAGTGGGCTTTTATTTAAAAACAAAACCACTACAAAAGGAATACAGAGTTGTTACATAAAAGGAAAACTTTTAAGTTTAAAAGTAAACAGTGAAATTTTCTCCTCCATCTTCCAGAACTACACTTCAACGTTAATTACTCTTACTTTTATTGCTTTTATTATTTAGGAACAGAAAGTGGAAATTCGAGAAGAAAAGTGTAGAGGAAAAGACTTCCTCTGTAAGATTGTCCCCTGTCTACAGATGTTCCCATGTGGGGATATACTTCTCCATGGGCTCCCAGACTCCAGCTTCTTCTCCCGTAATGCAGCCCACTGTATTTGGGTATCATCTGACTCTTATCAGCCTACAGGAAACAAGGGTTCAGGGAACCAGTGCAAAATGGCAACATTACAACCTCTGTTCTTCCCCATGTCTCTAACCCCAGACTCGCCTGTGGTCTGCCTACATCCAGGGAACTGGGACAGCCAACTTTTTTTTCTTTATTTATGTACATTTGACATCATTTGTAGTCTCCATGGAATTCCCACCAATTCACCAGTGCACCATCACCTCAGTCCCCTGTGCTTTCTGCCTTCATTCCAGTCCCTCTCCCTCCCCGACCCTGCAAAGTACCTCTGATTTGTCTTTGTCTTTTTGTTTTTGTTGTGTTGTGATTTGATTTTTTTTTTTTACTGTTATTATTCTTTTCCTAAATCCCTTATTTGGCCCCTTATATTCCTCCTAAAAGCTATTTTTCTTTTGCTTTTGACTTATTTCACTGAGCATAATCCCTTCTAGTTCCATCCATGTCGACTTGTTTGCTTACAGATTCTTCACAGTTCTTGACACCTATTTTTGTGAAGGGTTCCTTTTAAGTCAATTTTCATTATATGCTGGATTTTTTCAATTATATCATGCCAACTATTGGTCTACCAATCAATTGCTCTTGACTTACACCCTGTGTAGAATTTTCTCCACTGGCTGATACAATACCCCTCTTCATCAATTCTACATGTTTCCAAATTATATATACACATTGTTTCCCTTCTGAGGGAGACAGTTTTCTTGCTCTCTGCAAAAGAGTATGATATCTTCAGGGAGAAAAATAAATGAAGCCCAAGTTATAAGAGAGTGAAAAAGCAAGCACCTGCAAAACCACAGAGCTATAGCACATCTTGCCAAGAATCCATAAGAAAGGAGAAAATGGAATTGGAAAATGCTTCCCGATTCCAAGGTCAAGATATCAGAAGTGGAAAGTCCACTTCCCCTCCCAGCACAAGAACGGAAGTGCTGACACTGGATTAATCCAGAAGAAGGAAAATCAATCTGCCCCACAGACTGAGACAGCCTGGCTGGGTGAGTGGACAACTTTCCAGGTTCACTAGCAGGCAGGCGAAGCAAAGTCCTCGGGGGTTTGTCCTGTGTCTCACCTTTCATCTGGAAATAGAGTAGGCATGATTTGCAGAATAATGTTGGAGATTAAGGAGATGAGTTTAGGATACAGCACAAGGACCACTAACAAGGAAAAAAGTATTGACAGGTTAGTATGGCCAAACCTACTGCTTGAAAGTCCCTGAATTTTTGTCAAATTTTGTCGAAGTCCTAAATCAGTACAGCTGGTACTGATTCTCATTGGCTGGTATGAAAACTGTTTCAAGGTTCAGGCACAAAGTGACCTCAAAAAGTGCCTGGAGGGCCTCCCTGGCAGCAAAGGGGTTAACTCTCAGGGCTACCATGTTGTCACCACTATGCTCTGAGTTCAATCTCCAGCCATAGAACTGACCCACATGGTGCAGCAGACCTCCCCTGCCTCACTCTGCTGCTCCCGACTCAGTAGTGTATTTCAGTCTATCCGCCTGTTCTATTCCCCACTCTGTCTCTGGTGAATTCTCTCACCCCCACACCTCTGGCCTACACCACAGTTCTTTAAAAAAAAAAAGAGTGCTTGGAAAGGAAACCCTAAAGAGAAGTACAAACAGGAACTTACCCAATGGTCGGGCTGATGTTGTGGTCAAAGTGATCCTGGACAAATCGACACACAATGCTTGATTTCCCAACCCCAGTGTCCTGGAAAAGAATGAGAATATAGATAGAATGATTGAGTGTGCCAATTATTACCCAACAGAAACACCAAACTAGAGAGAGGGAGGGGTCATTTCTTGTAGATGAGATTGAGGAGTATTTTCTATAATGAAATTGTATTGTCTTCATAGAAAGAAAAGAAGCATAACAAACATAAGTTTTAGGGCCTCCCTGGTGGTTCAAGGGGTTAAGTCAGCACTATGAAGCAATCTGCAGCCACTGCAGCATGAATCGGATCCCAGCCAGGGAGGTGACCCACATGGCGCAGCAGACCTCTCCTGTCTCACTCACTGCTCCCCTCAGCAGTGTATTTCAGTCTATTCGCCTGTTCTGCTCCCCGCTCTGTCTCTGGTGAATCCTCTCCCCCAACACACACACACACACACTCACACCTCTGGCCTACACTGCAGCTCTTGTATGCATAACTAAATCTTTAGAAAAATACATAAGGTTTAGAAATATGTCCTAAATATATACAACAAATAACCTAGAACTTGCATGCTCATAATATGAATTTTTAGAATTTGGGAAACTTTTGGAGGCATTTAAGAAGTACATTAACACAATACGTTGTTTTGGTAGAAAAAGAACTGATTTTGTTCAAAACCTTAACACTCAAAAATTATGTAATCTATATTTCTAGAGATCATCCTGTAATACTTATGAATTCTAATTATTGCATTTGTAAAGTTTTCTTTTTAGAATCTGATGGCTGCATAATAACTTCCAGTTTTGCTTAATTATACAAAGGTCTCATCTCAGCTCTTTTTCTTGTCAAAGAAATTATTTAGAGCTGATTAGGATAGAGGTCCAATTACACACTAGAAATTGAATACATGTATTTCTATCCATTTCCTTCCAAAAGCTTTGCCAATCATTTAAGAAATGAAAAATACAACTTCACAAGGTAAAAAAGATAGAAAGGAACAACAGCAGACAAAATAGAACAAAGTCCAAGAAAATGAGATACACTTGGCTAAGTGGCCACTGAGCCCCAGTGCCTGCAGGGAGGAGAGCCAATCCCCCCCAGAAACCCAGAAAATACCAAGGGCTAGAGGACAAGGCTGAAAGCAGGATCAGGTGAAAGGCTGCACACAAAAACATGCCACTAACTTTATTATGTATTCCACATATAAGTGAAATCATACAGTTGCTGTCCTTTTCATCTGACTTATTTCATTTACCCTCAAATACCCTCAAAATACTTGTGTTGGGCCTCCCTGGTGGTGCAGTGGGTTAAGCAACACACTATGAAGCAAACCGCAGCCACTGCAGCACGAGTTCGATCTCTGTTGCCGGCCAGGAAGGGGACCCACATGGTGCAGCAGACCTCTCCTGCTGTGCCCGCTGCTCTCCTCAGCAGTGTACTTCCGTTGATCTGCCTGTTCTGCTCTCCGCTCTCTGTGGTGAATCCTCTCACCCCCACCCCACACCTCTGACCTGTACCTCAGTGCTTGTATGCATAAATAAATCTTTAAAAAAAAATACTTGTGTTGTCAAAAATAGCAAGATTTCATGTTTTTCTAAACAGCGAGTTGTGTTCCATTGTGTGTGTGATTGCATGTGTGTGTATGTATATATACATATATATATTCATTCACACATATGGGGGGGGTGAAATGAACACAGAGGGCTGATTTTTTCCCAGTGAATAGAAACTAGACTTTTAATGGTGATTACATGTCATACACCAGAAAATTTATATAATGTTATAAACCAAGCTATCTCAAAAAATTATGTATGGGGGCCTGCCTGGTAGCACAAGGGGTTAAGTCACAACACTATGAAGCATCCACAGCCACTGCCAAGGAGGGGACCCACATGGCTCAGCAGACCTCTCCTGTCTTGCCCACTGCTCCCCTCAGCAGTGTATTTCAGTAGATGTGTCTGTTCTGCTCCCTACTCTGTCTCTGGTAAACCCTCTCACCCCCACACCTCTGGCATACACCACAGTTCTTGTGTGCATAAATAAGTAAAGCTTTAAAAAATTATTTATGAATAAATCTTATAAAACATACCCTTGGTGCCTAGGCCACAAACCAGAGGATAGACCTTCCACATTCCAGAACGAGGCGAGGGTGGTTTACTCTTTAGGAAGCCTGTGTTCCAGACAGGAGCTGGATGTGAGGACACCAAATAAAGCTATTTCTCTGTCCTGTGTGAGCCAAAACAGAGGAGGCAAGGATTGCCCTCTGGACAAGAGAGAAAAATCCCTCAGATCCTGATCAAGTTAAGGACCTGTGTGCAATAGCAGACAAGTCCCCGTGCAAACAGAGCTTGCAGTATCACATCCAATCTTTGAAAAAGAAATTCTCAGCTAAGAAACACCAGGTAATTATACTTGCACAAAAAGAGCTGGGTGCTCTCTTAAAACATCATTCAAAGAATAAAATGAACCATGTTGATATTTTAAAAAATGACAGAAATTAAAATTTCCAAGGTAGTCAGGAGAGTGCCCAGAAAGTAGAGCCAAGTAAAACAAAGCAGTTGCCCTTCATCGCCAACAGCTTTTCTGCTGAGAGGTGGCAAGGCCAGAAGATGCCAGAGGCACACACGTTCACGTGTCCTCGTCAGCACTGCTGCCACACACCCACAGCACCATGGAGACTCCAGAGTCTATAAATGGAAGGGAAATAAGATGTGTTTAATCCTTGGGAAAACAGTGATATGGTTCTCTTATGGGACAGGTGTGACATTTCTCTATGTACTTTCTAGGTGCTAATCCAGGTACAGCACTCAATTCTCCTCGGAATATAACATAGTCATTTTAGTCATTGTCATCATGTTTGTTAAATAAAATGTGCATCACATATGCACACACACATATAGTATAACTTTAAACACCTAAAGATCAGGGAGAAAATGTTGAAACTTGGAGAAAGGTGTTTTCCTTTAGACAATAAAATTTAAATAGGATTTGAAATATCATCAACTGGCAATTTGAACTCCTTTCACCCATGTTTAGAGGATAATTCCAGCAAACCTAGGGCAAAGGGGGTCTTGGCTTGTGATACTCATCAGAAAATCATTCTCAGAAAGTCTCAGATGCAGTGGGAGCAGCTCTCACTGCCATAATAAAACAACTGCACAAAACTATTTATCTGCAGTGTGCAAATCGATGTGCAGAGTTCAAAGAGGTGACTACAGAATTAAAATGCCAGCTCCTAAGATTCCAAATCAATGCTGTGGCTATTTCTGAGCTGTGTTCAGTCTGGGCTCTAGCTAATGTTCCCCACACCCACAGTCCCTCAAACCACAGCTCAGCATTTTTCCTCTCTGTTGCTTTTAAAATCCCTGCTACCCCCCCCGCCCCGCCCAGTCCACTCAACCCCAGAGAAACTAAAAACTGAGGCAGTAAGCGGCTGCCCCACGTCACCCTTGAAGACGGGGAAAATACACTTTTCCTTTCAGAAGGTGAACTATTTTCTGTGAGCTCCCGAGGAGGCAGTATGGGGCCTGTCCCCAACACTGACAATATTAGTTTTTATTTTTATGTCACCAGGCTCATGAGGTGTTAAGTCCCCATCCCCAGGTCACAGGAAGCTATCAAAATATATTATACCACAAGAAATGTTTCATCTTTGCCCTCTCTGAAACCACCCCCATAAGGGGATGGCAGGTTAATGGGAGACTCTGTCTCAGGGACTCTCCATGATAGTTTAGAAATTCTCTTTCTCAGGACTCCTCCATGAGTTTTCACTGACCCAACAAGCAAAATCCAAGCCCTACCTTCTCAGCGCCAACAGAGGCCAGGTCTGACTGGTGGGGAAGAGAACATACTGCCCTCCTAGGATTTCAGAGTTCCAGAAACGTGAAAGACACCTGCTGGGGATGGGCATCGGCACAGAGGTGAACAGAGCTCACTCACCACCCAGTGCTCAGGAGACAAATCCTTGTCTCCCAAACTTTTTGCCTACTTTGGTAGTCTTCCTGCTTAAACCCAAGCTCACCACACTTTCAAGCTGAGAAAAATCAACCCTCTGAAAAACCTCCAGTTTATCCAGGTCCCAGAAGCCTCTTCCCCTGTGAGTGACATGACGCCCTGCAAGGGCGTCGATACCGGTGCACAGGGCTTTGACTGGACTGTGCTTTTTTATAGGAAGCACATTTGGGGGTCCACACAGTCACACTATCACTCAAGGATTCAGGACAAAATTACTGGCTCTAAATCCCCAAAAGTCCAGCAGAAATTACAGTGCCAACCCTGAAAAGGCCTTTGAAGAAGAAAAATTCAAAATCCATCTTGAAAGTATTTACCGCCATTCATCATCTTCTACTGATAATTCAAGCCGAAGAACTGACTCTCCTGGAAGCAGGAAGCAGGAAGCCTGCCCAAATTCAGATTTAACAGCTAATCCTCAGCCAAATACAGTTTCTTTTCTTTTTACAATGTCTCTCTCTCTCTCTCTCTCTCTCTCTCTCTCTCTCTCTCTCTCTCTCTCTCTCTCTATATGAGAGAAATAACAATGTCTCTCTCTCTCTCTCTCCTTCCCCCCCTCTCTCTCTCTCTCGATATGAGAGAAATAACCAGACAAAAGGAAAAGGATAATCAAAATCTTGGTTTGTCCCATAAAAGAAGATACTCCAGAATGCTCTCTGGCCAGCCAGTGGCTTTGTGATGCTTTCTGATGGCACCAGTTACCTGAGGGCTTCCTCCGCCCAGGACGCCTGCTGTTCCCCATCTGGCCGCCAGGGGAAGGCCCTGCTCCAGGATTGCTGCGAAGAGCCAGGAGGCAGGATGCCCGTCAGTTTTCATGAGTCACTGGGCTTTGTGATTTCCTTTTCCTGAGGAACCTCATTCAGACTGTGACACACATACACAACGAGGCAAACGCCAGGGAGTCATCACTAACCCGCAGGAAAACATAAGGGCTGAAAGCAGGAAAAAAGAAGGAAGTCTACCAGCGGATAAGGGAGTCTGAGAAAAGACACAGGATGGGAGAGGAGGGTCATGACTAATGGCCATTCTTTAAAGGCCACTTTATTTTTAGTGCAGTTATACTGACTGAGGAAACTTGCCTGTGTACATATTTTTCTACTTCATAAGATTATGAAGATGACATAACACATCTTGTTCAATTCCAGTTTTGCAAAAGAGGAAGCTGTGTGACTTCCTCAAGGTCAAGGGGAAGAGTCAGAAGCAAATTTTTGAGTCCCACTCAAATCCTAATAAGACTCTTACCAAGCTAAGTCAACCTCCCTGTCAAATGGAAAGTTCTTTAAAAAAAAAAGCTCCATTTTCTAAAACTAACAAGGAACACTTCCATTACTGCTTTCTATCCTCATATTCCTAACATAAATCTGATGGGGTTTTGCCAGTAATGAAAGTATTGACTACTGGGGAGGCATTAGATTAAAATCAATTCTGATTCCACAAACCAGAATAAAGTTCGGTAAAATCCTCTTTGTAAGATAATCAATGTTTTATTGCTCTCATTTATATCATTGTCACATAGCTGTCGGGGCCCAGCAATTGTCCATCAGCTTACTGGGAAATGGCTCTCTCAGATGATCTTCTTCCCACAGTTATTTTGGAGGGTTATTCATACAACGCTCTGAGAACCACCACTTACTTTGACATGAAAGCGTCTACGGTTTGAACTCTCACATTAATTAATGACAGTAAATCTGATAATTAGGATGCCACAGAATCCTGGCTTCTGCCATATAAAACTCTAGGCATCACTTGATTCCCTCTAAGACTGTTGCAATGGGCTCAAGCAGTATTCTTACCCCTGGAGACAAAGGGCAGTTAGCACCACCACCTAATTCTAAGTTGAAGACATGTCTAGTCATTTTATTGAAATTGAAAAGGGCCTCAATGTCTTTTCAACGCAGTTCTGCAGAGAATCACTACCAGGTGGTCAAGGTGGGCTCCCAGCACAAGTACTGGCTCTCTCCTTTTTGACTGGTCACAGCTGTCACACTCCTCTCAACAACTCCACCCTAAACTCACTGAGCAGGCTCAGCAGAAGTTTTAGTTAAATTATCTTTATAGATGATAAGATTTCCCCAAATCTTAAGGAAACGTTATAAATCAACAAACCTCTATGGAAAGGAAGTTACAAACTATGCCAAGGCCCACAGACTTCTTACGAATTATATCCTTATGAATCCTATTCGTAAGAATGTAGCTGAAAGGAGAAGAAAATGAGCACAAAAGTTCACTGGAGTATTATTTATCAAAGAAAATCTGAAATGGCCTGAAAATTAACTATAATTAAGTAAATTATGGCATAAACAGTAATATTGTAAGACATAATTTCAGGGCCTCCCTAGTGGTACAAGGAGTTAAGTCTCAGCACTATGAAGCTACCTGCGGCCACTGCAGCACAAGTTCGGTGAGGGAAATGACATACATGGCACAGCAGACCTCTCCCGTCTTGCCCGTTGCTCCCCTCAGCAGTGTATTTCAGCAGATCTGCCTGTTCTGCTCCCCAATCTGTCTCTGGTGAATGTTTTCATGCCCCCCCTCATCCCTGCACCTCTGGCCTACACCCCAGCTCTTATATGCATAGATAAATAACATAAATCTTTTAAAAATGAAAAATATATATTTAATTTCATTTTTATTATAGCTGAGAAGTAGAATATGATTTGGCCATAATGTGGACCTGAAACTGATAATTCTAGCAACTGCCTCTGATCTAGGAATCAGAAAGAACCCATGTTACAAGGATTTTTGTGGGTTTTGTTTCATTCATTCATTTAAGTGTTCAGGCTTCTAGAAAGTCTTCAGTATCTTATAGTTGATAAGAAGTTAGGGGATTTAGGACTACAAAGGCCAGTCAGACCTTGTGGGTGGAGAGAAACAGAATCAGGAGAGAAACTGCTAGAACCATGGGATGGTTAATGATGTGATCTGGGCTTCTGCAACCACTACAGCACAAGTTCAATTCCCTGCCAGGGAGGGGACCTACATGGAGCAGGAGACCTCTCCTGCTTTGCCTCCTGCTCCCCTCAGCAGTGTACTTCAGTTTGTCTGCCTGCTCTGTTTCTGGTAAAGCCTGTCACCTCCCGCATCTCTGCTCTGTATCCCAGCTCTTGTATGCATAAATCAATAAAACCTTTTTAAAAATGATGTGATCTCAGCAATCCCACTCCTAGGAATATACCCAAAAGACACAAATACACTGATTCAAAAGAATACCTGCACCCCTATGTTTAGAGCAGCACTCCTTACAATAGGTAAGACCTGGAAACAACCTAAATGCCCAAAAACAGATGAATGGATCGGGAAGCTGTGGTACATATACACGATGGAATACTACTCAGCAATCAAAAAAGAAAAACTAGACTCATTCATAGGAACATGGATGGATCTGGAGGTGATTATGCTCAGCGAAGTAAGTCAGAAGGCAAAAGAAAAATACCAGATGGTTCCTCCTAAGGGAGGAACATAAGGGAACCAAGTAAGGATCAAGGAAAGGAATAAGAACAATAATAATAACAATAACAGCAATAAAGACACAGAAACCAAAAACGAGGAGACAAGGACAGACTGGGGACACTTGGTGGGGAGGGGAGGGGAAGGACTGAGGGAAGATGGGAGCATGAGGAACTGAGGTGATGGTGCACTGGTGAGATGGCAATTGATGGCAAGTATATGTAAATTTTTTTTTAATTTTATATTAATAAAAAAAAAATGATGTGATCTTCTGACCCCAAAGGCAAAGGAAGATGACAGCAGCTTGAGTCCCAACTTCAACAGAGTAAAGGCTCAGTCAAGGCACATCCAATATATGTACCCCTGCCATGTAAACAGAGAGTCTTGGGTGGAGACATGAAGGCAGATGGAGACAGGAACAGCCAGCAAATCAGGGGAGTGCCCCCACGCCTGGTAAATTCCATTTTGGGGAAGATGGGGAGAAGCATCTAGAGAAAGTATGTGCTGCTGCTGAAAAGATGAAGTCTTGACCAAAAGAGTTTCCACTTCCTATAGCTATAGGTAGCCCAGGCCTGGAGCTCTGTAACCAGGCTGTTAGATGGCAGGTTCTAGCCATCCAGACAAAGGCTCCTCAATGACGTTACCTACTCTGCCACAGGCCCCAAATCCCTGGATCTGCCAAAACATGAAGCAGAATGATGTATGGAGGACCAGCTCTAAGTTATACTGAGATTTTTGACAAGGGTGCCCCTAACCACCTAAGCGGTTCAAGGTGTTTATTTAGTTCCTAGATGCCACCCAAGGTTATACTGAAATTATAGACTGCTACACCCATTTGCCCCAGTCCCAAATGAATTCTTGCTGATATAAAGTAATTCCTATGCACCACCAAGCACTTTTTATCATATTCTTCAGCACCAAAAAGAAAGGGTTCACTATTCATAAATCACAATAGTAACCACAACCCCTAAAAAGTACCATCAAAGCAGAAAACCAAATTAAATGCAAGTATAACATGCTTGTTTTAGTACTACAGAGTTATAAGATTTCCTTGATGGTAATGAGACCTCTGTCCAAGCAGAGTCAATCTCAGCTTATCTTGTAGGAAAAACTGAACTAGCAAAGCAAGAAAATTCAAGTCCAGGCATCATACTATATTTGTTAGCTAATCATTGAAACTCAGATACTCATTTTTCCATAGAAGTGATTCTATAAATAAATAATGAGTATTTTCCAAGCTTACTGCTCAACTACAGCACTCTACAAGGAAGAACACAATTCCACAGAAATTGTTTCAATAGGAAAACTTACTTTAGATTGAAACTGGGGACTTATCCAGTGCCAACCAGACTACCAGCTTTAGTGCTAGCAGGTAACCCCAGGAGAGCAGGCAATCATTAGAGAACAAATTGTCTAGTGGATTTGGACTTCAGTGATATTGCCAACAGCAAATCTTTCATAGAGCAGTAGATAAAACAGTAAGAGCAATAATGATAAAAGTTAACATTTCCTGAGCACATGAAAATTCCAAGCACACCATGGCTGGCATTTTATATGGACGAGCATAAACTATATCTGTTCTGCCCCACTACTGTAGTCATCCCCCAACTCACCCCCAGACCTTTTTATCCAGTTTCCCTTTTCAGGGTTTTAGTTACCCACAGTCTTCCACAGTTTAGTTACCCTTCACTTCCACAGTTTGTGTACGATCACTGTACATACAGTAAGATATTTTTAAAAAGAGACCATGTTTATATAACTTTTATTACAGTATTTGTAATTGTTTTGTTTTATTATTTATTGTTGCTAATCTCTTACTGATCCTAATTATAAATTGTTGTGTATCGGGGGAAATGTATACATATATATATGTATGTATAAGAAACAAAGTATGTATAGAAAATGTACACACACACATATATAATGTGTATACAGGGTTTGTTACTACCTATGGTTCAGGAATCCACTAGCGGTCTTGAAATGTATCCTAAACTGATAAGGGAAACTGTTACATATTTCTTCTATCCTTCCAAGACTCCAATTATGTCAATATTGAACTTTTTACCTTATCATATATAACCCACATTTCTTTATTTTCCATTTTTTGGTCTGTGTTTCAGTTTGGAGGTTTTCTTCTGACCTAATTTCTAGTTCTTTCTATTGATGTATCTAACATGATGATGACCCCATTTATTGATTTCTTATCAATTATTGTGTTTTTCCACTGAACAATTTTTACGTTATAGTTTTATTGCATACATATTTTAAAGCCCGCATTTGAAAATCCATTATCTCCATGCTCTGTGGATCTGTTTCTCCTCTCTGTGGGAGATACTCAATCAAATTGCCTTGACTCCTCATATTGTTTTTGATGATGTCTTAGAATCATTTTAAAGCTGAGAATTAGAGCAGCTGTCAAGGACCTGGGTGTCAAAGCTAAGACACCACCCAAATCTCTCAACTCTTGGATGAATATTTAAAAAGAACAGATGGGGCCTCCCTGGTGGTGCAATGGGTTAAGCAACACACTATGAAGCAAACCGCAGCCACTGCAGCACGAGTTCGATCCCTGCCGCTGGCCAGGGGGGTAACCCACATGGTGAGGCAGACCTCTCTTGCTGTGCCCGCTGCTCCCCTCAGCAGTGTACTTCCGTTGATCTGCCTGTTCTGTTCCCCACTCTCTGTGGTGAAAACTCTCACCCCCTCACACCTCTGGCCTGTACCCCAGTGCTTGTATGCATAAATAAATAAATCTTAAAAAAAAAAAACAGATGGTCTTGCTTCTGGGAGTCATCTACCCTAAAGACATTGTTACTAGCAAGAGAATATTTACAATATAAAAAGATACTCTCTTTCTGCTACTTTTAATTTTATGTGTACTCTACAGTTGGCTGACTGGGTTCGGTGCACAGTTTAGTCATCTTCAGTCATGGAGTGCCCTGGCTCCTCACCCCGCTGATGGCAAAAGAGAGTTCCAGGGAAGCTGAAATCCCTGACACATTAGGAGAGAAGATGCCGGACCCCTTCCCTCTCCTTGCCTCAGCTCTTCTGGGACACCAGCTCTCCTCCAGTCTTACTTTCCAGATAAGTTTAAAAAGGAAGATTTTTTTTTTAAATGGGGAAGAAGAGCAAGTTCCAAACTCCTTCACTTCCGTTATTCTTATAATAGTCCCGATGCTTCTCGGCATTTAAAGAGATCAGTTTGTTCTGATGTTCAAACTCTGTGCACTAAGCAGAAATTTCAGTTTATCTAATGAGTCTTAGAAGGTGTGACCTTGACAATTTAAGGAAAAAAATTTACACAGTTTTTTACTTAAATCATACTTCCTGTTAAAGGAACCAACTGTTCTTTTGTCATCTTTCTTTCCTCACAAGGGACACGTGTCTGGGCTCCTGGTTGAGCAAGACAGGTCACTTTGACAAATGACAAAGGCACTGACCACCCTCTTCCAAGGGGTCATCTGCTGATTCCATGAAATTCCTGGTCTGCATAGCCGCCAAGCAGCCAACACTGATCTACATTTTATTCTGTAATAATTTCAAAATACTCAATACTCACTATTGATGAGTTGCAGATCTAGCAAGTAGGTATAAATAATGATCAAAAGGGCCTCCTGGTGGCGCAGCAAGTTGAGTGCCGCACTGTGAAGCCCCCAGGGCACAGCAGTGCAAGTTCGATCCCCGGCCAGGGAAGGAACCCACATGGCGCAGCCGACCTCTCCTGCCTCGCCCACTGCTCCCCTCAGCAGTGTGTTTCAGTCCATCTGACTGTTCTGTTCCCCACTCTGTCTCTGGCGAATCCTCTCACCTCCTGCGACTCTGGCCTGTGCTTCAGCTCTTATATGCATAAACAAATAAATCTTTAAAAAAAAATAATGATCATAATTGCAGCAGACAGCTTTTAAAATAGCTCCCACGAATCCCGTACGTGGTTTAAATTTAACAAGTAGTTCATTAAAAAAGAGAACATGGCAGAAGTGACGATGTCACCACTAGGTTGGGTTGTAAAATAACATCACTGTCCTTCTCACACACCCACTTGCCCTCTCACCTGCGCGCTCTGATGAAGGAAGCCACTGCACATGGTGGTACCATAAGACAAGGAACTGAGAAAGGCTCTGCTCTAGTCACCAGGCCTCAGGGCATGGCTGCTCCTAGGAATCTCATCCAGCCAGCAGTCGCCAAGGGAGCTTGGAAGCAGACCGTGCCCCAGTTTTATTGTGTAGTGACTGTACCCCAGTTGACACCTGATTGCAATCCTATAAGAGATCCTCAAAGTTACATTCAAGATTCCTAACCGACAAAGGAGAGTATAAATGCATATTGCTTCAAGATGTTGAATTTGGAGGCAATTTACACAGCAACGGACAAGTCACACAGATTACATTGCCTGAGCTGACAAAACCTATTCAGAGTGATTTAAACACTGAGGATAAACCTAGAGTCAGCAAATGAAGTTATTGTGGACAAAAGCTACCTATAATACAACGAAACCATTCAGCATTCAGGGTAAGCTCTGGGGAGGATAGCACAGCATTCAAGATCAGGAAGTAGAGGATGGAGATTTCAGGATTTGCTTTTAAGATCTCACCATGGACAGTTCGGAGTTGCTTTACATAACACTAACACAGCTCCCTGTGAAGTGTTGCACGCTTCATTAACTGCCTCTTATCATCAGGTAATTCTCCTTCATTTGCTACATTTCCACACACAACAGGGAATTTAATGCCAGGGGTTCCTCTGATCTCCTCTCCTCCCTCCACACATCCTGAGTGTGGGCCTCAGGAGACATTTTAGGAGAAGTGGGGATGTTCTCCACCCAGACGATGGGCGAGGCCAGGGTGGCTCGCGCGTGGACCTGGTAGAAGGAGGGAGAAAGGAAGTCTAGAGTCCCCGGGTCGCTTCCACATCTCTTGGCTTTTTAATTCACAATCCAACTCAGAAGACTTCTAGAGAACAGTTCATGAAACCGACCCTAAATCTCTGTGGAGAAAATGTGTAACAGCCAAGTCTGAGACGAAAGGCCAGGCAAACCACGACCCAACAATTTACCTGCTCTAATACCCACTATGAGTGTGCTGATTAGGGACCACCTTGAAGGCAGATTCACCTTCACCCCCAACTTTCCCCCATCCAGCAAAGGTGCTTCTGAAGCAACCTGAAAATGGACACATCAGAGCCACAGAAAGCAGGGCTCACTCAGGGCGCTTTACTGAGGGCACTGCTTTATTTAGAATCTGAGGGCACTGCTGCTATTTCTACCACTAACAGAAAGAGGCAAAAGTCAGGTTCCTGGGCCTCCCCTTGGCTCAGGGAGTTAAGCAATGCACTACGAAGCAAACCAAGCCACTTCAGCACAAGTTCGATCCCTGCCGTCGGCCGGGAGATGACCCACATAGCACAGCAGACCTCTCCTTTCTCGCCCACTGCTCCCTTCAGCAGTGTGTTTCAGTTGGTCTTCCTGGTCTGTTCCCCACTCTGTCTCTGGTGAATCCTCTCACCACCCCGCACCTCTGGCCTGTACCCCAGTTCTTGTATGCATAATGAGCACCCCGGACAGAAAGAGCTCTGTAACTCAGCCTAGGAGACATCTCCCTCTAACTTGTCTTTTCTCCTCATTGGCCATTTGACCTCTGATAAGCTCATGGCCTCTCAAGTAGTTTTCACATCTGTAGGATGAGGCTAACAGATGATAGACATCAAGCATCTAATATCCTTCTGATTTATACATAAACCTTTGTGCATGAGATTGTTTTTCTGGTAAGATGTTCCCTAATCAGTTTTCAGTGTCACTCATGACATAAATATTTATTTATAAGATTCACTAAGCACTTAGATGCCCTCTAAGTTCCTTCCATTCTGAAGAGCTAAGCAGCTTCCAGGCTACCTTCCTAATCTTGAAGGTTTATGTTCAACACAGGGTTCAAGCCCTGAACAAGATAAAGCTCAACTTCTCATCCATCTCAAATCCACACACAGACTATCTTCTACTGCCCAGCTTCTGTTTCCATTGACTAAGGAGAGCTGGTGAGACTGAAGATGTTCTAGATGATGCTGTCGTAGTCCAGCCTCCATGCTGCACTTTCAGAGCAGGTGTTCTGCCCTGGTGACTGGTCATCCTCACAGGGAGAGATGCAGGCAGGAATAGACCAACACACACACACACACACAAACACACACACAGGGAGAGAGAGCAAGAGACAGAAAACACTTAGAACTTGAATTGGAAAGGCCAGGCCATTTCTCACTTGTATGGTGACATCAGAGAGAGAAAAAAAGCTATTACTGCTTAAGTCCCAGCAAGATAATAGTCCATCCCTCAGCCCCTTCCAGAATTCCTGGCCTAGTACAGGACAGGTAAACTGGGGACGGAGTACCTGTATGGGGAATAAGTGCTATGATGAGGAAACAAAAGGACAGCAACCCAAGTTTGAGAGATCAGGGAAGTCTTCATGGAAGCAGAGGTATTAAACCTGAAACCAAAGGACACATTAGTCAGGCAGGGTAGAGAGCAAGACTAGAGGATTAAGGAAAAGAAGATGGGGGAGGAGAGTTGCAGCAACATGAGCAGCAATCATGTTGGGGGAAGAAAATCCACGCGGTTCAGTTTAACGGAGGCTCGAGGCATTTCTCCCTGCAAGGCAGAGATACCAACAGCTCCCCACAACCACATGGATGGAGGAGTCTGGGGCTGGCAGATCTCCTTCTACCTTTCCTCTGCCCCCAACTGCTGATCCTGTTCTGATTGGAAGGAACTACCCTTAAAAACACCCCACTTTTCCCAACCCAAAGACTCTACTACCTCCCCACTTCTGACATTCCCATACATTTCCCTGTAGGGAATCTGAAGCACCTGTGTCCATGCACACACACACATTCTCCCGTGCACATGCAACATAAACGTATACCCCGTGCACACTACTACACCACACGTGCACTGTCCTGGATTATCCTGTTGTTAACTTGGCTAAAGCAAGGGTGACAGTTCAAGAAGGTGGCAGTGGCTGCCCATGGACAGAACGTGGTGACTCTCAGGATAAACCTAGAGTTTATCGCCTGCCCCTCCAAGCTGCCTGCTGCGCCTGCAGAAGACGCAGCCTCTTCTCTGAGCTCCCATGAATGCGCTCACTATCCTCACACAGGTGCTTCTGTGGTTCAAGGTATTTCCTCTGACCTTCCAGCTCCTTCCCCTAGGCCTTCCAAGCCTCCATGCAAGCGCAACACCATGGCTGTAATAAAACCCTTTCCCATCATACTCATAGTAGCTCTGCTTCCCTGACGGAATCCTAACTGATGCCGATAGGAATGTGAGGTGGGCTAGAGAGAAGCGAGCCCAGGCAGGAGGGTGTCAGGACGGCTTCCCTGTCAGCAAAAAAGGGTCAGTCAGACAGACAGACCTGCAACACCCACAGCCAGGGCCAACAGCTGTCAGTCACTCTACTATGGAGTCTGAACTTTGTCCAAGTGCAGAGGGAACCAACAAAATCCCCTCAGTCATGAGACTTAAAAGGATTGGTGGGAAACCAAAATTTAGGAAGTTGTTCTTTCACTTGCTGCATTTTTACTGAATGTCTATTATGCTCCAAGCATTGTCACAGATGACGGTTGCCTGAGTTTATCATGTCACACCAAGACTCTACTAGAAGAGCTTAGCGTACACCCTGCTCAGCTCTGGTGGGCATAGCTCATAGGAACAGCTCACATGCCCTGACTATAATAAACTGGAAACGTTAGTCTTCTCAAACCACTCACAAATAAGAATTAGCACTCAGGCTTTGCAGGTCGCCAAGTGGAGATGCTGTGTAATACAATTAAATGTAATAAAATTAAATGGCATGATCTCTTAATCGAGATACTAGATTACCGCAAATGGGATTCACTCAAATGAGGTATATGCACACTTGCAGGCTGGAGAGTGAGCAGGCAGCCCATACGCTTTCACGTTATTTACAAGTGGGGAGTGTCAGTCTGCTCACAAAGTATTTGCCTTTCTTACTCTATCCCTGTTCCTGTTTAGTACTGAATAACAACAGTTATATTGACCTGCGCGATATTAGAAATTGCACTTACCTATGAATTCTAACTACATCAAGATCTAGATTTGATTCTTAATCTAGCATCAGAAAAAGGACTTGCAAGAAAGAAAGGAAGTATGCCAAAGGAAGGAGGCTGGTCCCACAGCCATCCAGCACTTCTGCAATATTGAGGAGACTTGACAAAATACAAATAAAATTCATCAATGAATTACTACCTCCTTCTATGCTATGCTCTCTGGAAAACATGTTAACATATTATTACAATTAATTTTTTAAAATTGGCCAGGGAACATAAGGCAGCCAAGATCACAGCTACCTAAAGAATCTCCCTGAATTCCAACCTCTGATCAGAAGACAGTAGAGGTTCCCATTCACCCCCCCCACCCCACTCCCCACCACTGACCAAGCCTCCTGGATTACATATGAGGCAAACAGTTCTGTAATTGTCCAAGGAGATAAAGTAAGGTGTTACTGCTGGAAGTTGTGCCTAAGGGCAGACAGATGTGGACAAATTTCCCAGGAACAACCTGAGTCTGTACTACTGACAATAAGCGGTAAAGCTATAGACAGCTGCCCAGACTCCTAAACTGAGTCTGCAAACACTCCCTGGCCAAAAACCAGCTGAAGGTCGAAGAGGAAACCGGTGACTGCATCCCTGTCCCTGTTGTACAGAGTCCACACCATCTGTTAATGTGCAGGTACAAGCCTGGTTTAAAAAAAAAAATCTGAGTTCTCTCCAGCATGGAAAATTAACCTGAAACCTTGCCTGGAAGTGAGAAGTTCAGGCTGCCAGAGGTTAAGATCAAGGGCACTGACATGAACCTGGCCTAAAAATTAAGTGCATGTGACCAGTTCAGATGACATTTCAAAAAATGGTGAGTTAGGGAAAATTAAAGAGAAGGCATATGAAGCTTCTGGGTTCCCAAGTTCTGAATCACTGTTATCAATGAGCAATTAATAATTCTAATCATCTTATTCATAACGATGATGACAATGATAGCTAACATGTTGTTAGACTAAACTCAGTGCTAATTTGAATCAACTCAATCGTCAACCCAATTCTATGTGAGATGTACTATTCTTACAGTTGGAAAGAAACTCTCAGAAGGTTAAGCAATTGAGCCTGTTTGTGCCTCAGAAGCCCCAGCTCCTGAGCTCCTTCCTACACCTACAGCTTGTTTGTTTGTTTTTAGTTAATGAACATACCATTATTTTACATACAGGCTTGGTTTTTCAACACACAGGTTTTCTCCCCTCAGGTATGGTCACTACAGATATCCCACCACCAAAACACCCTAGTCCTCCACCCTAGTCACTCACCTACCACTTCTTGACGGTTCACGTGGGCTCCCAACCCTACCACAAGTCCAGAGATACAAACAGGTGCAATGATGCAATTATCTCCCACTCTTGAAACACAGACCACATGGCTGAGCCACACCAAGCACTATATTAGGCACTGAGATTCAACATACATAATGAAATACATACACACACACCACACCAGGAACAAGATATGGTGCCAGAACTCAAGAGTTTAACAGCTAGAGGGGTGGAGTTCCATCTTCATGCCATCTTCACGACAGAGAGGAAGCCACCCAGAGACAGTGTCTTTCTGCCCTGGAGAGAGAGTGATCAGGCCCAAGGGGGTTTCCTCAGCACCTCACCACTCTCATGCATGAGGTCTTAGAACATGGCCTTCACCTTCTGAGAAACTAAAACAAGGCCCTTCTCTTTACCCTCTTTACCGTAACCCACATTCTAGCAGCTTACAGAGCACACTCAAATTCACTGCTGCACTTGACCGCCATGGTGACTCCTATTTTATAGATAAAGAACTTCAGGCCCAGAGTGACTCAGTCACCCTGCTGCAGATATGGGGTAGCAGGATCAATTCCAGGTCTCCATCTCCTAGCACTTTCTTTTCCAGTCACTAAATCATCTTCAGTCCACATGTCGAGTCCAAAAAGGTCAACAAAATCTTTCAGAATCTCAGCCTGTGGGATCAGGAGGGATCTTCACATACTAGGGAGGGAAAAGCCCAGATCTAAGAAATCTCAAAGTAACAGGCAGTTTCTTGTAAATGGACAAACTTGGTATATTTTAACATTAAAAAGTAATAGTAGTTCCTGTCTTGCCTGCTGCTTCTCTTAGCAGTGTATTTCAATAAATCTGTTTTTTCTGTTCTCAAAAATAAATAAACAAATAGATAAATAAATGAATAAATAAATGTATGCAAATAAAGTAACTTGATAACAACTCCACCACCTGGCCACCTCTGGCCTCACACCAATGCTTGCCCTCTGTGCCCACACCATCATATCTTACTTGCAGATGATCTGACATCTGTGGGTAAAGTTTATTTCAGGGTCAGGAAAGAAAATGTGTTGTTTATGCTTCCCCAAATAGGAATTATTCCCTGTATGAATAACTGAATATTCCCAGACATGTTGTCGATAAACATCTATAAGTAGTATAAACATTCCATAAAGTACAGGTCTCCAAAGTACTTGGACTACACATTCCTGAGCATAAAAATGTTTGCATGCATCCTCGAGTATGTGTATATTTATTTACACACATGTATAGGAGGGTATAACTGTATATAAACCATCTCTAGAAATAGAAATGGTACAGGAATAATAGGCCAGTCACAATCTCACAGCACAGACCTCACCGGGTGCTGAAGTCAGTGTAAGCTCTGGCTACCCAGCCTCCATACCTCCAGATTTCTCATTCCTGTGTGCCAAGAGCTTTGTTGACGTCACAGGCAGACTTACAATAAATCATGCAAGCACTGGGGAAAGGACTCACACTGTGTCCTTCCACACAGAGGCTGGGAAACGTGTAGAAACTAAGCCCCCTCACTAAACCATGACATGCAATGACGAGAGGCAATAGGCAGCCATCACTTAACTGCCTGCAAGGGGCAAAGGAAGCAGCTGTGCAGAGAGAAATGAAGTCAAGCAGCCCAAAGACAGCAGTCCCAGGACTTCCAGTGATTCAGCGCATTTCCTGTCTTCCTAAGGCCCAGCCACATCCCTGCCTCTGGGCTCCACGGGACACCCAGGTTTGTATTTCTTTTTCACTGGCCTTTGGGCATGTTGAAACCTCCTGATGTTCCCTAGTGGCCCAGCACAGGCTGCTTGATCAGAAGTGTGACCCCTCAGCAGAAGGGGTCTATACTTCCCAAGGATTCTATAGATGAGCCCAGTCACCTGTCCCTTTCCACTCTGTCCTTTACTTCACCCTCACATCATTATACATATTTTGTTTTTTCATAGGTGTAAGCTCAAATTGGGTTCTTGCAAGTATTACTCATTACATCCCAGTCATAACTTAATATGTGCTGCTTTTCCAATGTGATGGGAGTGTGATGCAGGAAAATAATGATTTCTCCTGCCTAAAATAAAGTCCATGTGCAGAACATGGAAAGATCGTCAGGGCCTGATGTCCAGACCTCACCAACTGCAAGTTCATCTGCTGCTGGCCAAAGCATCAGAAGGACTCACCACATGTTCTGTTTGAGCAAACGGCATCTGCAGTGTGGGTCAAGGTCAAGCATTGTCTGCATGCACTAAGAATCTAAGTCACAAAAAGTCACTTGTATCCTCTAATTTGCCAGAGAATGTTCATTTCTATATACTTCCCTTACAAAAAATACAACTGATTGACTTACTTTAAAAAAGAGAAAAATGAGTATGCTGGGAAGGATGATTTCTTGTTCCAGGAGTGAAGTCATCACTGTGGTTTCCATCTGGACCTTTCTGTCTGTTCATGTTTGACTCTGGGGAGCAAGACTGTGCGGCCCCCGCTTCTCTCTCACGCAGGGAGGAAGATTGCAGTTGGATTGAGTCAACCAGGCCAAAAGTTTACAGATAATTTGGTCAGGTGAACCAAAGGAAATGTTTCTTAATTTAGTGGTTTGAACAAACTCAGGGACCAAGAAAGATATCACGGACCTTCCCAGAACTCAGAGAGCAGACTTCCTCTCCACCGTGATCTGCCACAGGACATTAGGAGCTAATTTCAAACTTTGGTTTCCTACCCATAAATCTATGTCTTACCCAAAGTGGCACAAAATGAATTTTCATAAGTTTCTGATGCAGATGAAAACATCTACAAAGCCTGCTATTTTGTGGGCCAGCTTCTCTCCCAAGGAAGGATTAGTATACTTAAGAATGAATTCCCAGAGTCCCACCACATGCCAAGTGTGCATTTTAACCATAAGACTGAATCCTTTCCTGTTAAATGAATCTAAATGGCAATCTGTGTCTGCGGCGGCCAGAAAGACGGGGTCAGCCAGGGCACAGACGGAAGCAGCATCCTGCCATTTTGCTGACTGAGGAAAAATTCTGGAGCATGAGTTTTCTATTATGTTTAATGTTGATGCTAGATCCAAACCAGCGAGCTGTGTAAGCTCCCTCCGCACAGTAGCAACAAAGCTGACTGCATCCCTGTGCTATATACCCTTAGTTTCTTCTCCACCAAAGCCAAAACACGGATCCCGAACATACAACTGTCCTCATTCACATACATTTCCAAAATATCCTCACATTTGACAGGATGCCCCATGGCATCACAGTGTCCCCACTCCCTACCCTCTGACCTGTTCAAGCCACACTTGTTTGTTAGCTAAGTGACCAATTACATTTCAATCTGGAGCTCATTTAGGAAGGCACAATGACCCAGTGTAAGGAAAAGGAAGAGATAAACAAACCTCACAGCCAGAGGGTCATGAGCTTCCCGGGACCTTTTATTGGGGACCCAGTCACCGGGGCAGAGGACACCAGAAAGTTTCCATGTTTCTCACATATGGCTCTCAGAAGAACAACTAGGACTTGCATTCCCTACAGGAGACAATAATTATCACTAAAGATTTATTTTTGTATGCATGCCAAGCTATAAAAATTATAGATACTGTCTTTTTCAGGCTAGCAGATCCAAATCTGGAACAATTTTGCAAACCTTAATCATACTTATTTTACTCTTTTTAGTTATTCCTGATCAGTTCTAATTGGAGGACAATATAAAGAAAACTGCAAATAAACAAAGACCCACGAGGATACAGCTTAGAGTGAGATGTAGCATGCACTCTTTTTTTTTTAAAGATTTATTTTATTTATTTATGCATACAAAATTGGGGTGGTGCAGGCCAAGGGTGTAGTGGGTGAGAGGATTCACCAGAAACAGAGTGGGGAGTAGAACAGGAAGACCTGCTGAAATATACTAAGGGGCACAGCTGGTGAGACAAAAGAGGTGTGTTGCCCCATGTGGGTTAGCTCTCTGGGGGTATCAAATTCATGCCATAGTGGCTGATACCTTGATAGAGCTGAGACTTTAACCTCTGCATCATGAGGGAGGCCCTGTAGCATATACACTTAGGGAACAGCAACAAAATAAGAACAGAACACAGCAAAGAATAGAATGTATTAAAACTGTAAATTATGATAAACCCTGGCTCTCCCACTATTTGTGTAGTAAAGCAGAACTTTGTGGTGCTCAGAGCATGGGTTTGGGGTCAGATGCATGCAATTTAAACTTCTTTCTTTTCTTGCCCCTCTTTTTTGCCTCCCCCCTAACCATTTCTTACTGGATGCTTTGGCTCCATCATCTGTAAAAGAGATGTAATAGTAGGATGCATTTCATAGGGTTGTAGAGAAGATTAAATACATCCACTGCACTTAGAACAGTGATGGGACACTACAAATATTCGATAATGCTAATTATTAGCATGATGATCATGTGGCCACTTAGAAGAATAAAATGTATATCATCTGTACTTGCTTATACATATGGAAAGAGCTCTAAAATACACTCCTTTAAAAAACTAGAATAGACCAGTGGTTGCCAGAGGCAGAAAGGTGAGTACAAAATGGTTGTGAAGGGGGCGAAAAGGTAGAAACTGCTAGTTATAATGTTCTGAGGATGTAATGAATAGCATGCTGGCAATAGCTATTCCAAACATCATGTTTGAATATGGCTGAGTATGTCTTTAAAATTCTCATCGCAAGAAAAGAAACTATGAGATAATGGACATTTAAATTAATTGTGATAGTAATAGTAATACATATTTACATATAGTGAATCATTATATTGTATACCTGAAACTAAATACAATATCATATGCCAATTACATCTCAAAAAATATACATGGAGAAATGTAATGATGTCTTTATTAAAAAAAATATCTGTGTGGGCACAAGCACACATGCATGAAACATTTCCATAAAAAACGAATCACAATACCACGTCAAAAGCAAGTGTCCAAGGTACAGAAGTCTTCCCTTTTCATGCTGTCCTTCCTGTATCTTTTGAATTCTGTAATCCTGTACAAAATATCCCATGAATATATTTTTCAAATATGAACTGATATAGTTTAGGTGAAGGGATTAGAGTACAAACTTTGGATTCTTTCAATTTCCCTATAAAAATTAACTTTTACACTAACATTTCCTCCCCATACTTCTACCCCATTTTCATATTATCAAAATTTAAAGTGACCATCATCTAATCCACAGATTCTTGCCCCTGAAAAATATGAGATGAGTAGTTTGTCTTAACCATTTAGCAGAACAAAGTTGGTGGGGTGGAATTTCCAGAAACGGAGGTGATCCTGGGCATGCCTGTGGTTCTTGGCATGGAAGCCATAAACATAGGTGCTGTGTGCATTTCAGTCTTTTGGTGGGAAACAGTTATATCGTTCATCAAAATCCTCTCCCTCCTAAGAACTAACAAATCACATTAAACTAAATCGAACATATAAGTTATCCACGTTCATTTTTATTGCGGCAGTGTAATTCACATAACACAAAATTAACCACTTTTTAAATGTACAATTCAGTGGCATTTAGTAGATACACAATGTTGTACAACCATGACCTTTAGTTCCAAAACAATTTCCACATTCCAGGATAAACAAACTCATTAAACAATTACTCCCTATACTCAGCTGCTGGCAATCACAAACCTACTTTGTCTCTATCTACCTATTCTGGATAGTTCATGTATGTAGAATCATACAATAAGTGACTATGGTAACTGGCTTTTTTCATGTAGCATAATGTTTTCAAGGTTCATCCATACTGTAGCCTATAAAAGTACTTCATTCTTTTTAAAGCTGAATAGTATTCCACTGTATGTGTATGTCACAATTTATCATTCATTGGTTGATGGACATAGGGCTGCTTCCACCTTTTAGCTACTATGAATCTTGTTGCTATGAACATTTGAATACTCATATACAAGTATTTGTTTGAGTGCCCATTTCCAATTTTTTGTGGTGTATATCTACCTAGGAGTGAAATTTCTAGGTCATATGATGATTGTTTAATTTTTTGAAGAATAGTAAAACTTCAGTTTTCCATAGCAGCTGTATTATTTTTATATTTCTGCCAGTCATGTATGAGGGATCCAATTTCTTCACATTCTCACCAACATTTATTATTTTCCTTTTTTTTTAAATTAGTCATCCTAGTGAATGTAAAGTTGTATTTCATTGCATTTTTAATTTCATTTCCCTACTGACTAATGTCAAATATCTTTTCATGTGCTTTTGGTCATTCATATATCAGATTTGAAGAAATCTCTATTCAAATTCTTTGCCCAGCACCTCCCTCGTGGCTCAGGGGTTAAGTTTCGGCACTATCAAGTTATTGTCAGCCACTGTGGTATTAATTAGAACTCCCCGCCAGGGAGCTGACCCATATGGCACAGTACATCTCTCCTATCTCACCTGCTGCTCCCCTCAGCAACATATTTCAGTAGATCGCTGTTCTGCTCCCCACCCTTTGTGGGAAACTCTCATGCCACCACCTCCTGCACTTCTGGCCTATACCCCAGTCCTTGTATGCATAAATAAATAAAAATAGATCTTCAAATCCTTTGCACATTGTTTAATTGAGTAATATATCTTTGTGGTTGTTATATTAAAAGACTACATATCTGGATATTAGACTTTTACCAGACATTTAACTTGCAACTATTTCCTTGCCTTCCATAAACTGTCTTCACTTTCTTCATATTGTCTTTGCTGTAGTGAGGTTCTTAATTTTGTTCAAGTGCAATTTATGTATTTTTTTCCTTTAGTTACTCATGCTTTTGTTGTTATATCTAAGAATCTACTGTCAACTCTAATGTCATGAACATTTGAGCATATGCTTTCCATGTAGGAATTTAACAGATTTAACTCATATTTGGTCACTGATAAATTTTGAGGATTTTTTTTCTTTTTTATGTATGATATGAAGTAAAGGTCCAATTTCAAAATATGGATATCTAATTGAACCCAGCACCATCTGCTGAAAAGACTGTTTTTCCCTTTAAATGATCTTGGCAAATGAAAGACCGTTTGTCAAAAATCAATTGACCACAGGTTTATGGATAAATTTATGGATCTCAATTCTATTCCACTAGTCTAAATGTCTATTCTTGTCTTGGTACCACACTGTTTTGATTACTGTGGCTTTGCAAGTAACATTTGGAGTTGGAAATGTGATTCCACCAACTTTATTCTTTTTTAGGATTATTTTAATTATTCAGAAACTTTTGCAATTCTATACATATTTGAAGATAGGTTTTTTCCATCTTCAAAAGAGTCATTAGAATTATGATAATAAGTGCAGTGAATCTTCTTTCACTTTAAAGAGTATAGTCATCTGTCCTCCCTGGTGGCGCAAGGGGTTGGGCACCACACTATGAAGCATCCACAGTCACTACAGCATGGGTTCTGACCCACATGTACAGCAGACCTCTCCTGCCTTGCCCACTGCTTGCTTCAGCAGTGTATCCCAGTCGGTCCACCTGTTCTGTCTCTGGTGAACCCACTCACCACCCCCTACACCTCTGGCCTGTACCCTAGTTCTTATATGCATAAATAAATAAATCTTTAAAAAATATAAAGAATATAGTCTCTTAACGATACTAAGTCTTCCAATCCATAAACATGGTATATATTTTCATTTACTTAGGTCTTCTTTCACTTCTTTCAACAAAGATTTCAGTTTTCAGTGTATATCTTTCACTCCTTTGGTTAAATTCATACATATGTATTTCATTATTTTGGTTGCTAGTACAAATGGAACCATCCTGTTAATCACTTGTTCAGGTTGTTTAGAGCCAGTCTATAGACACAAGTAGAGATCAAGGGCTTCCCCAGGTGGCATCATGCATCCCCTGCTGGCCACATCTTGGCACCAACATATATCAGGTGGGCTCTTAGTCCCCCACACCCCACCAGGAAATAAGCTCATCACCAGGTGGTAAATAGAGCAAAAGAGTGTCTCAAATGAAATAACTGAGCCTCCCAAAGGGTTTTATGTGGAAATGACTATAACATAAGGAGAAGATTTTGTTCCAATTACTGACAGGATCCTTAATTATTTGAAATTATGGACCAATGACCCTGGACCAGAATCTTAACTGACTGCTGAAATTTCAAAACTAGGACTTTGTTTCAGCAAATACACCGATAAGATGTCTTATGTTTCCATTTTATGTTTGTGAAAAAGTATATAAATTTAATATTACCACTAATAATATGCATAAATATTTCCTTGGAAAATGTTTTTAAAAAATTGATTTCTGTATTAATCTTGAAACCTGTGATTTTGTTAAATTCAATCTTTAGCCCTGGTTTTGTGGATGTGTGTATTTGAGAATTTCTGTATCTGTGATCATGTCATCTGCAGAGATGGTTTTACATTCTTTCCAATTTAGATGCTTTTTACTAACCTAAAATTGCTAACTAGAATTTCCATTACATGTTGAATATCAGTGACAAAATGGGCATCTTTGTCATGATTTTGATTTTAAGAGAAAGCTTTAAATCTTATGTATAATATTAGCCATGGGTTTTTCATGAATGTCTTGTCATATAGAGGCAGATTCCTTCTACTTCCAGTTTATTAAAGTATTTTTATCATAAAAGCGTGTTGGAAGTTTGTGAAAATTTTTTATATATTGAAATTACCAGATGGTTTTCCCCCTTCATTGTATTAATATTGTATGTTACATTGACTGAACTTACGTTGAACTCCTCTTGCATTCCTGGGATAAATCCCACTTTGTCATCACGCATAATCTTTGTATGATGCTGCTGAAATCGGTTTGCTAGTATTGTCTTTTCTTATGTTTTTGTCTGACTTTGGAATCAGGGCAATTCTAGCTTCATACCATAAGTTTGGACGTGTTCCCTCTTCTTTTATTTTTTTGGAGGAATTTTTGGTAATTGATATTATTCTTCTTTAAATATTAAGTAGAACTTGCCAGTAAAGCCATCTGGTCCTGGACTTTTCTTTTGGGGAGGTTTTATTTTAATTTTTTAAGATTTATTTAATTATATTTGACATCATTTGTATTCCCCGGGGAGTACTCACCACCATTCCATCCCGTGCACCATCACCTCAGTCCCTTGTGCTCTTTCTGCCCTCATCCCCGTCTTTGCCCTCCCTTCCTTCCCCTCCCCTCCCATGGTCCCTTTGGTTTATCTTTGCTTTTTGGTCTTGTTGAGTTTTTGTTTGCTTTTGGTTATAATTGTCCATTTCCTTAAGGTTCTTCCTCTTTGTTGTTGTTGTTGTTTTTGTAGTTCTTGCCCTTTCCTATTCCTCCTAATAGTGAAGCCATCTGATATTTTTCTCTTGCCTTCTGACTTGTTTCACTGAGTATAATTTCTTCTAGCTCCATCCGTGTTTCTATAAATGGCCCTAGTTTGTCATTTTTGATTGCTGAATAATATTCCATTGTGTAAATGTACCACATCTTGATCCATTTGGATTTTTGGCGAGGTTTTATATAATTCATTCAATCTCTTGTAATAGGTATTGTTCTTGGGACAGTTCTGGTAGCTTATGTATTTCTAGGAATTTGTCCATTTAATCTATCTCATTTTTAATATATAATTTCTCATTTGGTATATAATTATTCATTTACAATCTTTTTTCATTTATAAATGAAAAGTTATAAATGGAAAAGATTTCTGAAAAGTCAGTTGCAGTGTCTCTACTTTCATTTATTTCAGTTATTTGCATGCTCTTTTTTCTTCACAATCTAATTAAAAATTTGTGAAGTTTGTTTATCTACAAGGAGTCATCATTTTTAGTTTCATTGATTTTCCTTATTCTTTTTCTATTCTATTCTATTCTATTTCTATCATTAAAGTATTTGAATTTTAAAAGATTTGAAATCTTTTTAAGTGTAGGTGTGACCATCTACATTGGAGGAAAAATTACTAGCACTTTAAGCCCATGATTGATATCCTGAATCCCCTCCACCCCCTGAAATGTTTATGGGATCCATCTCCATCTCCATGCCAAAGAGATCTCAGGTGCTGAGGACTATAACTCCCAGTATGCCATTAATCTGATTTCCTGAGGGAGGCCTGCTGGGAACTAGGGGTGGAGTTAAGCAGCCATGCTTGGCATATAACTGAATACATGCATGATCTTTCTCTCTTGTTTCCTGGTTTAGTCTTATACTGGTACTGCTAGAAGGGGATATGGGAGGAGATACATGGAATAAAAACATGTAGAGAGACTTGGAAGAGTTACTTGAAGGAGATACACGGGTGAGAATGTCTCCTCTGTCCCAGCTCTCTGAGACCTGCCTAAATCATTTCTTGTAGTTCGCTGCCAGAAAACACCTTAGAGTTGTGGTAAACACGAGTCTATTGGACCCCATTTCAGTGACCCCACTTCAGACCAAGCCATTTTGGCTGGGCATTAACCCACAAGGCTATGGACAATTTTTGGAGTTTACAATTATTTGAAATACTTTCTTATTTCTATGCATACCAATTCTATTTAAAAAATCTATCACACTAAGAATATACTTCCTTTACTTTTGTGTGTGTGGCTGACACAATCACATTTAGAGTGTGCATTTCTTAACAGTTTAGGAGTCACTGGGTACCTTTCAAGAGTACACTAATAGTTAAAAATTTCCCTCTCAGCAATGCTTTTGCAGTATTTCATAAATTTTGATGTATTGTGTTTTAATTTCATTTGTCTCAAGTTATTTTCTAAATTCCATTGTAATTTTTTCTTTGATCACTGATTGTTATAAACCTACACTCATTTTAACAATATTAAGAGAAAAATCCCAATGTCTTGAATTCCTTAGCATTAATTAGTTTTTCTGTCTTTTGGATCCAAGTTCCTTGTTACTAATTAAGCAGGAAGTACAGCACCTTTGTTTTTAACAATAACCATAAAATGTTCTGTTAAAGAGTCATTGTCAAGGGTAAAATCATGACTCATACAGATATAAACTGAATAAAGATTTCACTGACCTCATTATTAAGGTAATCAGTAAGATGTTACAAGCAGTTCAAAAAGTCAAAAAAGCACAAATTTACATGGATTAAAGAGATGATTCAATTAAAGGTTGAAATAAACTTACAAACTGACAAGAAGTTGACTTTCCCCCCCTTCACTGAAGAGAGAAGTCATTTTAACCACACTAACAGACTTTTTTTCATGTCTATGGACAGTAACTATTTTGCATTGTGATCTATCTACACTTAGAGATGTAAAAACAAATCAAAGGCAAGAAAAAGCTAAAATCATATAATTTTGAGGAGTGTTTGTCTACATGATGCATAATTTTCCACTTGAGGATATGCAATAATATTTTCTGTTTATTCTAAATTTTCTTGCAGTATCACTTAGAAAAGAAAAAAAAAAAACCTGTAAAGTTTTTTTTTGTTGTTGAAAAAAGGAATTAGTGGAGGCAATCCACCACTAAATAAAAACAAGAACTGACAAGAAATATTAAACACTTTGGAGTTATTTGATTCTGGGTAACTAACACAAAGTTGGAAAGCAATAAGAATCAGACCCCGCGTAGCCAAGCTCCCCCAGGCATGTCCAAGGTAGCTCAGCCACATCCAATTTCAAGAAAAGGTTAAATCAAACCAGCTCACCAAAGGTCACCCAGGATTGAAATAGACCAATTATGCTTAACAAATTTATGACCAATAAGAACAACACTGACTGAAAACCTCATTTACATAAGGCAGATCTGAGTGTGAATTGTCCTGCCTTTTTTTAGTGCATACAAGTGCTCCCCACAGGACAGCTGAGGCACAAAACTCAAGTACTTCTCTTGGGTCTGTGTTCCCCAAGCTGCAGTCTTAAGCATCCTCTTCTGTAACTGAACTAAAAGCTTTGTTGCTTAGCCTACAAAACTAAAATAAGAGAAAAGGTCTTATGTGTACCATGAAAACTCTCCACCCTATCCCACCTGCAGTGTAGTCCAGGCTTGGCACAGAGAGTGTACAGACACACCTCACCACACCCCAGGAGTGAGTAGTGGCAGAACATGGAGCTAACACGTGAGCTAACCATGGCTTTCTCTTGCAAACTGAGATCCGTACTTAAAAGAGAGAGGTTCCAAAAGCTCCCAGATGCGGGACAAATAAACTGATCAGGGTTGCAAGATGGCAAAACCTGGTGCTGCTGTAACCACTGCCAAGGTCTCTGTCATCATTTCCCAAAGGGGGCTGTGGGCACTCTGAGCGGATCAGGGATGACTAACAGAGCCGGTGCTACATATGGACTGAGAAGAGAAGCTCCTCTGGGGTCCAAGCAGGGGAGAGCCAGGACTTATTCCAGACCCACCAAGGGTCCAACTCGACATCATCTATCTGGTAGCTCTGATAAGGAGTCAACTGACCCTTGTGTGAACTGGCCCTTTTGAAAATCTAGAAGGAAAAATGCAAATACCTTTCAAGTGGGTATTAAATAAACCTTCAGTTTTTATTAGTTATTAAGAAATTCAGATATTACATCTGTTTATTTTGGGTAACAAATATTGTCTTACAGCTTCAAGCATATGGAAATCATTTGCACATCTGTTAGTCACTCTTCCTCATATGCCAGTAATGCCTATACAGGGAAACTTACCACACAGAACTGGAAACAAAATTACAACATTCAAGAACAAGTTATTTCAAGCACAACTATTTCTATCAAAAGTAGGTCTAGGGATTGTATTAATAAAGCATTGTCTCTGGTCATCATTTCCCTAGGAAATCATTTCTGAGCCTTCAAAAATAGTGTTTCAAATGGGCATTTATCCCATCTACATTTACGAAGAAAAACATCTTTTAATAAAAGACAAAAAGTTATGAAGAAGAAAACACTGACAGTATCTCCTTAGCATACAAACTTGCAGAGCAAAGGCTGAACCCCACACTCCCCTCCCTTCCACAGAACTTGGCTGTTCCTCTGTAGTATTAGCATTTCTTTACTCTTCCTGCCCAAACAAAGGGGATGATTGTTCATAGACTGGAACTCCCCAGAAGGCCCATCAGCTCTCAATGGGAAGCATCAACAGAAAGCCTCCTTTGCTCTTTCCACCAATCCTACCCTGGGAAGTACTGATTCTCAGCCAATCCCAACCAAGCTCCTGTTTTGAAATATCACATCAAACCAAATTTGTAATTCTCTAGCCTCCGACCTAGCTCCCACTCCCAGATGCTGCCAACACTTTGCTCTGGCCAAGTGGTCAGCAATAAACTCATCTCTGTCTTATCACAAGGCTGTTGATGAGGTCTGGGGACAGTGCTGGACCAGTGTGGGCATCCAGAAGGAACTCCCAGAATGCCACAAGCCTAATGGCCACCTAGGGGCATTGACTCACTTTCCCTGTCTGTCCCAAGGACCTCTGTAGCCCCTAGAAATCTGTGGTTATGGGCCTCCCTGGTGGCGCAGTGGGTTAAGAAACGCACTATGAAGCAGGCCGCAGCCACTGCAGCACGGGTTCGATCCCTGCTGCCGGCCAGGGAGGGGACCCACATGGTGTGGCAGACCTCTCCTGCTGTGCCCGCTGCTCCCCTCAGCAGTGTACTTCCGTTGATCTGCCTGTTCTGCTCCCAGCTCTCTGTGGTGAACCCTCTCACCCCCCCCACACCTCTGACCTGTACCCCAGTGCTTGTATGCATAAATAAATAAATCTTTAAAAAAAAAAAATCTGTGGTTATTGAATGAGAGACAAAGAAACCATGTGGGAAAATGAAGCAAGCACTTCCAAATGAAATCCTTGTCGGGTATCATTTAATGAAATTAAAACTTAGCTTCTGCCCTTTACTCAGCTGAACTATGCTGAGACACAAAATAGATAAGAATGGGAAACTGATAGTTGCCATGGGAACCTAGCCATGGGTCCACAGGACCAATAGGGGGCCATTGAGAATTACTAGGAAATGCAGAAACAGGGCAAACAGTACCCCACAGAACACAGCCTGCAGACACCTCCTGCTGAAGGCCCTCTGAAACCTGACATCCCAGCGGGGATGGGGCTCAACAGACTCCCCCAGTTATGAAAACAGATTATAAAAGGGAGCCCCAAATCCCTCTTTGGGCAGACCTCCCGCTGCTTCTCTTAGTTATTTTAATAAATCCGCCTTTTTCTGTTCCCCACTTCTCTAGTGAATTCTTTCACCTGCACATCTCCCTCGCCCAGATTTTAGCTGACCACCACAATGGCAATCTTGGGGTGCCGTGGTCAGTAACCACAGCTGAGGTAATGAAGAGAAGCCTCTGGCACTTCCCAAGGTTGGAGCAACAAGAGGGCCTGCTAACGCAGAGTGACGATGACGACGCTTCAGTAAAGCACACACTGCAGCTGCTGCAGAAGATAAGAAGCCTGAAGGCTGTGGCTTCCACTGCCCTAACAGTCCCTGAGAGCCAGCGAGGCACGCGGACAGCCGCCTGTGTGCAGAAGGGTGTGAGTGCCGGCTGGGGAGGGGGTGAGGGCTCACGTGCAGAACAGCAGTGATGGGAAAGCAAACGGCTGCCCTTGTGGCCCTGAACCCTGATGGGTCAGCTTCCCAGGGCAAGGAAAAGAAGACCCTCCAGATAATATGATCCCAGCAAAGGCTCCCCAAATCTGACTCTTCAACTTCAGTTCCCATAATACATCTTTATCACTGAGCACTGCCACCTGACTGGGGCTGCTTCCTTACAGACCTCATCTGCCATGACCCAGGGTGCCAGTGACCACCTTTGATGAGTCACAGCAAGCAGTGCCCCACCAGGAATCACACCTGCCTCAGAACAGCACCTGCTGAGGGTTGGGCCACATCCAGCATTTTGCAGGACAGGGCTTATGGCCCAGGGACCTGAAACAAGAGCCAGGAGCACTGCAATGAAGCCATTCACCACCACCTCAAAGCCTCCTCCAAGGCCATGAGCAGCCACAGTGGATCCGGTGGAGCAAGC
This sequence comes from Galemys pyrenaicus, assembly GCA_019455555.1. Lineage (NCBI taxonomy): Eukaryota > Metazoa > Chordata > Mammalia > Eulipotyphla > Talpidae > Galemys > Galemys pyrenaicus. The sequence continues at coordinate 636,721 of JAGFMF010011598.1, read as the reverse complement.
TCCATGTCATTTCCCAAGGAAACCCACTTTCTGGCTTGGCCCTTTTATTCTAGCATTGATACATACGACAGGGCCAGAAGAGGTGTGACGACACCTGAGCTGGCCCAGAATGAACATTAGCCCATTCAGTTTGTATTTGGAGAACTAAAAGTACCTTTCCTGTAGCCTGGTACAATCCTGGTGCAATATTCAAATTAAATCAATTTTCTAAACAAATCAACTCATTTCTCTGGAAGCATTAGGCAACTAGATGATTCTATAATCCTGCCTAGAACAAACTAACTCTTCTTGAGAAATTGCCATGACAGGCATGAACGTGCATTTCCTCATAATACATGTGTTATTTAACTACTGCAACAACTCTGGGAGATAACATACTATCATTATTTCATAAATAAGGCCCAGAGTCACAGAATCTCAAGGACCCAATCTGAGGGAGTCAACCAGGCTGTGTGACAGGAATCTCCATGCTGTCCCATGACCCGAGCTTGCCACTCTCTCCTTGGAGTCCAGCATCTAAGACTAGAATCAAGGTCCAGGCAAGGCACTGCTGGTCTGGCAGTGACCTTGCAGTATCAAAGGTGCCTACAGGAGAAATAGGGAGCACCAAACCCGTCTCATCTTCATTCTTTAGAAAAAGAAGCCTGAGTTTTGGCTGGGCACAGAATGGCCCTTGTGGTAGAGAAAGCCTTGGGTATAGGTTCTCACAAACAAGACGAAAGGCACCAAACCGACCCTGAACCAGCTACCAAAACGATAAAGGATGGGATTTTGTATGGGAGCAAATCATTCATGCCTTGCCCCCCAAGACCAAATATCTAACTGACTGGCGGCTTCACCTTCTCCCAAAAGTGGAAATTTAAATTTCTCAATCTGGAGTTTCCTGGTCAGCACTACTGAGGTAACCTGTATGTTAACACCCCATGACTTGGCCTAATCACCTTGCACAACTTTCTGACTGTAAAACATCCCATTTTATGCAAGCCCTTGCTAGATGGGATGATGCCGATGATGCTCAGTTGTTCAATAAAACAAATCAGATCTTTAAAATTAACTGGGTTGGGGCCTCCCCTGGTGGCGCAGTGGGTTAAGCAGCGCACTACGAAGCAAATCGCAGCCACTGCAGCACGAGTTCGATCCCTGCTGCCGGCCAGGGGG